>JAJAGP010000444.1:0-214032 GCA_025084515.1 Ancistrus triradiatus | reverse complement strand
GGATTACAAACACAACGCTATCAGTCACGAAGTACAACATGGACATAGAGCAGCTGCGAGAGAATTCAGCATTAACGAATCAATGGTACGGAAGTGGAGGAAGCAAGAAGCCTTGCGCCAGGTAAAGACCAAACTGAGCTTCCGACGGAACTTAAGAGTTTTGTTTCATTTAATGCGTCTTATAACCCGGTGCGCTTTATGTATGAAAATAGATCCGTTAGCAGTCGATCATTGATATCGCGCCTTATAACCCGTGCACTTTATAGCCCGGAAAATATGGTATTTTCTTCCCAACATGTTTCAAGCTGTTGGGCTCAGGTGTGAAAACAGAAGACGGGGATGGACATAGACGCAAGTGTGCAGGGTTTAATGAGGAACTGAGACAGACAGAGAACAACTCTAGAACAGACTACACACACACACACACACACACACACACACACACACACACACACACACACACACACACACACACACACAAAAGACTAAAACGGTTATTAAAACACAAAGGATACATGGAACAACAAGAAAACAGCTAACGGCAAAGCTAGCAAACACACAGGAGATCACAGAGCTAAGTACACACACACACACACACACACACACACAGGAGTACACTAGGCTGGCAAAAAAATGAAATATAAACATATAGGAGGTGCGAAATACAAACTATAGGTGAACACAGAAGTTAAGCTGGAGATGACAATAAGCAAATGTGGAGAAGATAACAGGAACGCTCACAAGGCTAATAAACATACGGAAGGACAGGAAAGCAGGTGGGAGGACCTGGAAGCTAGGGAGAGAGAGGGAAGGGAAGAATACAAACACACCTGAGAGAGGGGAGAGGAGGAACCACGGGTCGAGAGGAAGCCACATGTGGTGTGGAAATCATGTCAGGATCCAGCAGGATGGCAACTCCCCCTCCCGGGCATTACCATCGTGACAGAACTGTAATTTGCAGAAATATCTTAGATTAGATTTAAGTTTCAAATTTAAGGTGCAATGGTTAACCTTTAGAATGCACATAAAATAAAAGTTTGTGAACGCATATTTATAAAATAAGGTCCAGTGGTCAAATACAGACAAGTATTTTTCCTTAAGTAAGTTTTTAACTTAAGTAAAAGTACTACAAATCTGAAAAAAAAACCTCAAGTCAAAGTTGAAATATGGCTCATGTATTTCACTCAGGTAGGAGTATAAAAGTGTACTTAAAGTAAAAAGGAAAACATATTTCTTTAAAAAGCCCTTTTACTCAGTTTTTGAAACTCTTTTCCTGAGGGTATGAGGTACAGATCCATAACACTGAGGGTACAAAATGGTTTGTACTACAACTTTAGCTAACCTGTTCAAACATTTTCAGACATGATAAACCAAAATATACAAAATACTTTGAAATTGTTTAATAAATGCTTCCAAATCGCTCAGAACTAGACAAAGCAATATACAGTAATGTTGTATATCATGATATTTAACCCAAACAAAAGTTATCTAAATGAATACATGTTATCAGACTCTTTGAAGCACTTTCACTACATTTTAGTCCATCAAACTGCAGCTTCACCAGTTTTTTCTTCTATTAAACAATACCACTATAATAAGTATATTATAGTACATTATAAGTAATGAATACTACATTACTTATAAAAAGAAAAATAAGACGGACAAATAAATAGATTCACAAAAGCTAAAGCTGTTTTAAAATTTAGTGAGTAACAAGAAGAGATTTTTTCTTTTGAAACGTAGGAAGTCTTAAGTTATTAAATATTAAGTTACAGAAATAATCAAGTACAGACACCTCTGTTTTGTTACTTACCAGGTCTTCTTCCTACACTAATATCACCCAAGCCATTGTGCTCTGCATGTTTTTATTAAACACATTGTCATCAACAGTCCAGGATGGAGAAGGTACACCATTCAATCAGACGTGTGCAACCTTGTAACTTTTACACAATCCAAACGGTCTAAAAATGCACACACTGTATAAAGAGCAGCACATTGGAAACTATGGATAAGTAAGCTTTATTGTTAGCATATAAAAACGTCGGGCTAGGTACTGGCTAACGTAAGCAGGCAGAACACATAATAAAAGTCTAGCCATGCGTTGTTCATCGCACTTTCCGTGCGTTATGCGCTTCAGTTCTCCATTTCATTTTGGTTTTGCAAAAGGTGTTTGGCGAAGCGTCCCACGTTCTCGGGTGTTATTTTATTAAAAGCTGAATACGCAGCTCATCTGAATCAGCCGAGATCAGAGCGCAGCTGCAGTGTGAATATGGCCCATTTAACTATCGTAGGGCTTTCATATCTGCTTGTTCATCACGTTGTTCTGGCAAGGCCTCGCGCCGCGAACGTGCGCACGCCGGCTTAAATGAGCTCGATGGAGTGGAGCGTCCACGTGGAAGTGAAATGTGATAGAAGAACAGGCCTGAGACAAATAGGGTAAAGTGAGAAAGAGCTGTGGAGAGAAAGGCAGAGAGAGGCTTATGATAAAAGATAGGATGGTCAACCTATGAAGATGGGTTCTTTTTTCATGAAAATTGGTAGCTTATTACTCCCACAGGCTTTCCTTCTTAACCCTGAGTTCAAACGGGCAGTTGAATGGTGCAAGGGTGAGCAGTGGTGATCCACTGGTGGTGTGAAGAAGTAAAAGCATACTGTAACTGTAACAAAAAGAACCAAGGTGATATAGTGACTACCAGTGAAGTGCTGAAGACAGCTGGACCCAGGACAGTCTTTGGTGCATAATCACCATGTCGTGTACAAACAAGCACAAACTGCTCCATGCCCGATTCACTGAAAGTGAACGTTTTCTGTCTTATGCTGTTATAATGCTGTTATAAATTTCCTGCAGTTCTTTGGCAATGATGAGAGGGTGTTCCCTTGCATACCTGACCAGTCTATGAACAGATCTAACGGATGATTTTTATGATTTGATTTATTTTAAGGTTAGGTTGGTTAGATTTGATCTGTGAGGTGTTCTTAGCCCAGTTCAGTTTGAGCTGTGTTAGTGCAGAATTTGATCTAATTGTCTCTGATTTGTATCCCTTCAATTTGATTTGTTTCTTACTTAGATTATTTCTTACGCCTTATTTCAGTTCTTTTCTGAAGTTGTGTTCCTATCTTTCTATTCAGTTTTCTCAAATATGTTTTTGTAGCATTTGAGTCAATTAATTCTGAAGAGTTTATAGCAACTGATTCAGATCTCTGTGTTTTAACCATTGAAATCAGTGTACTGTAAGGTGTTTTGGCAGCATTTGATTAAATTCTCTTTAAGCTGTGTTCATTCTTAGGAGTTTTTGTAGCATATGATTCAGTTCTCTCTGAGGCTTGATTAGTTTTCTCTAAAGTTTATTTGTTACATTTGATTCAGTTGTCTTCAAACTCTGTTAATAGCCTTTGATTTAGTTCATTATTGGGAATTTTTGTAACATTCGATTCAGTTCTCCATGAGGTTTGATTCATTTTGTTGAAAGTGTTTTTGCGGCATTTGATTCAGTTCTCTTTAAGCTGTCTTTGTAGCCTTTGATTCGGTTCATTCTTAAGAGTTTTTGTAGCATATGATTCAGTTCTTTCCAAGCTTGCTCATAGTCTTTTATTCCATTATTCTTAAGAGTTTTTGTAACAGTTCTCTCTGAGGTTGATTCATCTTCTCTAAAGTTTATTTGCGGCATTTGATTCAGCTGTCTTCAAGCTCTGTTCACAGCCGTTGATTCAGTTCATTCTTAAGAGTTTTTGTAGCATTTGATGCAGTTCTCTCTGAGTTGCATTGTTTTCGGGTCTACAGTGCAGGCAAAGTCACAACAATCCAAAAAATAAGTTACTGCTATGATTTAGTTACTTTTGGTATCAAGTTCTGAGAAAGTTGGAACTTCATTTGAGGTGCCAGTAGCCGCGCATACCAAGCATCAAGGTGTCATCGATTCTCACGGCTTCAAGTTAATACCAGCTCTCAGTCCTCTATCCGCCCTGGGATCTGGGAGATGAAATCCGCTGTGCTGATGAACGCTACTTTTGAACTTATCCAATATGTAAGGATCTTTCAAAGTTTCTCCATTTTTCTGCGCACTTTATTGTTTCACTCAAGAATATGGAAGGCATTGATCCCCGGAGATGGCTTTTATTGCAATGTAACAGATTTAGGATGTGTAATGGAGAAAGTTAAATCTTAGTTGAAATTTCTTCATGAATCTTTCTCAGTTGCCAGCATGAACTAATCAATAGTATTTAATCTAAGAACAGGATATTTTATTTTAAAAATACCCTTTTTTCAGTGAACAAGATTTTAGTGTATTTCATAAACTCTTCTCTGGAAAGTCATCTATTTAATTATAGATGTTATTATGGTAATCAAAAACTGGAGGCTTTACTAATTTAATACATTTTTGGCAAATGGTGCATTCCTCTAGTAACTACCATTCTAAATTTCTTTTTAGCCAATACTTGCTCAGTGTTTTGACCTCACCTGATATTGCCTAGGTTTAAAGTTTATCACAGACAAGGAGTATCATCTCATTTCATAAAATTGCTAGATTTCATATAGATAAGGTGTTCTAGAGGGAAACAAAATTGGATTTTGAGAAAAGCTGGCATTTTTCAATCAAGGCATTAAATCTTGGGCATCTTTTAACTTACTTCCACAGAAGAGTTGAAGCACATTAATCTGCCCAATGTCAGGGCACGAACAGTTTCATCCGTCTCAGAGGAGGCACATCTTGGCTCTGCCAGGTCAGCATGATAAGAGAGGGCTCATCTAGTTTTGCCCACAGAGACCAAAGTCTTTTCTCTGAGCACATATTGTATTGACAGCTGCCAGAATGTGAAAACAAAAACTGTAATGCAACCTGAACTGCCTGTAAGCACCTCAATGTCAGAAGGCTAAGAATAAATACATAAGAGTCTTTTGTGGCGCTCCATGAGCTCAAGAGCGAGAAGCTGGGCATTGTATGGTAAGTGTGTAGGCGTAAAAATGAAAGAGCAGGATGAAGCATTCAGCCTAAGATGTCTGAAAACCAACTTAGCATAGAAAATGTATGAAAGCGCTCAAGGTTCCTCTGTACTTTTACTGACGTGAAAGACACACTCAGTTGAAAATGAAATCATGATCATCTGCCCTCGTAGTATGCATGGAGTGGTTTTGGTGTTTCAGCCTCCCATCCTAGGCTGGGAGTCCAAGAGAGCATTACTGACTCTGGGTGGGAACTGCAGCTTTGTTTATTGAAGTGGATCCAACTGCCCGGTGAGTTTGCGTTTGAGTAACAGTTTGAAGAGAGGTGGCAGCTGGCTTCATGTACCTTAGAATGTGCTGATCCTCACTGGCACTTGGAGTATGATAGGTACTAGTGGGTAAAAATTGATTAAATCAGGGGGAAAATGGGGTATCAAGCAGTGGCGAAGAAATGGAACCAAATACCCAAGTGGATAACAAGAGCATTATTCAGTTTGTTGTGCTGGGATACAGCTTTCGTTTTTTCCCTTTTACTTTTCTGTTTACAGTGTTTTTGGCAAGGCTTTGTGCCATTTAAAGCCAGAACTACAAAAGATACAAAAAGCGTTCTCTGCAAAATGGAGCCACACGTTATCTCCCCGGCCTCAAATGTTACATTAGCATTGCAAAAGGGTCGAACCAGTGCACAGCCAGAGGAAGAATGGCACTAAATCTGCCGCCGGTTTGAAAAAGGTATAGTTTTTATTATTGCATTTACAAGCCACCCTGATGCTGTGAGTGCTCTTGTGAAAACCGGTCCAAGCTGAAGTACTTGCATTACTGATAATGGCGTCAATGAAAGTCTGAGTGGAATGTGAAATAATGGATTGTGTGCTGCTCAGGGTGGGAGGGCGGGAGGGTGGGCTGTGCAAGACTGGGGCTTAGTGTAGCCTAATCCTCTTCATAAATATCTGGATAGCAGCAGGTTTGAGCGCTTTATGGCTCCTACATCCAGCGGCTGTATGCATTTCGCCGGGGAGCAGAGTAGTTTGGCCCGCTTTGTTTCTCTCTGTCGCATAAATTTATTAGATTTGCCCACCCTGAACTTGCACTCACAGGCCATTTTTATCAGGAACACCTACCACTGGTGTACTTTGAAGGTATTCAGTTACTGACTGCACCTACGCTAATTTGATTTATATTTATACATGCACATAACATCCAGGCTTCCCAAGGACGACGGGTCACATCTGAGTACTGAGTCTCGACATTTCTTCCCAATTTTTTTCTTGCCGCTGCTACCGAGGCTTTCTCACTGAGGTTGTAAGACTGCTTTGAGACCTAGTTCTGTTATAAAGTGCTGCACAATTCTCAAATCACAAATCTGAATTGATTGTAGATAATCTGTTTGTATTTTCCAGCCTCAAATATCTGGTTAAATATCTTCATTGTCCATATCGAAGGTTAGGGTTATGTTATTGGTTATTGCCTTCAATAAGTGCCATTTTTGTGCCAACGGTGTCCATTTTTCATAAACGGATTCCCCTTGCTCATTCACTCTCCCTCTCAGGTCGTAATTGCCCTCTGTTATGTGTGGCTTTCAGACTGTGCGCACCATCCGTCGGCGCCGCTGCTACCCTCCCACGTGGAAGCGCTGGATCTTCTTCCTGCTCCCGGGCACCACCATTGCCACATCGGCGGTGGCACTCTATGCCTTCGTGGAGACTGAGGAGAACTACTTCTACATCCACAGCATTTGGCACATGCTGATCGCCGGTAGTGTGGGCTTCCTGCTGCCACCGCGTGCCAAGCCCGATGCCAAGGTGACGCCGCTGAGGCGCCAGCGAGGATGCGGCTACCAGCTCTGCGTCAACGAGCACGAGGAGATGGGTCTGGTTGACCCGGCCATCATCACCATCAACAGCATCTGCACCAGCTGATGACACTCACTTGCCTTTTCTGTCCTCACTTTGGAACAACAAAAAGGGAAAACAAAGCCACAGAACTCGTCGTCGCACTGTAAATACAAATCGGACAGGACGCATCCATACACTTTCTTGAATGTTTCTTTGGTTACTGCTGTAGTTCATGTTTTTTGTTTTTTTTTTCATCTCAGAAGATGGTACTAAGTTGGGGTTTCAAAGTACAATTTGGTACCCTTGGTAGTGGGGTCCAATGGACCACGGCTGTACCTTTGAGGGTACATTTAGACCATTTGAACCAAAAGTATAGAGTATCTATAGAGTACCATTTTTCTGACAATGTACTGGGACTGTTTACATTTTGCTGGGGTATATACGGTTTTTTTGGGAAAACCGCACTTAAGAGTGCTGTTCAGAGAGCTACATGGCACCTACATAAGCTCTTCATGACAAATTAAACCCCTATTCTAACACGTTATGTGAGGTTTTGCTGTAAAACTGTCATGATTTCTGAGATTTTTGGCGTTCTGAGTTTGTCTTTCACCATTGCGCTTTGAGAATGGCTTAAATGAGAACGTTGTTGCTTACCCAATACTCATATTTAAATGAAACCCTAACAGTACCTTTCTGAAAAGGTATTTCTGAGAGAAGTCATTGATATTTTTTAAGTACCAAAAGTACTCGTACAAAGTGGTTGCCATGTTTATTATGATTAACCACAGTAGCCATAAACACATTTAAAAGTACATCTAAAAGTAAATGCCTGGCAAAACACCTGACTAAGAATGTTGACAGAGCAGGAACAAGTAGTTCTGTTTGAAGTATGTGCAGTTCTTAAATGATATTTCTGTTGGTTTGGATAGACATAGTTGGTGTGTCTTAATACATGGTCCATTTTACACTCCTTGAAAGGAAAATTTCACTTAAATATGGCTATGGATGGCCGTCGTATACACTGGTAGTTAAAAAATGCTATTCCTGAAACCTCCATGTTGAGTGTACAGGTTCTGTCTCAGAAATCACTGTAAATGTTAGTGGATGTCTTACTTCTGCAGCAACAGAGAAAGTGGCCAGTCAAACTGAAGCCTGGAAAAAAAATTACTAATGACCAAGGTTTGTTTTTAGTAGCCCTGGTAACCTGGTTGCGTGGGAGGAGGTGCAGCTGATTCTCAGCTGTTTGCAATGGGAAAGTAACAGAAGGGTTTTGGGAAAATGATCAACTTAAACATGTTTTCTTTTCAAAATGAAGTGAGGTAAAAGTGAAAATCACCAGAAAAATGTACAGGTACAGGTTTTTAAAAATATTCTCAAGTGTCATAATGAATTATTGAATACTGTTACTATATACCAATAAAAAAGTCCTGAATGGTTGGTGGTGGGATATTGGACCATTTATGTTTAAGAAGGAAACCTTCAATTTTATGAGGGATGAATCTGGTGATTGGGGAGCCAGCGTCCTTCAACTCATCCTGAAGTTCAATAAACCACCCTTGCATTATTTTAGTACTATTTACAGGAATGTGGGTGTTCATCCTGGGATATGGCCACATCACCAGGATAGAGTGTTACCAACATAGTAATGACTATGGTTCTGTAAGATTGCATCAGGAGCTTTCCAGATGTAGAAATGTCTTCATCCAATCTGCAATGCTCAAGGCTCCAGGTTGTGTGTTCCTTTCACCAAGGTATTGTATATGCCCCTGATTAAGGCTGTGTAAACGTTTACATAGGCTTATGTAGGTGTCATTAGCCTTATGAACGGCATCCTTACGAATAGTGTTTTCTTGTTTATTTATTTCTTTGTTATGGATACATGGATCACTACAGTATTTTTTTGCCTACGTTGAAACGGGTTGTGGTGTTGCTCTGCTATTTGTGTACACGGTACATCTGAAAAGAAACTCACTGCTGCTATTTGACGGTGACTGTACAGAATGTGTCATGTCATTATTTATTGCTGTCTGAAATCTGAAAAGACCAAACCAGCCACTGGGATGGCATTTAGACAAGTTCGGTCATCGGGATTAAGAGGGAGCAGATTTTCTCAGTTTCTTGTTTTTTTTTCCTTTCCTCACTAAAATTGCACTGAGACACAAAAATGTGATACTGTACATTTTATAGGGTATTTATTATGGTAATAGTGAGGTGTCACCACGTGTAAATACATAGTTGTTTTCTGTTGAATATATGACTGTACTTCGGATTGCGTTTTATTAATTGCCGATTGTCAATGTACAGACTGATCAAGAAATTCCTGCTGCCAAGGAGTTTTTTTTCAGTTTTTTTTTTTTTCTAAAAAGATAAACCTCAGATAAATAACCTCATATTTTCTGTTGTAACTACTTGGAGAACACTTGGGTGTAAAAGGTGAACAAATAAACATTTTATTTTTTTCTGTACTTGCATTTCTTTTTGCCACGCCCTCCTTGGCATTGTGTGCCAATTAAGACATGCAGCTGCCAGCGTAGGACTCGGAGGAGACGTAGAAATGAATAAATGATACGTAATTCGTCCTAGACGAGGATCTGGTGGCGCTGAGGAAGCAGGAAGTCTCCATATTGGCAGGATGTCATTAGGCTGACAGCGGCAATGGTCTCGGCGCACTCCTTCCTTCCAGCTCTCTAAACCAGATAAATACAGGACCAGCTTTATCTCTCTATGCTGCACTTGCCTTTATGTGATAGAAGCAACATTTTAGGCCACTGTGCACACGTCATTAAAGAAAAAAAAAAAGCGTTATGTGAACCCGCTTGGCTGAGAAATTGTGGGTGACTCGTATCTAAAATCTCTTCCTAATTCCATTATCACTTACCTTCTTTTGACAACTTTTTTATGAATGTGTTATTTTTGTAACCGAATTCCATGGCCTCAATTTATAGTAAATAATATTCATTCAGCCAAGGCGTTCCCTAAGGGACTAGATGCCAGGTATGAGAAATTCACGTTCCATTATCGTTCTGTATTTCCCACATTCTCAAAAGAATTAGTAGCTAAGCAACATGATTGAACTGGGGCTTCAACTGAGATCCTTTTATAAATTTACTGTATTTAGATTTTATTGGAGTTAATCAGGTTAATATTACAAGTGCAAGGTCTGGTAGGTAAACTGATCAGACACGTCCCTGACCATCCACATGATGTAAAAGAATATAGGACTCATCGGACCAGGTGACAGGTGACCTTTTCCAGTGCTTAAAGTAAAGTGCAGACACTCATGTGTAGGCAACCCATTGCAGGCAATTTTGACTCTGCTCTTGACTGGGAGCAATGGAGTTTGCTTACAGTTGAATGAATACATAACAGGTATGCACCGTTTAACGACTGCATTACATTCTGTGAAACAGGTCATTGACCAAAATGGACATTGCCCAGACATTATCATAGTTATAACCCTTTTATATAGGTAGAGGTTAGAGAGAATGGTGAGAATAGTGGGAATGATGGACTTCCACTGTTAAACTTCCGCCTCTGCTCGTGGATCCGCACCATTAAAAGACAGATTTTCATGTCCTATTTTGAATTATTAATATATATTATTGTGCTCGATGGGAAAGCCAATTGTGACACATGGTTTTGAAAACATATATTTGGACCCATTTGTTTCAGTGAAGGAAATGGCAACAAGAAAGTCTTTTGTTTGGGAAACACACCTGAACAAGCAAATATGGTGTCTATATACAATATTTGCCATCCCATTTCCAAATGCAGCATCTCAGTCAAACCTTACTGTTTTGCATTTGTCACCTCACTTTTCCTGGTCACCCTTTCCAGGATTGCATGAACTACGAATCTGGGTCCCTGCGTTGGTGGGTTGACATATTAGACCACTGAGCCTTACAGATGCAAGAACAAATTCAGTCCTCTTACAAGAGGTGTATTGAATTTGTGTGGCCTAGCGCTGATCTCGTTACATGTAACGAAAATCTTCTCATCTCCTATGGATGGACTTGAGATGCAGTGCAAATTACAATCATCAAGCACGCAATAAACCACGATGACACACAAGTTATTCACCATGATCTTATCACAGTTGTGCCATAAATATATATCAAGCCAGACGTATGAAATTTCCCAGAAGGCATCATCAAGCTGCGTGGAAAGAGAAATATGGAACTGATGCCTTATTTCAAAGCTCCCCTGCTACTATGAATGACTGACAAGCGGATAACGGAAAGAGGCATCTAACCACATAAAAGATGCGCTTAAGTACACAGTTGTGTCAATAGATTTACTTTCTAGCCCATTTTCCTGGAGGCGCTGCATGTGCTTTGATGATGAACTGCTAATCTATGGTGATACAAAAATCTTCAGCTAAACCCAAAGAAGACTCGCAGGGCAGTTTTTCCTCCCTGCTGCATTCTCACTATATCTTCATTCGTTCTACGGTGTAGAAGATCATCACAATTAGGCCTCGCAATCATTTTTTGCCCTGTGGGGTCATGAACTCATCCTGGAAACTCAGGGTGCAAGGTAGGAATATGTTCTGGAAAGGTTGCCAAGTACAGGAATGCGCCGTTTAACGACCATATACATTTATTCAAACAGAATTAGGCTCAACGCAAATAAAGCCTGGAATTTTTAATGGACTACAACAAGAGAAAAACAGCTAGAGATAATAAGAAGTCATGATTCCTAACTGCAACTACATTCTTGGCCAAAAAATATAAAGCACAGAGATAGTAATGTCGGAAAACTCAACGTGCAGTTACATCGCAGGTAGATGTGTAAATAATTACAGGTGTGATCTGATTAGACACTAGTAGTTGCCACAAAAGGGCATAAAACTACTTCCCCCCACTGTCTACAATAAGGCTACCAGAGGCTACTTTTGAGTAGTGTACCTCTTGGTGAGAGATCGTTATCTGCTAGACATGCCTCTACGAAGACAATTTGCCTAGTTGACAGACTTTGAACGGGGGCACATCACTGGCCCGAGAGAAGCAGGATGGACATTTTGAAAACATTTAGTACAATACAGTAATTTATCTTTGTATGTTTTATAAAACTCTCACAAAAAACGAATAACAAAGTTGAACATTATAATTATTGTTTTCTGCCTTTCAAGACTGTAATTCTCTTTTCTGTCAGCAGGTGTTGAAAGGGTTTGCTCATACTAGTCTTCTGTCATTCATACATGAATTAGATGTATATAAGACAGCTTTTTATTTCCTAATATAATAATTCTTAACACTTTGGCTATTAAATCGAATGGACATTGTTTCAGATGTTAAACGGTGCATGCCTGAATTGCATATAGGGATTAAAAAAATCATGACCACCTGCCTAATATGTGGTTCGTCCTCTGTGTGTTACAAAACATGTTCAATCTGCCAAGGTATGGACTCTACGAGACCTCTATAGGTGCTCTGTGGCATTACAGTTTAGTTGTGGAGTTTTAATTAGTTTTAAAGGACTAAAATGTTGGTAGGGACAATTCAGGACTTCATTGAAATTATGGACAAGTCCCTATCAGCCAGACCCAAATCTACAATTTTTTAGATAAAAATGATGTATTTTTTCCATATGTGTATTTCCACTTCTCTACTGTTCAGATTTCTAAATGATACCTTTTTATTCCACTAATTCCCTTAAAATGTTACATTACTCTGAATCTGGCCATGTCAGACCGCTGCTCTGAACTTCCTGATCAGGAACTGAAAATCAGAACCTAATCCATATTCATTACGTGCCACTCTTCACTGCAAGCATGTGTGACAGCACCTCAGCAGGAGTCCGAGCCGGCCAGCCACAACTGACCTTCCAAATGGGTGGAGATGAATGCACCATTTTAATTTACACATGATCTGAATATTCATAGAACCACCACCATTGAGAGTGAATGTGTTACTGTGCCATGGTGAAGGAACAACCCACTCATATGAGAAAAGAGACAACTTACATGAATTAACCATTTATTCCATAGTACAAACCCATATGGGTTACACTGTATTATGTACAGATATAGAAATAGTTTAACAATTCAACTCTGTACATTCACAACATTTGGTGGACACTCTTATCCAGAACATCTAATAGGCTGAAGGATAAGGGCCTCAGTGCAACACTGGCAGCTTGGTCGAGCTTGGATTTGAACTCACATCCTTCTGTTTCATAATCCTCTGAGCCACCACTATCTAACATTTTAACCTTCTTTTCTTCCAAAGAAACTTGTAATTGATATAAATTCACCTGGTACAATCCAAGCAATTAAATCCATGTTTAAAGGTCAACAGTGGCAGCTTAGCTGGGCTGGGATTTGAGCTCACAACCTTCTGATTAAGACCAGATTGACGCGCAGCCAACGCTTTTCAAATGTAAATACAGCATTTATTTGAGTATTTTTCGAGGTCATGTTTAAGGGCCAACAATGGCAGCTGGGAAGAGCTGGTATTTGAACTCATAACCTTCTGATTAGCAGTGTCTTAGCTATTGAGTATGAAAGATAGGATTTGTACATTTTCCCATGGTACAACCCAAACAATTAAGGACTTGATAAAAGACCGACAGTGGCGGCTGGGAGGAGTTGGGATTTGAACTCATAACCTTCTAGTAGCCAAAAGTCTGCACTACTGTGTAAATTTAGTCTGTTTGTTTCCCCCAGAGTGAATTACAGTTGATATCATGAGGGCATGCTTGAAGGAGAAATAACTTGGGGTTGGGACTTAAACTTACACCCTTCTGATAAGTAGTACAGAACTGCTGAGCTACCACGATGTAAAGGTTTTCAAAAATACGATTCCATGTGGTACAATCCAAGCATTTATAGTCTTGCTTAAGGTACAACAGTGGCAGTCTTCAACTCACAACCTTCTGAGTCCAGAGCTCTAACCACTGAGCCACCCCAATTTTCCACAAAGCATCTTGTGATTCACATAATTTGACCAATGGTGGCAGCTGGGAGGAGCTGAGATTGAAATCTATAATCTTCTGATTAGTAGTATTAATCTGGGGGGTCACCAGTGGGATATGACCCTTAGACTTGAACCCTAAAGCTTCTAATCTAGTACTATAATAAATATCATCCTCCTGTAGTCAGCACTTCCATAAAACATTTTAAAAATATATATATATATTTTGAAATAAGATTAAAAAAAAAATCACACAAAGACACTATCATTCTTCTAAGTAGGTCATCGTTAACAGATTTAGGACCTGATGCCTTATTAAAGCTTTATTAAGCCTCCCCCTGCCTAACGGCACCTAAACACGGGGGTTTAGGAAGGGTTTAATGCGAGCAGGCACATCCTGAAATAGCATAGCCCGAGCCCTGATGTATTCCATCCCACCGCTTTTGGGTGATTTAGAAGTGCAAAGGGAGGAATGGCTCGCTACAGTGTGCCCGGGGAATGAAAATCAAAGCTGACGGCAGAAGCCGACAAAGACAGACCGCATCTTTTACAATCAGAGCAGAGGAAAAAGAATCTGCCTTCACAGCAATAAGGAAAGCTACCCCCTCAATCCATCCACCCTCCTCCCATCACCTGCTGTGTGCAAAATCAAGATTTATCAAAGAGGAAAGAGGGACAGTGATAACCCCTAAGGCAGCTCTCTGATAAGAGGTGTGTTAGGCAGGGCATCAATAAACGCGTCTCGTACACATTCATCTAAATTAATGGAACAACCCCGCAGGTCTCCAGAGGCAAGCAGATAATGTCGTCCGTCTGCGCGGACGAGCGGATTTGCATAGCGGAGAGCCAACGAGGAGAAAAGCTTAATGGCTTTCACGTTCATCATCCGTGCTTAATGCAAAATAACCTGCGACGATATCCACCTGGTCACCTTGGCTAACTGTGGGTGTGGGTGTTAGAAAATGGCCCCGGGCTTACCCAAATCAGATACATTCTTGGTCATTTCAATGGAAATTTTGGTGCAAAGGAAACATCGGTGTGATTGAACATGAATCACAGGACACCGAGGTCTGATGCGTCGCAGCTGATAAATCAAATGCCGAATGCTTCCAGCTCAGTCAGGTGTCACAAACAGACTGGACTGGATGTCTCTAAAGGAGGGGAGGCCACTTCAGAGATCATCCCTTTGCTCTGCAACAGAGTCCTCTGCTAGCCCTGTGATGGACTGGCATCCCCTCCAAGGCAAAGCGTTATTTTCTGGGATAAGCTCATGAAAATAATAAATAAATAAATGTAAAAAATAGCTAACTATCGGTTCAAATAGCAGGTTAGGACACAAATTTAGTCCTGGAAATTATTGATAATTGACTATTTAAGGATCCATGTAGATTGCTAGGCCAGTCGGAGATCACTTCAAACGATCCTAGAGTACATTTATAATCTATTTTAACCATTAACCTGCTTAGACTTTGGATATCAACACCAGAGATAACAGCCGTGCGTTGTTGTAGAGCAATGAAGCACTATTAAATGGACAAACATCAGGGTTAACTGCAGCGTTGGACTGCTTAACGGTCATAAAGCGTTAGCAAAACTAATAGTTTTAATTTCCACTGCAAAAAGCGTGTGTAAAAATGACTGCTTTGTTGAATTAAGAGAACATCATTTGGTAAAGAGGTACACAAACAAATCAAACTGTACTTAAAAAGCCATAAAATAAAAACAGCTATGAGAATAAATACATTCTGTGCATTTCAGTGCAGACAGACATTGTGTAAAGGGAGTGTGTAGCCTCGATTGATTCATGCTAATGTTAGTTACTGCTCTGTGCTATAATCATGTTTTGGTGATCTGGTATCCAGTCTTCTTAGATTAGAAAGTTTTCTGTGCCACAAATGTTAAGCTATGTCTAGCAAGTGTGTAGCAAAATACCATACTAGCAACATTGTTGATGTAAAACAACTCTGGTCCTAGTGCCTAGCTGCTTTAACATAAGCAAAACGCACAAAAGCATTTTTATATGAATGTCACACCATTAAATGGTCTTTTTGTACACTGATCAGCTGTGGTTAGACTGATCTGTAAACATGCTCGTAGTTTTGACTGTTGACGGGCTAGCCACATGTTAAAAAGCAAATACAAGCATTTCTCGTTTGAAGCTCAAAGTAATAGTGCAATGGCTCCGCAATTAGTCATATGCTGTAAATGTGCTTTCTTCAGTAGCCATTAGCACGAGAGTTAGCAGCAGGGGCTCCGTACGCGCCAACGTGGTCGGCGTGTAACTGCAATAGCATCAACTGAGAGTGATCTGGGCAATTTTCCACCTTCTGGAGCTCACTCTGTCTGTCTGAGAGCAGCATGTAGACGTCCGAGCTGTTTGAAATAGTAGACAGACAAACAGTTGAAGTGTTTGCTTGGTTTATGTGGAGCAGAGGGCTAGCAAGAGCCTCCTTAGATGACATTCCTAAGTCAATCCTATTGTGTAAAAGAAGGGCGGCGTTAAACACGTCAGAAAGTCCTCCAGTGAAGGCGACGAGTTCTACGTTGTCGTCATCGTCATCATGGGTTATATTTATAACCAATGGAAAGCTGGAGTAAGGCAAGTCAACAGAAGAGGCGCTCGCACTAAAGCTGTTGAGGACAATTCCACTGGATGGCAAAAATCGCCCAGATCCCCATGTGCTGTTTAGCGATGCACACATGATAACAAAATTACCTTGGCTGTCCAGCACACCGATGTGACTGCTCTGCACATTATTAGCTAACATGTAACTAGGCATCGTCTTATTCCTGACCAGGGACATGTCACTGAGTTCTTGAATCAAGTTTAAGAGGGCAGTGGAGTTAAAATACGTACCACTCTGAAGGGAGAGGTTTCGCCTCCTGAGTTGCTGTAATATATCAGATAGCGCCAGGTCTGCAAAAGCCGAAGCAGCTGAAAGGACAGTATATTTATCTCCCGCCACGATAACGGGCTCACTGATTTCTCCACGGCTGTGCTGAATGGCTGCTAAGATGGCCGGCCTATCTTGAAGGGAAAGGTCTTCGGACAATTTCACGGCTAGAGTTTCCAGGAAATGGGACTCGTTTAAACTGGCACTCAGCAAAAGCGCTGATAAATTCCTGTTTTCGGTCATGGCACCCTCTGATTTCACATGGCCACTGGCATCACAGAACAGATTACACAGTTCAGAGTGGAGTATTTTGTCTTTGTGGCTTACCAAAGCCCTGTCTAGGACGCTGTCGATGACGAAGCCGTCCTTCGCCAGTGCTATGGCTTCCTTGAAAAGTCGGCTCCATTTAGCACGTCCCCAGTGAGAGTGTAGCTCCTTGATGCCCTGCAATACTGACGGAACATTATAAGTGGGTCCAGAACCATTTTGGTGTCCAGTGGAACGGATTGCCTTGATAGACCCTGACGTGCTGTTGTACAGGATGGCTGAGAACACACCGCCTAAAAACAAAAAAGTCACGACACTGATTGCATTCAGAAATACAAAAAAAAAGTATACGATTATTTATGATGCCTTCTCATTCAAGCTTGACCCATTGGAAACTCATTAAATGAGAACCATTAATTACCATATTAATTAAAGGAATAATGATTACTCTCATGAACACCAGTTATAACCAGATATTAACCTTCTGAAAAGCCATTAGGGGTTTAATTGGTAAAACAGATTAAAACCATTCATCTGAATAAGAAGTTTATTTAAATATTTATACGAGTCTTTTGTGTTGGTTTTGGTTAAAAGAGTTATGCAGGAGAGTGTTTCAGCGCACCTGTTTATAGTTTTTTATTTTAATGATCTTTTCCAGACACAGATGCACCTCATGAGTTTGTGAAAAAATAAAGATCCCAGACAACAATGCTTTCACATAAAATTTTCAGTTACGTCTCTCCTTTCCTTAATAAAAGCACAAATCTTATTTGCTAAAGATCTGATCTGTGTTTCTCACCAACTTCTTCCACTAACTAGGTCCACAGTTCAGTTAGTGATCATGGCTATTTCCGATTTCTGTATTTGACTGAGATGTAGAGATGCTCCCCTTCAACTAGGACCAACACCTCCACAACATAGTTGACCCTCTTCCTGCTTTCATGTCACCTAAACACAGTCTTGATGAAATGCTTTATGTGGCAGTTGGTAGACCTTGTCACACTTACAGCAGTCCAAGCTCACTGCCAGAGTGACATGCGCTCGCTCGCCCCCTCAAACAAGCCTCCACCTTCCAGCAGTCTGATTTGCCAACCTACTTACAATAGCATGGTCATTCCTGGTTCTTGTTCTCATACAGTGTTCATCCAGCCTTTCATTGTGAGGTTTGTTTGGTTTGTCCATGTCACTAAGCATTTCTTCTGGCGCCTTGACTGTCCACCTTTCACCAGTCAGGCTCATTGGTACTGATGAGTTTCTCTCCCTCCTCAGTTCTACATCCTTCAATCCACCTTCCACTGTTTCATATTTTTGTAAGTTCTAAATTATTGTAAATAAACTAAGTCTTATTGGAATTGATTTAGAGAAGTCAGTCCTGATTTACTTTGAGAGGTTGAAGAGTCAAAGGAGAAGCTCTGCTTCAGGCTGACACAAACAAAAAAAGCACTCTATTCAACAAATGTGGTCATGTTTTTTGCATTTACCCTATGAGCATACACTTTTTTTGGTCCCTAAACTCCCGGAGACACACAGGATTCAATGAGAGTATTATATCTGTGGTGTCGGGATTCAGCACAGCTCTCGCACTGTTCTCCTGAAAATTGCCTCGGCATCTAATAGCACAAAATGACACATTTATATAGAAGTTACACTACAAATATCTAAGCTATCAGTTTATGAAATGGAAACATACTAAGGATGGATTCATCATCAGTGTATGGTATTTTATCTGTAGAAGACTTTACTGACCTATTCCTGCTGTGTGTGGATGAACAACTCCCAAGCAGAGCAGTGAAGCAATGGCTGCATCCACTACATTGCCCCCCTCCTGCAGAAGCCCTCTGCCAACGCTGGAGCAGTTATCTGCAGACCACACAAGACTGGTTCGTTAAAAATTAGTTGATGAAATTAGATAAAACCTACATAGACTACAAACCTGACGACGTAAAGATAACAGCATGGTGGTACAATGAAGCGTGTTCATGAACATGATGGTGATCATCACCATCCCCTGCGTGCTGGTGGTGATGTTCCTCATGTTCCTCAGGGATCGTGAAACGAGTTCCAGCGCCGGGAAGATCTGGCCACCAACCGTACCACTCGAAAAGCAGGAACATCACGGCAGTACATAAGAGAACCAGAGCCACTATCACACGGAAGCATGTGACATTCTTCTCCACCACTTCTGGCAGTCCCTGAGCAGGCCTGTGGGATTTGTAACAGAATACATAAATGGTAATAAAATGTAAAGATAAAGATATACATAAATGATGTTGTTTGATGTTTGGATCATCCTGTGTAATATATGTTTTATAATAACTTTATAATAACTGATTTTATTGAGAAATGTTTGGGTAAAGACAAGATTAAATATCATTTAGAGTGGCAAAAAAGACTTGCCATTCTTCTGCTTGGGGACTAATTACCTGCAGCAAAATGCAAGAACAAAAACTAGACAGTTCACCTCTAGCAGAAGACACCCCAGCAGAGGAGCAGACCTTGTCAAATAATGACGGGAGGCTCTCATGGTGGGGGTCAAGGGAGATGTGTGACCCTGGTGCTGCCAGCTCACAGCAATCTTCTTTGACACAGTGCATGTGTTGTGCTTTAGTAATTATGAGGAAATGCAGCATGCTGCAGAGCATACATGTTGTTTTCAGTGGCATTATTGGTGACACAAACAGCCCTATAGGATGACAAATTTCCTATAAAAAAGTGTGACATGGGCGCACGACTTGGATGAGAGACATTTGAAATATTGAAATATTTCTCAGCTGTATCCAAATTACTGAGATACCTTTAAGCAAAGAAACCCAATGATTGACTCCGGATGCTTGGGTGGCACAGCAGTTTCATTTGCTTGTAATGTGGGGGGCACCCCTGTTGGTGCCACGTGACACCAACAGATCCGCAGAGAGCTTATTATCTGGTTGCATCACTGTCTGGTTCGGTAGCTGCACCATCAGCGACTGCGAGGCTCTCGAGAGAGTGGTGAGAATAGAAGAACTCATCATGCATCACAAACTCCCAACCCTACAGGACATTTACACATCACAGTACCTAAGAAAGGTGCACAGTGGCGACTGCACTCACCCAACCCTCAAACTGTTTCCCAAGCTGCCGTCTGGCAGGAGGCTCCAGGGCATCAACTCACAGACAGACTGAAGAATGGTTTTTACCTGCAGGCTATGTGGTTACTGAACAGCCTCTAGGTCATATTCCCACTCATCAGTTGTCGCTGAGCCACTTTAAGTAGCTATCGCTAGACCCTTATACACATTTGCTCACCCACATGTAATCCTAAATTGACTGTCTAGCATATTTATTACTATTACAGGATCTTATTAATGAATGCATTGTTTTTCTATACTTGTATTTTAGGACTCTGCCACTTACATGCTAAATTAATGATTTATTTGTTGTTCTTGTTTATGTAATCTACAATGTAAACAACAATTTTTTTATTCTGCATTTGTGACGCAGGCTTTACTGCACGCATTTCAATGCACACCTGCCACTGAACGTGATGTGAAAACTTGACCTTATATACCTGTGTATGCCAATTCATGGGAATACCATCGTATAATCTGGTGTATTTTACTGTTATAAAGCCTTATCTATACTTATAGTGTATGCTTGTATACGTCTAACGTTTTCTTCGTCTCTCTCTGCGTCTGTAAGAATTACTGTTTCTTATTTCATGTACTGTCTATTATCTATCTCTAAGTTAGGAAAGTGCGGTTACATACATATCCTACCTACAGTATCTAACGTTACGAAAATCGGTTTTACGACTCCACCCGAACTGATCTCCCTCATAAGTCCTGGATCTATCTCGTATATTATATATATATATAATATATAGATCCCTATATCCATCATATCTATATACCTATATATATATATCATATACGCCCCACCCAATACCCACACACACACACACACACACACACACCACACACACACACCCACACACACCGTACTGTGTACACCAATATAGTTGTCAATATTATACACTGGTGTATTCCAGTATAATTGGTGTATAAAATATTGCGTGTATACCATAAAACGTGGTATTTATACACTTGTATATGACCACATAATGGTCTATAATATACACTGTCAGACCAGTAAAATGGTGTTATTAATATAGCAATTTATAAATGGGTATAACGTGTATTTTTTATATATCAGGTAGTCCTTGGGTTACGACGGTCTCCAGTTACGACGTTGTCGTGGTTACGACGGCATCTCCCATGTACTGTATAAAAAAGGCCCCTGGGTGTTTCGACTAAGTGGGTTTTGCAATCGTAAACGTTCAAACCGCGAATTCGTGTTTGGTGTGCGCGGCGGAAGAATACACTGGTTACACGGCTCGTTTTACATAATTACTGTGTTAGGATAGGTGTAAAGTTAGGATAAGTGCCTTACAGTATGTGGGGGTATTGTGGGAGCTTAAGTATGTACGTAAACCGAAATCGGTTTACGAGGGCACCGGGGTATGAGACGGATCTGCCGTCAACTACCTTATATATATATATAGGTATAATATATATATATATAATATATATATATAGATATAAGGACAACATATATACATTATACACACAACCAACACACACACACATAACACAACCAACACACACACACACCTTCAATGCTCTCACTGATGGAATGGAGAGGTTTTGTCTTAATCTCACGATACATGGCCCCTTTCATTCTTTCCCTTTACACGGATCAGTCGTTCCTGTGCCCTTTGCAGACAAACAGCCCCAGAAAGCATGATGTTTCCACCCCCATGCTTCACAGTAGGTATGGTTGTTCTTTGGGATCATCTCAGAATTATTCTTTCCTCCAAGCACGATGAGTTGAGATTTTTTACTAAAAAAAAGTTCTATTTTAGTTTCATCTGACCACATGATATATTCTCCCAGTCCTCTTCTGGATCATCCATATGCTCTCTGGCAGACTTCAGATGGGCCCCTGGACAGTACTGGGCTTAAGCAGGGGGGACACGCCTGGCACTGCAGGATCTGAGTCCCTCTCGGCGTATGGTGTTACTGATGGTAGCCTTTGTTACTTTGGTCCCAGCTCGCTACAGTGCATTCACCAGGTCCCTCCATGCAGTTCTGGGATTTTGCACATAGTCTTTTTTACCCCACGGGATGAGATCTTGTGTGGAGCCCCAGATTGAGGGAAAATTATCAATGGTCTTGTATGTCTTCCATTTTCTTACAATTGCTCTCACAGTTTGATTTATTCACACCGACCTGCTTGCCTATTGTAGATTCACTCTTCCCAACTGGTGCAGGTCTACAATTTTCTTCCTAGTGTTCTTCAACAGCCCTTTGGTCTTGGCCATGGTTGAGTTTGGAGTCTGACTGTTTGAGGCTGTGGACCAGGTGTCTTTTATACAGATAACGAGGTCAAACAGGTGGCATAATACAGGGTAACGAGTGGAGGACAGAAGAGCTTCTTAAAGAAGAAGTTTACAGGTCTGTTGAGAGCCAGAAATCTTGCTTGTTTGTGGGTGACCAAATTTTTACTTATTTTCCACCCATGATTTACAATTTAAATTCTTTAGAAATCCTACAATGTGATTTCTTGGATTTTTTCCCAATTTTGTTTGTCATAGTTGAAGTGTACCTATGATGAAAATTACAGACCTCTCTCATCTTTCTAAGTAGAAAAGAACTTGCACAATTCGTGGCTGACTAAATACTTTTTTTGCCCACTGTACCAACATGAAGGTGTATTATATACATACACCATTATATTGTATACCAATATAAGGGCATATTTTATACACTATATATACCAGTATAAGGTGTGTGTGTGTTTGTGTGTGTTGTAACAGTATAATATATGTATATATATATACAGTATATATATATATATATATATATAATACTCACACACACACACCACACGTGAGGCAAAAAAGTAATTTAGTCAGCCACTGATTGTGCAAGTTCTACTTAGAAAGATGAGACAGGTCGGTAATTTTCATCAGAGGTACACTGAAAAAAAAAATCCACGGAACGGACATGCGCTGTAGCTTTCTTATTGTTTATCTCATTGAAACGATGTGTGTATTCATTGTATTCATTCGATATATATCAAAATATATTAAATAATATATATATATATACACACACACACATACATACATATACACACACACACACACACACACACTCATATATATATATATACATACATACACTAAAACAATGGTGTATTATATAAACCAATACAACTGTGTTATATACCGTTTACAAATTATATTATGTATAGTCAGATAATTATGCATTATATAAACTATATATACGATAAATTATGTATTCTGTATACTATATCCATTGACAATGGTGTATTATATTTACTATGCAAACTAATATCGTTGTGCATTATACACAGCATATACCATAATATAAAAGAAAAGCTCCATTTCGAATTGAAGTGATTTTTAAGTACTGTGTCTGAATTCTTCTCCTTCTCTAAGGCGGTGTGACACAGATCACAGGAACATTTGCTTATCTGACTCACTGCTTGATGTAGACTGTCACTTCATCATCGCTGTCCTCGTTTGCGAAGTCACTTTCTATTTCATCTCCCAGTTCTGTGGCGAGCTTCTGGTAGCGAACTGAGCCATCATTGGTTTCAATCAGGCAGTAATAGTAACGTTACTCTCAGTCCGTGTCCAAGTTTTTGACAGAACGGCCTTTTTTCACCTTCAGCTTACTACCGGGTTCGCGCGCCACGCCCACCGACTCACCTGACAGAGCTAACAAACCGGTTCAAGAGTGCTCTATAAACAATAACAGTCATAAATACTAAAGCTGTGATGTAACGCACTGCTGCCCGAGAGTCCAGTTGCACCTGGGTGCGCCGGTATAGAATAAGAATAAGTACCTATCCTTACACAAGATTTTAAATGACAGGTAAATATTTGTGTGGCAAACATTCTGGACAGATTGAATTTACCATTTCTCATTTAAGCACTTCATTAGTAACACCCTGAAACACAATGCTCTGTTTAATGCCTTTAATTCCAGAAGAAAATGGGTTTATTGGTAACACCGCACCATGCAGTGTCTTAATTTAGTACCTGTACTACAGATAAGCTGAAGTCAGTGGGTTTGTTGGTAAAACCTCCACCACGCAGTTCATGTTCAAGCTATTTATTTCTGTACCTGTGTGTGTTCTTGCACAAGAGTGCATCAGACATTGGCATAGAGCTATAAAAATGTAACATTTAATCGCCTGCTCCTGCTTAATTCAAACATTTACCAGATGCCTGGTCGGTGGCCCCAGTGTTCACACTCTGGGCGTGTCTCTCTTATGTCACATGCCTGCGGTTTCCATTGGTTCATAAATAGGATTATCCTGCAAGCTCCAGCCCAGACAGCAATCTTGCAACATAATAACACAATACCTCTGTTTAGTAACTGGTTTGTCTAAGATTGTGAAGAAATTATAGATTTGATTATATACAGTACAGCCTTAAACCTTCCCCAAAATGAAAACAGCTATTGCAGGAACTTAAATATGATTTTGTATTTCTGCAGTTTCATGATAGTGTCCACCCATGATAATAGTATTTGTCTGAAATCTTTAAAAAAAGATTATGGTTGGGATAGTTATTTGTATTATGGAGCTACAAAGATGCTGGGTTGGTGGTGGCCCACCACCATGGGATTACGGGGTTCCCAGTGGTGCCTTCCAGCTCAGTTAGGAGTCACGTAGGCAAGGGGAGGATATAAGGAAATATACGGTATAAAACTGTTTGGTGCACAACATTAACTTTTACCCAGTCCTGCAATGGACTGGCGTCCTATTCAGGGAACATGCTCACCTGTGTTTGAGTGAAAACTAACCAAACAACGTTCCAAACTAGATTTACCTGGAAATCCACCCCAGTATAGCTGATAATACAAATCAAAACACTATAAGCGCAAAGACTTTTGGTTCATGATGAAGACGTGAGGTTTCTTCTAACATGAGCACTGACCAAATGTTTGCAAAAATGATTTTATCACCATGACCTGGGAAGGAGCATGTTTGTTACAAGTTTCAACGTAATCCACAATTCCACATCATCATCTTTGGAGTCTGCCTTTATTTCTTTTTTGACATTTGCAGGAAGATTTTCCGCCGTGATGAGCATATTTGAATGTAAAGCCTCCACCATGAATCCAGGAGGGCAGAGCCACATCAAAGTGCTCATATGAGATGCAGCCAGAGATTGAAAGTCTTAACCGCAGTGACAGTGAAAATGTCATTCACGTGACTCTGTGTGTGTATGTGTGTGTGTAAAGTCCGTGTTGTCTCGCAATCACTTTCAGCATCTGGATGTGAGCTCGTAGGTCAATCTGAAAGGTCTGCTTTTGAATGTCAGTGCATTTTTAGAAATGCAATAAAAAGAGATTCTTTTTGTTACAAAGCAGAAATCACTTGGATCTTTTATGCTTTTGGTGTTTCATTCTTTGTGTGGGACGAGCATTTTGACATGGTGCATGTTTGCCAGTATGGGGACATGCCAGCTTTAGAAAGATTGAGAGGAATAGTAATCTTTACACATTCATACATATGGATAATTACAAGGAAAATACAATTTGGGACATTTGAAACCCTCAATATACTTTCATATATATATATATATATATATATATTTATGTATGTATGTGTATATATGTGTGTATATATATATGTATATATATATATATATATATATATATATATATATACACATATATATACACACATATATACACATACATACATAAATATATACATATATATACATATAAATATATACATACACAGACACACACACACACATATATGTGTGTGTCTGTGTCTGTGTATGTATATATTTATATGTGTATGTATGTATGTATGTCTGTATGTATATATATATATATGTGTGTGTGTGTGTGTGTGTGTGTGTGTGTGTGTGTGTGTGTGTGTGTGTGTATGTGTGTGTGTATATATATGATTGTACAATGTGATTTCCTGGATTTCTTTTTCTCATTTTGTCTCTCATAGTTGAAGTGTACCTATGATGAAAATTACAGACCTCTCTCATCTTTCTAAGTCAAAGAA
This sequence comes from Ancistrus triradiatus, assembly GCA_025084515.1. Taxonomy (NCBI): domain Eukaryota; kingdom Metazoa; phylum Chordata; class Actinopteri; order Siluriformes; family Loricariidae; genus Ancistrus; species Ancistrus triradiatus. The sequence continues at coordinate 188,075 of JAJAGP010000444.1, read as the reverse complement.
CTTGCACAATCAGTGACTGACTAAATACTTTTTTGCCCCACTGTGTGTGTATATATATATATATATATATATTCTTGTTGTTACAAAGCAAAAAGAGCAAGTAAGAGCAAGTGGGGAAATGTTTCTATCATATCAAACAAGACAGCAGGACAACTGACTGAAAGCTGCAGTTATTCAAGAAAGAATGTCAGTCTCACACCCTGCTTTAGAGGAACTTAAGCTCATGTCCATTTACCTTCAGATCACTAACTGCTCTGATGCTGAAGCTTGTCGTTCAGTCTACAGAAAGCTGTCCAATAATTGAAACCATTAAAAAAAAAAAAACCTTCACTTATTTGGCACTGTTGTTGTCAGATGTGACAAAGCCTGGCAAGAGAAGTCAATAAGAAACCTGAAAATAAAAGTGAAAAATCAGATTGGAATATGGTCGGGGTAACTTGAGCATATCACCTGATCTGGATTAGACCCCTTGAAATAGATACAGCTACCACCCCAAGGAGCACTGACATTCAGGAACCTGACTCTGGAAAAATGGGAAGAAATCCAGTGAATAGCCACAGACCAGAAACTGTAAGCACAACCGTCTGACTTTCATGGACATCAACAGTACCAAGGAACTGAGAGTCCAACTAACCTACCTTGTATGAGCCGAGATACAAACCAGAGAAGTTCAGCATTGAGAACCAGTGCCCTACCAACTCAGCCACTCTGGTTCATATCCTGCTTCTGGCAAGGTGACTCAAGTGCAGAGTTCCTGAGTTTCCGTGCTTCTTGAGGTGGGGGTGATGATGTTTCCTACAAGATACTGGTTCTTGCATCTGTCATGTGACAATTGATTGACACTTTTGCAACTAATATCTGACAAACTTCCACCTTTCTGTGAAAAAAGTTTACACCTAAAGTCATTCTGAAGCAATAAACAGGAGCTTTCTGACCTCCACCAATTCACCGCATTGAATTTTTGTTTGTCAATGCCGACTGGTTATACATACTAAACTCAAATCCATGTGTAGCTCACTTAGCCTGAAAAAGCATTCTCACTTATATCAGAATGCTCAGAATCTCCCGAGAAAGCCATTCAATTTCAATTTAATCTGAGTTTATTTGTGCACCCCTGTTTGCCTTGTCTCAAAGCAATTACTAAATGACTCTGTTCATCCATCAAAACATTCACAGCACCTAATAGCGCCACGCATTTAAAAAGATGCACTTTTTTCCACATAATGACAAAGGTTTAAGAGTTATTGATTAATTCAAGTGCAAGATGCAGTCTTTTTGCGGCCATGGCATATTAAGGAGAAACCTGCACCATGCCAGTACCGTGTGTCAACACGTGTGTCATTCTGTATTACCATCACAAGCAGCAAGACAGTCAGGGTAAAAATGGTACATACTATATTTTTTGTTGGATATGCAGGATTATCATTTGGGCCCCCAGACAACTGGAACTACAGTTCCAAAATCTCACCAGTCTTGATGTTGTTGGTATATAGAATATAATAGCACAAATGGGTGTTCACCCAGAACATTGCCATTAGTGAGAACTCAAATTGAGGTTCTCATGATTAAAAACGGGATTCACTATTGTGGAGCTCACAAGTCTGAGGGCAAATGCTGGTTTGGATCTTCATGGATAAAGATTCATACTGCTTCAGAATAAACACAATGCAACAAGTACTTGAAACCTAAAGAAGATCAAGATGTGTTGAGTATCATGGACTTTCCTCTACAGTCACCTGACCTAAACCCCATCGAGGAACTGTAGTAGCCTTCGAGGATATAAGCTACAGTGGGGTTGGTAATTTGAAGCATCCATTCAAGTTTCCAAAGAATTCCAAAAAATGTCAAGAATATTAAAAGAAAAACTCTTAATCCAAAGCATAAAAAAAATGTATCCAAGCCCATGATTATTTGTGTGACCGTTTGTTGTCCAATATGGTAGAAAAACCGTGTGCTCACCAAACTGCCCACATGACTCCATTCCTAGGCACTTCCTATATGCTACCTAGCTGAAGGTATGCTGATTTCAAAATAAAAGTTAATCTACCCAAATAAATACATTATAATTGCTCTAACAGCATGTATGGGAGCTCTTGAAGAAAGAGAGAGCCAAGCATTCAAATGAATGGATGGCTTTAAATAGTCAGGACATATTCAAAGCCATATTTTGCATTCTACACTGTCAGAACCGTTTGACATCAGCTTCATTTTCTTCTCAAACAAGACTTCTGGTGAATCTGGTGAAATTCTCTAATCAAGCCATTTTATCATAGGCTTTCTCTCTGACTAGGTGAGTAGACTTCATTTAAAGAAACACGGCAGCTCCGTTTGGCTCTCGCTACAACTCTGCATACAGAAGTACACCTTAAACACCCACGCTGCGTTCCCAGGCATGATACAATCATTACACAAGCTGATATCACGGCAGCCGTGGGCCTCATTAACAACAATGATTAGGAAACTGACAGGGAAGAGGATAAACTTGTCGCAGCAGGGTGTGCAGACAATCTCTCCCTCAGTGTCAACAAAACTCGGATAATGACTGTCGACTTTAGAGGGATTTTAAAGAGTGTGCACCCTCGCAGAGCCAGCCTCGTTTGGAAGAGTGATGTCACATCCTATACCAGTCTTTCAGTGGTACAGAGGTGTATGGAATCTGAATGATGAACTCTACATAGCCTGGTTAAGATCCTGTGTCTGGTTCCTACACAAAAGTGACAGCTGGAGCATTTCTCTGGAGATTGTGTGGTGGTATTTATGCAGAGTGGCTTACGGTTGAGTTAAGCATTTGAATGTTAAAGACTGTCCTCCAGGGCCTGACAGTGGCAGCTTAACAAAAACTTTGATTTGAACTTACAGCCTTTCCATTCACAGCCCAGAGCGTTAAGTACTGAGCCACCCAATCCACTAATAGCATAGTAACATGTGAATCATTGACATGGTGGTTGTTTACCTCATAGGGCTGCTAGTAAGTATAGAAAAGTCCCACTATTGTAAAGACCAAACCAACTGAAACCTAAATTATTGCAATATAAGACTGAATTTCACTCTTATTCCCAGAACCCATTGCTCAGTATTTGACTTTTGTCAAGGCTTGGCTGTCTTCTGCCTATAAGTACACGGCACTTTAGAAAATAGCCCAACATGCATCAATGCGCTTCAATAGCAACCACTAGTGCTCGCTTTTCATCCTTGTCATGGATTCAAGGTCAGAAAAAAAGGGACAGAGGAAGCAAATCCCAAAACGTCAAACCATTTCAGCTTCGACTGATTGGATTTCATATCTGCGAAATTTTCCAGTGGAAAAAAAAGAGCATGATACTTAGTGAATAGTATACTAATCTTATGAATCAGTCTGATACAATGGATCCACCACTGCTGAAAGTGAACCTGTGCAAGCACCAGTTTCTACAGGTTTGTTTATCAGGCAATGCAAGCGCGCCAATACAAGACAAGTATGGTGCATTTACCTTACTGGCACAATTGCCTCAACCAGAGGGTGAAATCAGATATCATGCTTCCAAAATGTGTGTGATTTGGTTGTATTGAGATGACAACTGAACCGTGATTCAAGCAAACAGAGGAAATGCCCCATTTCCAGCCCCCTTTTCCTAGGCCTTTGACATGTAGGAAGTGTAAAATGAGGTTTAACACAAGCATCACTCACTCTAATTTGCCTAGACAGAAAGACAAATAGGTAAGAAAGTGCCCAAGAGATGTTTGTCTCAGTAATCTCTTGTTACCAATATAGTGGTGACATGCAGTATAATGCAGGCTGCTACAGAGAAACTAGAGTGCTAAACGCTGATGAGTCTTGCTCACGCTGTGTCCATGCATTTCGATTAAAAGAATCCATTAGGATAAAAGGAATGCATCTGGATACAAAGCGATCAGAGTATTTAAATGAGCACGTGTAATGATTTGATACCGACCGAGATAACAGCCCCTTCATCTTCCATGAATCATTTTCAAATTAGCTGAAAGGTGCCCCTGAGGAGCGCTGGTAGAAGCAAAAGCCTGTTCTCATACCCTACTACATAAATTATTTGTTATCTGTCAGTTCTGTCTGTCATCGGCCTTCTTTCAAAGCTAAATGGTGAGCGCCTAAGAACGCGACACCATGACGTCTTCATAACGCTGCACGGGCTTTGGCTCTACGTCAGCTTTTACAATTACAAGATTAGTCTCGGCACCTCTGGCCCATACTGTGTTACCCTAGATTAATAATGTGAAGTTTTCTGACTCTCTACAGAAAGTCAAAGTCATCCGGAGTGTCTTGCTGTTTTAGAGCTGTTACGTGTAGCTCTTAAATTTAACTATCCACAGTTGACACACTGTGTGTTTATTGTTCCTTTTTACGTGCTACCACAATGAGTGGCTGCCTTTTTTTATTTTTTTTACCAGTAATGGACCCACTTTCGAAACATTAAAGCCAGGATTGGGAACGGTTGCAAATGCAAGACTGCATTTGGTGCATGGTGTGGCATTGCCTTTCAAACAATTCGTCAACCTGTGAGACCAATTTCAGGACAAATCCCAATTTGGGGCTTTGACAGACCAACTTGTCTTTTCAGTATTCTAATACGGTTAGCATGTCTTCAGATCCTAGACCTTTAACCTTTGCACTTGGTTCTGTCCATTACTTAAAGCTTTCCCCCTTATTCCAGATTAGCAGTAGGAGGAATCCAGTGTCACTGCAGCTTGGTTAATGCAGTTCAAGCACCAAATTTAGACAAATGCTTTTGGTCTGCTCTGTTGCAGCACTCATTTTTCAAGGCTTTGCTAATTAGAGCACAAAGGGCATCCACGTCTGCCAAGCAGGGCCCTCGATCAATAAACGATCGCAATCCACACAGTTTTAAGGATATTGGATGAGATGCAGGTGAAAACGTTAGCGCAAAACAGCTTGATCTCAGTCTGGTAGTTTTAAAAGGGATTTAAAGTGCTTTGTGAATATGTAATTGTAAACAATGAAGAGAATCTATTTGGAACACACTGGCACAGGGTGGCTGATTTGGACCAGGGGGCAGATTGGGAATTATCCCATTCATTGGGAGTGCTTCACTTATCATCTAGTTTATATATTATATTATAATATAGTACAGGGTGTGCCATTTATATGGATACACCTAAATAAAATGGGAATGGTTGGTGATATCAACTTCCTGTTTGTGGCACATTAGTATATGAGAGGGGGAAAACTTTTCAAGATGGGTGTTGAACATGCCGGCCATTTTGAAGTCGGCCATTTTGGATCCAAGTTTATTATTTCCAATGAGAAGAGGGTCATGTAACACATCAAACCTATTGAGAATTTCACAAGAAAAACAATGATGTGCTTGGTTGTAACTTTATTCTTTCATGAGTTATTTACAAGTTTATGACCACTAATAAAATGTATTCAAAGTGCTGCCCATTGTGTTGGATTGTCAATGCAACCCTCTTCTCCCACTCTTGACACTGATAGCAACACAGCAGAAGAAATGCTCTCTCAATCTGACCCCCTTAGACTTTTATCTTTGGAATCATCTGAAGGCAATTGTCTATGCTGTGAAGATACGAGATGTGCAGCATCTGAAACAACGGATACTGGAAGCCTGTGCTAGCATTTCTTCTGCGGTGTTGCTATCAGTGTGTCAAGAGTGGGAGAAGAGGGTTGCATTGACAATTTTATAAGTGGTCATAAACTTGTAAAATAACTCATGAAAAATAAAGTTCCGATAAAACCAATCACACCATTGTTTTTCTTGTACAATTCTCAATAAGTTTGATGTGTTACATGACCCTCTTCCCATTGGAAATAATAAAGTTGGATTAAAAATGGCCGACTTCAAAATGTTCACCATGGTCAACACCCATCTTGAAAAGTTTTCCCCCTCCCATATACTAATGTGCCACAAACAGGAAGTTGATATCACCAACCATTCACATTTTATTTAGGTGTATCCATATAAATGGCCCACCCTGTATATATATATATATTTTTTTTTTTTTCCCTCTTACCAGTATGTTGTAGTTTTAAAATTACAGACTGTAGTGCATCTGTTTCTCTACGTACTTTAAAAATTTCTATTCTATAATCAAAATTTATACCACTTGTCTACTTATGACAAATTGTCTTTTGTTCTGCTTGTGAAATGTGGTCATTTCTGTGATAAATGACTGTATTTGTTTCCAACATGAATGCTTTTCAAAGCCGATGTTTGATAAGTAGAAAATGGTCGTAGTGCTAGAGTGATCAGAGGATAAAGCTATCTCAATTTCCGTAGATTTAGTGGTGCTGTGTGATGTTCATTAAGTGCTCTCGAGGTCAATTAGAGGAGAATTTCTCTTCGGGGGAGAGAAGCTTTTAACAGTGGCAGGGTTGCGATTTGAAAAGTGATTCGAGGCTGCATTTTGAATTTCCCAGCCATTTTACTCTTGCTTCATTTGCTTATAGTTAATGGTTTGGTGCCAAAAATTTCATCTTTTTTTTTTTTTTTACTATCATGGTGTTGTTAAAGATTTTCAGTTCATTTTGACAGAATGGCAGAGTGCGGTGATCTAATGTCCTGTCGGTCTTGAAGCAACAGACAAATTGGATTGGACTGAAGCTTGAACCAAGGACTCGCTGACAGAGCACTTCCTTACACGGCAGCTGCTGGAGGTGGCAATACACGTTACTCTGGGTAATAGAAGAGACGTACCTGCTGCATGTTAAAGAGGCTTGATGCTCATGTGAGTAAACACAAGCTGTTTAGAAACTCCTATACCAGGAGTACGATTGGTTAGTCTGATTGGGAATGATAAACTTGGTGCTCGCAGATCCAACAGTAACATGCTGATTAGAAGAAAAGGAAATTATATTCTGAATATAAATACATGCATGGTGAAGATTTCTCATGTGCAAGTTTTGGTAGCATGCTATGTAAAAGCATTTAATTTGCGGTTATTTGTTTAGTAGACACATACAGTCCAAATCCACACAATGATCACCATGTGCTTACAAGCATTAATGCTGAAAGATTTCGAACCAGCAGTGAAGCTTTCACTCTATCCAAACGCCTGTCAAATCCAAATTTCCTGCTATCCTGCTTCTTCTATAACAAATGGCAAAATGAGTGCATAGATGCTTAGCATAGCAGATTGATATCTAGTCTCTATCTGGACCTGTTCCAATAATTTACAGATTAGATGGTATGAACAAATGAAACGCTTAAATTACAAATGGAGGCTTAAATTAATGGAACGTTCTTTGTATTTACATCTAATTTGACCAAGGGTGCTGTGTTTCCTTGGTTATGATATGTGTAGCAACCTTGTTAGCAGAATGGACCCCATCCTAACTGTGTCACTATTAACCTGTGGTCATGTTTAGTAGTCTGATTACATCATCTAATATGCAAGTAAAGTCACTATACAGTGTTTACGTTCAGCTTTCTGCCGAAATGCCTTGATAATATTTTTACAAACCATAATGAATAGGGTGGCACAGTGTCATGTTAGCAACTCAAAAGTGTGCATATGCCCTGCAATGGATTGGCTCCCTGTCTAGTATGGGTTCCCTCCTTAACATGGTTTTTATAGATTTTGTTTATTAGGACCCATGCTGCCCACTGTGCATAGTGCTGTATCACCTTCACAGCAGTTCAGCCAATAACATTGTGACTGTTTAAAAGGTATCTAATTCAGCTGCATGCCAGAAGCAGTCAGCGGCACCACACTGAGAATTGTGTTTGTCTGTAAGGACCAGGTGGAGGAGATAAGGTCGATGAATTTTCATATAACCACCTGCATGTGCAGAGCAAGTAAACAGCCTCATGCTGATAAAACCCGAGCGTGGTGACTGCTGGACATATTAGAGTCGAGTCAAGGCGAAATTGTCTGGCGAGAGAGGAGACATCCCTTTTTTGGTTTGGTGTTAGATTCTTTGTCGCACATATAAAAGGAGGGAGTCGTTCACGACTAGAAGACTGTTCCATGTTAGTGCACTTGCAATGCAGTTTTCAAAACCAGCTCGGGCTCTTAAAGAAGCTATTAAGATTACTATTATATGCTCCATAATGGTGTTATGTAACCTCTTGATACAGCTCTCACCGCATTAGCAGGACGCCAACCTGTTTGTTAGTAACAGAAGAGGATATGGACAAGAATATAGATCTAACACCGCCATTGACACAACCTCCTACAATCTTACCTGCGCTGCATAAAGACTGCACTCTGATGTTTATTTAAAGACCTGAGACTGTGGCTTCCAGCTATGATTCTCTCTGAGGATCCCTGAATTTCAAAGCTACAGGCAGCGTTTTTATTTAGCACACCACTGACAACTCAGTTAGGCATAATAACTGCTTTCTGTTGATGGTATGGGACTTTGAGGGTTAATATTCTTGCACAAAAAAACAAATAATAGATAAAGAATGTCTGTTCATGTGGTGTATTCATATGAACTTTGTGTACTTCAATGTCCTGTAAGAGTGGTGAGCTAATTAATTGGAACACCAGACCTTTATAACATACAGAATATACAGAACATCATGCTACCCTTTTGAAATAGTAGCAACTGTGGTGAGTCACTGGTTAGTGCCAGATGCTAAAAACAGCAGTTCCTGGAGGCTTGGGTTTAAGTCCTTGGTGGGGCAGCAAACATGAAGCATGAAAGTTGGGTGGTGCATTTGATGAACTGGAACCCTGTCTGGGGTGTGCCTGTACCCAGTGAATTCTGGTCTCCCATGACCCAAGCTTGATAACTGATGGTACAATGGGATGCTTTGCCTTAGAAATAGTCTCATTTTTTGTCACATGCACAAACCAACCAATCTCAGCTATAAAGAATTGTACATCCTGGCCTCTGGCCTCTTGGTAGCTTCTTTTATCAATATCCTCCTGGTTTGGTTGACCAGTTTGAAGGGACGACCCAATTTAGGCAATGACTTGATGGTGTCATACACTTTCTAATTCTTATATCTCCTAACTTTCCATTACTGTATAATGGTTGAAAAGCACCTTTCCAACTGTGTTGTATTCTTTTTCCATTACCATGCAGTAGTAGTGGAATCCCCAAAGAACAGCTGGTTTTATTCATTATATTGTTATTTTAAAAACAGAACACACAAACACAATGAAGTATTAAGTATAAAGAATTAAGTCCAGAGGGGAAAAGCAATTTCAGTGAAGCAGAGACAAAGTTACTTGTATCAGTGTTTCTTGGATCTGAATGTGCCTTAACTTAATAAGACACAAAGTATTAACTAGGAATAAAAAGAAAACTGTCAACACAATTTCGACTGAAATTTGATGGGCTAAAACTGCCCAAGGGCCCAATTTTGCTGAATGCTGTACATTTATTAGAAGTTAATGGATATTATGTACACAAGATTCAATTGTTTAACTCAAATGCATGCAGAGCCTAAAGGGTGTGGACATTGGTGGTTCAGTGGTTAAAGCTCTGGGCAACTAATCAGAAGGTTATGAGTTCAAATCCTGTGCCCTTGAGAAAGTCCTTGACTGTTCAACTGCTCATCTCAACTGAAAGTCACTCTTGATTATGCTACAGTGATTGTGTGTCCAATCATCAAGCATTTCCTATTTATGTTTATGGCTTAGTTGAAGGAATAATCAGCTAAGTTACAATCCAAAACTCAAGCCCAAGATAAAGATGAGTCCAAGCTGGCAGGTGTAGGAAAATCATAGCCAGGGATAGGCTTGGAACAGGGTACAAAAGGAAGTCTGTAAGTGAGGCATTGTATTGTTATATATAAAAGCCCACAGCTCTGGCAGCCAGACTGCTGTGGTACATAAAAGAAGCAGAGGCCAAAAGGGTAAAAGCCCTCTTCACCAGGAAATCATCCGAAGCAAACTCTCAGATACTGTGCAACAAAATATCATCTGGAGCTAAAACGGAAAGGTCCAGGAAGAAAAAAAAAAGTGTCACATAACAGCAGCGCTCAGTGGAAATGAGACAAGCAGGGCAACAGTCTTCCTGAGCAGAAGCAGCTGCCGGTACAAAAGTAGATGACCAGCAATGGGTCAAACATACAATAAACCAGGCAGCACTGGGCCTGACATAACCACTGCGTACTGGGTTATGCGTTTCTAGTGTTATCAATGCACAATTTTGGACTCATAATCGTGATTATTCATGTATGGATACACTTAAATCAGGTGTACTTCTTCTATCCAGCCCAGGGAAGAATGGCTAATCAGTGAATTGTGGGTTGAACTCTCATTCCAAGCAAACAAATCCCCTATGAAAGCAATTTCACACAAAAAAGGTTCCATTACCTCTAGCTGTGCTTACAGAAAGCTTTTCAAATCAATTCTTTAGTGTGTCAGATCCTGCTCCTATGTTACTCGCGCTCAAGTGTTGCTAATTAATACCTGTCACATTGTGGTTTGCATTAGCGGTGGCTGACGCTAGGCTAGATAATGGAAATCCATCCAACGCACAAACACACACACACACACACACACACACACACACACACACACACACACACACACACACACACACCTGAGCCAAATTTAACTGTTAATGTATCTATAATAACAGCTTGGATTATGACAGCTTGGATCTGGAACGACAATAAGGTAGTCATGCGGACAGAGGCAGTGTTAATGCTCACCGTAGCAACAGCTCAGAAAGAAATTGCAATGCTGGGGTCATTCAACAGAATGTAATTTCCAATTTGTGTAAATGACTTTTAGTTTTAATGTCCACAACCTGGCATTTGATGTTTTTTATGGTTGAGCCACCAATGTAATAACAATATCTCAGTAAGCAGGTGACGTTAAGGTAATGTTTTTCTCATAACAAATCCATAATCAATAGTCAAGTCAACTCTTGACTTTTTGTCAAGAAATTGTGCAGGAACAAATAAACTTACATGTGTACTATGTCATTTAGTACCACTTAGGGACCGGCTAGCAACCTTCCCCAGGTGTCATCCTTTAGGATCTCCGATCCCTCAGAAACAGTCAACCATGTCTGCATGCAACAACTAACCTAGCCGTTTAGGCCACTGCGCCACCCAAGCGCCTTATTATGTTTATGCTCAATAAATGATTAATTCATCCTGCTGTAATCTGTTATATTAATCTATACTCTGTAAAGGGATTTGAGAATGGTTTTCTTAAAAGTGCTACATAATTAATGTTCCTCCTTCCTCTTCTATTTACTTGTGAAGAGGCACTGTTTTAATGTTTTAATGCTATATAGACCTTGCCAGTTGTTTTTCAGTGCTGTTTGAAATGTACAGCAGTGTTTTCCTTATGTGGCTTTGTTGAACTAATAGCATACTAATCAAGTAGACAATGTTTTGAATACCCCCATTGCCTCGGTATTCACACTCCATCTATCTATCCATCCATCCATCTACTGTATATACCACAGACATTTACCTACATCATGCCTGTATTGTTTCCTCCTGCTCCATTACCACCCTGGTCATGCCCTGGACACCACTCTTTGCTTTCAGTGAATCCTTAGGTCCTTATCTGGTGCCTCCTTTAACAGTAGACACTACATACCAGTTGTTTTCTTAAAAGTGCTCCATAATTAATATTCCTCCTCCCTCTTCTTCTAACTGGTGAAAGTTCACTGTTTTATATCATGTTAACGCTCTATGGAGCTTGCCAGTTGGTTTCCAGTGCGGTTTGAAATATACTGCAGTGTTTTCTTTATGCGGCTTTGTTGAACTAACAACATAAAAAGCAAGTGGACATGTTTTGTCTCATCGTCTGTATTGCACCTCTGAGCCAAAACACAGTCTGAAACGTAAAATAAGCAGGCACTGAACAGGGAATGAGTGGATGAGAGCAGAACCCTGTTTAATTTTGTGGGACGAGTTTCACTCCAAGGTCAAAGACTAACCGGTTGCACCTCTGCAAACAGCTACAGATGGCGTAGCTTGGTGTTGCTTTTTACAGCAAATTATTTAATGTATGATGATAATAAGTATGGTGATTAGAAGCAGATTTGTGTGTTTAAAACGCAACGACACGTGCATTTTATGGGATTTCTGTAACACAGTCGTATCCGAGGCACATACGAATTGCCGTATCTGACAATGCTATGCAAAGTGTCCTATGCAAAGGAACCTTCATTATTTTCTGAAGGACAATTGCACAATGTGCATTCTGTTGACAATCACATCCATGCATAGATCTGCGTACATGCCTGAGAGTGAGTTTGAGCAGGAGCTTAAATTCACAGTGCTTTTACTGACACCTGCTGGTTAACGTGGCCTTGTGTATCTGTACTAGCCTACTTTTATGTATACCACATACTGTGTCTTTGACGTATTGTGTTCAGTACATGTGTATTTTATTACAGCAAATTGGTGCAACCTATATATTGACACCTCACATATAGCTGGAACTGCATTGTAAATAAAACATTTTCCACTATGGTTTTTGTGTATTAGTTAAGATCTCGGATCTCTTCAAATTAGATTAATTGGACAACTCAAAGATCCCATACAAGCACTGTCACTCTGCAGGTGCCGATGATAGCCAGAGTCAGCAGAATAAAAAAGGGATCCATAAATAAAAAGTGCAACTTACCCTTGCAATGTTTGCCCAATGGGAAATGGATTGCTCTGTGTAACAGGGATGACAGCTACTGAATCTACTACAAGGAGAGGAGCAAGGTTACCTTCCACCTACACACACATGAGCCAGACATACCACTCGTTCATTTGCATCCAGATTTCATTGTGCACCACACATTGCGCTCCATAGTTAAAAGGCTGAGCATGTAGAGTGGATTTGTGCAGAGGGCAATAAGAGAGCCATTTCTGCTGGCGAGTGCAAAACTCAGGAGCGCTGGGGATTCAGGGCCATATTTAGTCATTGAGATAGAGAACGGCGAGAAACACAGAAAGAGAGAGAGAGACAGAGAGAGAGAGAGAGAGAGAGAGAGAGAGAGAGAGAGAGAGGGGATGCTGGACAGTGTGAGTGGGAAGTTTTGGAAGTGAAGACTTCTAGATGTTTTTGGCACTGTAAGGCTTCTGTCCAGACCTGAAGAAAACAATGTGCAAATGGGAAAGGCGAGAGAAGAAAAGCCAGCACACCACTGGTGACCAGTGAGGAACTCTCGAGAAGGGGTGTACCTGCTCTAAAATTATGTTTTGGTACTACACGCATGCCAGATTAACAGCTACATGAATGTATGGATCCATGGTTTTCTAGCAGAGCATTGCACTTCCTTAATTGATTTTTTTTTGTTGCACATTGCAGCCTAATGCCATCATCCTCAGGTAAACAGTGCACAACCCAGTCGCCCATATGACCTACTTCCATCGTTCCAGTTTGACACTCATGCCCATTGTAGGTGCTTTTAAAAGCGGACAGGGCTTAGCATGGGCACTGATTGATCTGTGGCTACCCAGCCCCATACTCTGCAGCACTTTGCTATTGAATTACACATGCCACAGGTTCTCTGCCCTTCATTACCCTTGGGCATCGATACACCTTGGGTGCCTGACCCTGTCACCCTTACCCAGAACATCTCAAAGCGTTGCTGTTTCGGAGATCCTTACATCCTGTTTTGTCTTAATAATTTAGCGCTTGTCAAAGTTACTCATCTTTACGCCTGCCCATTTCTAATGCATCTAATACATTGACTATAGGAACCGACTGTTTACTTGTCATCCAATATAAAGACATTGGCATTCACAGATAAACAAGACGATCTTTATTTGATCTGTGCATGGTCAGTGTTTCGACTAATTTCAGTGATGGTAATTAAGGATGAATCGCATGAAATTATCAAGCACCTACCTAGTTGTAAGACAGACACAAACAAGTGGCATGGATTCTACAAAGAAAAATCTGTAATGAATATGGATTGGAAGTAGAAGTAAACAACATAGCAATTACCCTGTGCAACCTCCACATATGAACAGGTAAACAAGTTTTAGGGTCTCATGCTGGCACAGCAGGTGGTGCCAATAGGCGGACTGCCGCCACTTAACTGATCCTAGGTGTGAGCGAGCGAATTCTGGAGGGAGACCAAGTATGTGGAAGTTTAACACAAAGCTACCCGATGGTGAATGTATCACATTTATTGTGACACCCTAAAATGGGAGCATGGCTGAATCCAGTTACACAGTTTTAGTACATACGTAATGAAAACAAAAATTGTTGCAGCCACAGTCTGAAAGATCAAGACATCCTCTTTTTAGCATATAGAGTCAGTGGTGCCCTTGGGAAAGGCTCGCTGTTGGTGAAGCTACAGTGGTGCTTGAAAGTTTGTGAACCCTTTAGAATTTTCTATATTTCTGAATAAACATGACCTAAAACATCATCACATTTTCACACAAGTCTGAAAAGTAGATCAAGAGAACCCAGTTAAACAAATGAGACCAAAAAATATTATACTTGGTCATTTATTTATTGAAGAAACTGATCCAATATTACACATGAGTGAGTGGCAAAAGTATGTGAACCTCTAGGATTTAGCAGTTAATTTGATGGTGAAATTAGAGTCAGGTGTTTTCAATCAATAGGATGACAATCAGGTGCGAGTGGGCACCCGGTTTTTATTTAAAGAACAGGGATCTAACAAAGTCTGCTCTTCACAACACATGTTTGTGGAACTTTATCATGGCACAAAACAAAAAGAGATTTCTGATAACCTCAGAAAAAAAAGTTGTTTGATGCTCATCAGGCTGGAAAAGGTTACCATCTCTAAAGAGTTTGGACTCCACCAGTCCACAGTCAGACAGATTGTGTACAAATGGAGGAAATTGAAGACCATTGTTACCGTGCCCAGGAGTGGTCGACCAACAAAGATCACTCCAAGAGCAAGGCGTGTAATAGTTGGCGAGGTCACAAAGGACCCCAGGGTAACTTCTAAGCAACTGAAGGCCTCTATCACATTGGTTAATGTTAATGAGTCCACCATCAGAAGAACACTGAACAACAACGGTGTGAATGGCAGGGTTGCAAGGGGAAAGTCACTGCTCTCCAAAAAGAACATTGCTGCTCGTCTGCAGTTTGCTAAAAATCACGTGGACAAGCCAGAAGGCTATTGGAAGAATGTTTTGTGGACGGATGAGACCAAAATAGAACTTTTTGGTTTAGTAGAAAAGCTTTTATGTTTGGATAAAGGAAAACACTGCATTCCAGCATAAGAACCTTATCCCATCTGTAAAACATGGTGGTGGTAGTATCATGGTTTGGGCCTGTTTTGCTGCATCTAGGCCAGGACGGCTTGCCATCATTGATGGAACAATGACTTCTGAATTATATCAGAGAATTCAAAAGGAAAATGTCAGGACATCTGTCCATGAACTGAATGTCAAGAGAAGGTGGGTCATGCAGCAAGACACGATCCTAAGCACACAAGTTCTACTACAGAATGGTTTAAAGAAGAATAAAGTTAATGTTTTGGAATGGCCAAGCCAAAGTCCTGACCTTAATCCAATCGAAATGTTGTGGAAGGACCTGAAGTGAGCAGTTAATGTGAGGAAACCCACCAACATCCCAGAGCTGAAGCTGTTCTGTACGGAGGAATGGAGGAATGGGCTAAAATTCCTCCAAGCCGGTGTGCAGGACTGATCAACAGTTCCAGGAAACGTTTGGTTGCAGTTATTGCTGCACAGGGGGGTCACACCAGATACTGAAAGCAAAGGTTCACATACTTTTGCCACTCACTAATAAGTAATATTGGATTATTTTCCTCAGTAAATAAATTACCAAGTAGAATATTTATGCAGAAAAATAGAAATTTCTAAAGGGTTCACAAACTTTCCAGCACTACTGTAAATAACCACACACCCAATCCACCTACTGATAGAAACTGTAAAACGCATGTGGATATGTGGAGAACATGTAATGCTCCACACACAGTCAAGGCTCTGCAGCACCAACACAACCTGCTAACCAAATCTTTATTTGGTTAAACATCTGACACCCGTTACAGGGCTCACCTTGTTTACATGTTAAAAGTAATGCTGAGCAGCAACCAATGCACATTTTGTACAACAATACATCATATTTCTCAATCATTTACACATATCTACCCATCAGTCTATATCCTCAAGACGCTTGGTGCAGCAGAGTTAGCTTCACACCAAGAAGCAATATAGCTGAACACAAAGATGAACGGAGCATAAATTGGACCAAGAGCAATTACAGACTACAGATCGAAGACCACAGTGCTTACCTGGTACCGTATGTGTCAAGGCATCATATTGCTAAATAAGCTCAGTTCATAGTTCAAGTGCTTTGAGGGCAGGAAAGTAACAGTGGCCCTGCAGGGCCGTAAGGCATCCTGCTGACCATGGAGGCTTTTAGAAAGATGTCATGCATGGAAAAATTAGGACACATGGCCAACAATACATCACACAGAAAGCACTATACAGAGTGACATATAATTAAAGCTTAGTTGATGGTTAAGAGGCTTGATCAAGAACCATTCAGTGGAGGCCCAGAGACTTAAACACTGTCCATTATCTCCTTGACAAATGCTACAAAACCACCATAGTTAAACGTGTTCCAAGAAATCTGGAAAGTTGTTGTCTGAATGATTACTAAGATTGCTGGAGAGTGTATGAGTAAGAGGGAGGCAAAGTCTGCATCAAAAGATAGAGATCAAATAAACAGGTCCAAATCAGTTTACTTGAGAAACAACGTCTCTACTGAGGACATTGACAGCTAAGCATCTCATGCTAACTGGCCTTAACAACTGAAACACATAAGTCAAACTTAATACAATCACACCTGCAAATTTAGTAAACCATCTCAAAGCCACTGGTCTGCATAATTTCACATGAAAATAGGTCTTGGACTTCCTTACTGCCTTAATGTGACATTTCCAATATGTAACAAGCATCCTATCTACACTCGACCTGAGCAGTTGACGCTTTGCTCAACAGGTTAAGGTTAAGCCTGGATTTGATAAGAAGTCCAGAAACAACTACGTGAGACATGAGGAATTACTGATCTCAATTTATCTATCGTACATGTTACAACCCATTTGTGCTAATTCTGTTCACCCACCTTCCCTGTTCCGAGAAACGCCTTTTTGGGTTGTAGATGTAACTCCAAATTCCACTCTCATAACAAATATGCTCCAATTTTTCCTCAAGTGGCTGTGGAAAGTCTGACTGACTAGCGTACTTTGCAGTCTGGTATGGCAGTTTCCCCGTGTATGTCACAAGGCTATGCAGTGGGTGGACAAATCATCCCAGAGAATCACTACAACAGCGCTGCCTCCCACAAAGAACATTTATATAACCAGAGATAAATTTGGCAAGCCCTTTTCCCTGCCAGGGATCCACCCACCCCTGCCACCATCTGTTTGCCCTGTGACCATCAATTTAGTGATGCACAAAGTTGGAGCTACAGAACAGGTAAGGCCGCCGATTGCCTGGAGCCTCCAAAAGCAGATCATTTATGTCAGTGAATGATTCATCACTCCAGAGAATGCTTCCAATGTTTCAAAGGGGTAAAGATGAAATATTTAGGTCTTACTTTTATTACTTTCTCATTCCTGTTTTTATTAGGTCCAATACCCATATCTTTATCCTTTATCTTGCGTCATGTATTCATAAGCATAGAAATTGTGTTTGTCTATTTTTGAGCCAGCTGCTGGAAAGAATGGTTCCTGGGAGCTTGGGTTCAAACTCAGTTGTGGTTGCAATGTGATGGGTGAAGCACTTAGAGAAGGCGATTTATCTGAGCTTTATCCAGGGTGTAACTCTGCCTGAGCCCAGTGAATCCTGGGTTAGACTCTGAACTTTCCATGACTGGCCAGGACAAAATGGGGGTAAAATGGGATGTTTAGCCTTACTACTTTATTTTTGTAGTGATCTTTCTCACAACCATGTCAAGACCCTACCAAATTACCCTTCAACATGCATGACCCCTACACCAATGAAGGGGGGCCAGTTAGGCAGCAAGTGCCAAAAGTGCCTCTAAATAACTCATGGACAATAATGGCTTCTTTCCACCATCAAGTGGTTGGTGTCTACTGGGAAAATGAGGTTGTTTGGAGGAACGTGCTGTGTTCCCTGTACCCATTCCAGTATCCATGTGTAGAGTTTGTCAGTAGGAGCTTTTGTATTGGCTCTATCATCAAGCCTTCCCTCCCACACAGTAGGCCCTGCTAATTGGTCTGTGTATTGCTTGGCCAGTCTGGAAGCACAGAAAATACTGAAATGTAAGTATCTGCAGTGCCTGCTTGTCTAGTTTTAACATCAAGACTGAAATGACCATACTCAGTCCTGTCTACATTTGCTCATGATAAAAGATTATTATGGGTGTTATATCCAACCTTTAAAACATTTCTGATGGATAAATACTAAACTTTTGCTGAACTTACCTCACACTGGACGTAAACTAATTGAAATTCTATGTACGGCAGTATGGCTTGGTCTTCAGAGAGGATTCCTACGCAGTTTCATCATCCTTATGGGTATACCTACAAAGAGCCATGGCTTTGGGATAAGCAGGTTGGATTATTCTAATTCACTCATGTCCCTGGAGTCAGAGTTGAGAACGAGTGCGTTTTTGAAGTTACCTCAGGGTCACATTTAAAAGGCTTGCTCTCCTGGCTTCATTTGCATAAAAGCCATTGAAGTCTTAGACCTTAAAAGTCCATTTAAAAACTGACATGCCAAGTGGTCATGCAATTAGCATAATAACATTATGCTGCAAGAAAATAAACCCCTGATATAATTTGCTGGGTTTTTTTTTTTTTAGTTATTTGAGCTTTCTTTTAATGCCTTATAAAATCCCTTTCTCTACAGACCAGGGTGAGTTGTGGCCCAAATGATTTCCTCCAAATAAATTACTAAGCTCGATGTTGATTTGCATAAGACATCAGCTCGTCCTTTGAGTACGTCTGTTTTGAAAAGATCTCGACCCCCAGCAGAAACTAGCTGGAGCTAATCTCTTCCTGAGTGGCTTAAATGGGTAAAATTAAACAAACAAGAACACAGTCAGGAAAACTGCTTCATGTTTCCCTGGGAGAGCGTTTTAGTTCTATTGAAAAACCAATGCAAAGCCCAGACAAGGGAAATCTAAAGCTTAAACCGTGTCCAAACCAGCCTAGTTACAAAAAGTTGTACAAACCCATTTCCATAATAGAAAGGACAGTGGATATAGCACAAATAAAACTAAGAAAATACATTTGTCTTTTTTGTTGGAATTTTAAAACACCTCAGTACCACTACTGTATTGAAAATAGTCCACCAGTCAAAAATGTCCAGCCACCAACATCCTGTGAGCACTGATGAAGGGTTAGAAGATGACTAACACAACTTGGGCAACAGCAGAAGAACTACTGTCTAGGACGTTACATCTACAAGGTGGAGCAATAAGGTGAATGTCTCTAATAAAGTCGACAGTGAGTGAACGGTGGTTTAACAACTCCAGCAGCACTGCTGTGTTTGATCCAATCCTACCAGCTCAGCATGCACTAATACACCACCACCACATCAGTGTCACTGCAGTGTTGAGAACGATCCACCCCCCAAATAATACCTGATGTGTGGTGGTCCTGACCATTAGAGAACAGAGTAACGGGGCCTAACGAAGTATGTAGAGAAACAGATGGACTACAGCATGTAAGTGTAGGACTACAAAGTACAGTGACCTCTAAAACCTAAATAAAGTATAAGCAGAATACAAATTTAAATTTATAGACTGACTAAGTCTTTCACACAGTACTGTATATAACATAAAATAGAAAAAAATTAAAATACTCATGCTTTATTTGTTCAGTTATTTTATTTTTATTAAAATAATATTCAGTTTTAAAATGGGAAACGTTTATTGTAATTTTAGTATAATATATGATATATTATACAGTATATAATTATTTATTTAATATATATAATTGAACATATTTAATATAATGTAGAAAACGTATTTCGCAATTTAATATATGATGTATTTTATACATTGCTATCTATGCTTGCTAATTCTTAATATTGTCTATTGAGAAATCATTCAAATTCAACCGAATTAATAAAATTAAATGCTTTTGTTATTTAAATATAAAGTTGAAAGACAAGTTCAGCCACATTTGTAACACCACTGCAACGTACAACTGTAAATCTGACGTTGCAGCTTCCTGTGATATCATTGGCTGCAAATATGGCCGATCCCGCCCATTCCAGCAAAACCACATAAACCAGTGGCAACGTCAGCTGTCAGTCAGAGAAAGTCTCGCCCATTTGTGCGCGGTTGCATCAGAATAAGCGTGTGTACTAGCTGTATCCGGGTAAGGTTTCTCTATGCCGGCTGGGTTACAGAAAAAGAATGAGTATTTTTGACTAATTTCTATGTTTCTGATTTATGTTATGTATCAGAATGGCGGACGAGACCGTAACCGAACAGATAAAACAGCTGCAGGTGGACGAAGAGAAGAAGGTAACTTAAGTTCTGGGCTTAGCCTTTTAGCTTAGCTTCATTCTGTAGCATACAGTTTGTATGATATAGTTATTAGCGAATGGCAGGCTTAGGGTGAGATGCAGCCTGTTGCAAACAATCTAACTGCGCTCTTCGTATTGGGAGAACCACCACAGGAACACCACTGTCCAGATGTTCTTGGGTGGTGCACTGTTCAGGGCTGCACTGACATTGAGTGGTGATGGTACAAGTTCCTGGACTTACAGTATATATGGGGGGCTTTTAAACACCCAAACAATGCACAAAAATGCTGTCCTGTGATCAGATACTGACCATTGATAAAATGTTACATTATTAGTAACACACATTATGTATGTAGGAAATAAGCTTCATACTATAACAGTACCTGGTCAGTGGTGATCCTGTACATTGAATGTTAAACAGCTTGGTCAATAGCGATGTTTAGGTAGCATCATGTTGACCTCTATGTAAGTTCCTGGACCCAATATTTCCCGGTAGCGCATCACACACCCTCCACTGGCTTGTTTTATTCCCACAGTGCATCTGGGGGCTATCACTGCCCCAGGTAAGCGTTCATATATACCCACGTGCAAAACAGGACTCTCTTTGCTCCAAGATCCAGTTAGTTATTTATTTAAACACCATACATGTAGTTTCACCCCATCTGCTTCAACCATGGGGTGTGTAAGGCAGATATCATAGGATGTTGATTAAGGAATTTGAAATCTTTATATCAGCATATCACTAATCCTTATTACTGGGGATGCTCTTAGTTTCCCGAACTGGGCTGATACTAGGGGTGCTCACGATTATCGATAGATTCGATGAAAGACATTCCTTTTATTATTTCTCAAGTGTAAACAATACAAAACAAAGCACATTTTCTTGTAAAAGATTTAACTAAAAAACTTACGTCTCCTGCAAAAAAGACATGACTAGAACCAGAGGTTTAACACTGTAAACAAAATGCTCTATTGTAGCTTCACCATGTCTTATAAGCGAATGAAAACATTTCTTTTTAGATTCTGCAGAATAACAATACAAAATAATATGTAGTTTTTTGTCTTATTAGGAGTCTCACTGAGATCAGGATGTGCGTCTGTGCACATGACGTATGATTTACCCTCTGGTGTTCAGAACATGCAATTGCATTCGATGGTGTAATAAAAATAAAAAAACATTTCAGAACGAGTAGACCAGCTCAGTGATGCACATCGTCCCATTTTTGGCCTAAAATTCTGGACTGGTATATGTACTGATTTAACACGTTTTACTAGGTTGTCAGCTTGTGTGCTTTGGACAAACAAAGCGCAGATTATCCCTGATTACATTTGACATTTTTAAAGCTGCACTTTTGACATGTTGCATACTTGACTTGCTTGGGTGGAGTTAGGGTGGTTGCTAGGCGGATGTCTGTATTGGCTCAGTTCCGGGTCACGTCTGAATCATTGTTGTTGTCAGAAAGCATACAGTTGTTGGTTGATTTCACAACAGACTGAGGATCACGCAGTGCCAGTGGTTTTACTTTCGTTTCTCATTCTCAGATGAACGATAAAGATGGAAGGAAGAAGAAGAATAAAGGAGCTGGAGACACAGCTGGGAGAAGTGAGGTAGGTACCTTATGATCGGTCTTTGAGGCAACCCTACGTCAGTGAGGTGTTATTTCAGCCACACCCACCTCAATAAAACATAGTACTGTTGTAGCCCATCTGAGATGCTATTCTGCTCATCAGAGCTGTACAGTGTGGATATCTTGAGTTACCGTTGAGTTGCCTTTCTGTCAGCTTTCCATCCACCTGTCTTGTCTGGATGTTTTGTCTTTACGGCACCATTTTTCATTCCGTAGCTGAATCCAGCTCCTCAGTACATAGAAGAACGCTTGGTTCTGTACAGCAAACTCAAAGCGGAGCACGATTCCCTGTTGGCCGAGAAAGCGCAGAAGGACAGCAAGCCCATCAAGATCACTCTGCCTGATGGGAAAGTGGTGGATGGGGAGTCCTGGAGGACCACGCCATACCAGGTTGCCTGTGGCATCAGGTTAGAGCGAAACCACGGTTCCTATAATAGCAATGTCAGTACAGCTAGTGATCATCCAGTTCTTTATGATTGTGATTGGACATTGTGGCATCTAATCCAAACCTTTTTTAAAAATATTGGTGCTGTATCGCATTTTCAAACAGCCAAGGACTTGCTGATAACACCGTGATTGCCAAAGTGGACCATGAAGTGTGGGACCTGGACAGGCCGTTGGAGCGAGACTGCAGTCTGCAGCTTCTCAAGTTTGATGATGAGGAAGCACAAGCAGTAAGTTGAACTGTGCTGGACAATGAGTGCATTTACATGCACTTAAAGTTTTTTTCAGGTGCTTTATTCAAGTGGCTATGTATGTAGCATACTCCGATATACTCCAGTATAGCCCATCATGGGCCTTTTCTTCAGCAGAGACATAGCATTCCAGATTGCTTTAAAACAGGGTCTTAAACTAGTTTAATCTCATATTTTGATTGTTTGAATGAATGGCATTCCTCTCTGACTTGTAGGATTGTTCATCGCTTGTTTTTGTTTTTTCTTATTGATTGAGGACACCACTTGTAGGTGTGGTCGATGGAAGAACATGAAAAACTGCCTGGTTTGTCATGTGCTTCTTTTGGAAAGAACTGACTGTTGTTAGCTGCCTTGTACACTGTCAGGCGTGTGATCGACACACAGCACCGCACCCAAGTCGACATTTAGGAATAGTGATTTAGGAATAGGCTTCTCGTTGAACTTACCCTTAAACCCTCTGTATGTATTGTGGTACATACAGTGGTGCTTGAAAATTTGTGAACCCTTTAGAATTTTCTATATTTTTGCATATGACCTAAAACATTATCAGATTTTCACACAAGTCCTAAAAGTAGATAAAGAGAACCCAGTTAATAAATAAATGACTAAGTATAATATTTCTGTCTTATTTGTTTGAGGATGCAGTTTGATCCAGTTTTGTATATTATTGAGTGGCAAAAGTATGTGTACCTTTGCCTTCAGTATCTGGTGTGACCCCCCTGTGCAGCAATAACTGCAACTAAACGTTTCCTGTAACTGTTGATCAGTCCTGCACACCGGCTTGGAGGAATTTTAGCCCATTCCTCCGTACAGAACAGCTTCAGTTCTGGGATGTTGGTGGGTTTCCTCACATTAACTGCTCACTTCAGGACCTTCCACAACATTTCGATTGGATTAAGGTTAGGACTTTGGCTTGGCCATTCCAAAACATTAACTTTATTTTCTTTAACCATTCTTTGGTAGAACGACTTGTGTGCTTAGGGTCGTTGTCGTGCTGCATGACCCACCTTCTCTTGAGATTCAGTTTTCATGGACAGATGTCCTGACATTTTCCTTTAGAATTCTCTGATATAATTCAGAATTCATTGTTCCATCAATGATGGCAAGCCGTCCTGGCCCAGATGCAGCAAAACAGGCCCAAACCATGATACTACCACCACCATGTTTCACAAATGGGATAAGGTTCTTATGCTGGAATGCAGTGTTTTCCTTTTCTCCAAACATAACGCTTTTCTTTTAAACCAAAAAGTTCTATTTTGGTCTCTTCCATCCACAAAACATTCTTCCAATAGCCTTCTGGCTTGTCCACGTGATCTTTAGCAAACTGCAAACGAGCAGCAATGTTCTTTTTGGAGAGCAGTGACTTTCCTCTTGCAACCCTGCCATGCACACCATTGTTGTTCAGTGTTCTTCTCATGATGGACTCGTGAACATTCATATTAGCCAATGTGAGAGAGGCCTTCAGTTGCTTAGAAGTTACCCTGGGGTCCTTTGTGACCTCACCAACTATTACACGCCTTGCTCTTGGAGTGATGTTTCTTGGTCGACCACTCCTGGGGAGGGTAAAATTGGTCTTGAATTTCCTCCATTTGTACACAATCTGTCTGACTGTGGATTGAAAACACCTGACTAATTTCACCTTCAAATTAATTGCTAATCTTAGAGTTTCACATACTTTTGCCACTCATTAATATGTAATATTGGATCATTTTCCTCAATAAATAAATGACTAAGTATAATATTTTTGTGTCATTTGTTTAACTGGGTTCTCGTTATCTGCTTTTTGGATTTGTATGAAAATCTGATGATGTTTTAGGTCATATTTATGCAGAAATATAGAAAATTCTAAACGGTTCACAAAATTTCAAGCACCACTGTACGCGTGTGAGACATTTAACGTAATCCATGTTCTTTTAATAACGAGTTTTTCTGTTTTAAGGTGTACTGGCACTCCAGTGCTCACATTATGGGGGAGGCCATGGAGAAGGTGTATGGAGGCTGCCTGTGTTACGGACCTCCCATTGAGAACGGCTTCTACTACGACATGTACCTGGAGAATGAGTGAGTGCGCCAAATTACAGCACTTATGTAAGTCGCTCTGGATAAGGGCGCCTGCTAAGTGCTTTATTATTCAAAGACATTATTTTTTTTAGACATTATTTTTCAAAGCCAGTAATTGGATACCATCAGAACATGGGAAAGGTGATTTTTTTAGTGACTATTATTGAGTATTACTTGTATATAATAAATGTTACTTGATATCTGAGTGGTCATAATGTTTTGATTCATCCATGTATGTTACATAATAATATAAAGTACTGTGCAAAAGTCTTAGACCACCATTAGATTTGTTGTTTTGGCAAAGTTATAATGACTATATGTAGACGATGACTGGACCCAGACATTTTGAAACATTTAGAAATTTTGTCACTCCATAATACTCTTTTCCACTGATTTTCATTCCAGTCTTTGTGAGCTTTGGCATATCTTAGCCTTTTCACCCTGCTGCCCTTCCAAATAGACCATTGCTGGTCAAGCTTCGGTCAACTGGGCATCCGGATGAAGCTCCCAGATGCTGCTATTGCTCAGGTGTAAGGGGAGATCATACTAAATATTTGCCACTGTAGTCAGTTTTTTAACCCTGCTTACAAATTCCCTGTACTTTCTGGTTGTAATTCTAATACAGAGATAAATCAGAAATATTTATATATGCTACAACAGTGGTTTAGCTAACAATGTAATGGTGGCCAAAGACTTGCACAGTTAAATGATCAGAAAGCATTTTTCCAGGCCAAGTATTTGACGTAGCGTGTCTTAAACGTTTGTGTCCTAAATGTACACACCTCCAGAATCGCCCGTCAGTTGTTTACCAGACAGCCCATTAACCAGCGTGATGAAATATGGTACACAACCTGAATAGTGAGTAGGACTGGAATTACATTGCGTTCTCTCTCCAGAAGGTCGGCTTTTTATTAGTTTAATGAATTCTTATGTTGATTGCTAAATATTCAGCAGTCACTGGGAAAAAAAAGTTAATTTCAAAGACGGATCCTGCCGGCCTATTCAAACAGCGTTTGTAGGAAATTTGTTATAAATCATTTTACTTGCCCTTTTCTTTGACTCGTATCTTTTACTGTTGCTTCGTATTAGCGTGAGGGGAGGAAATAATAAGCGCTGTTATTTTCTTACTGAAAAGCCAATTTATGCTAATGCTATTCAAGGAGCTGATTTGACTGTCAAGCTGCACCTTGTTTATGGTGTAGTTATGTCAGCTACGGAGCCGCAATGCTCAATAAGGTGACTGGTAATTGAGAAACTTGCCTCCGAATGTGCCGTCTAGGAGACGTCTGGAATTTCATTTCAGCACCTTTTAGATTTTTTATTTTTTTTTTAAACCTGCGACTCATGTTTATTCATGAACACTCGACTCTTTTCTTTTTGCGTCTGACGCGCGCACTTATAGAGGCGTATCGAGTAACGACTTCCCCGCTCTTGAGAACCTGTGTAAGAAGATCATCAAGGAGAAGCAGCCCTTTGAGCGGCTAGAGGTTAAGAAGGAGACTCTTCTGGAAATGTTCAAGGTACGAGCTTTGCCTTTGACTCGCGAGGGAAGGCTAGGCAACAAACAAAGGGGGCCCGACTCCCCCGGCTTAGCTGAAGTTTGTGCTTTCTGTGTCTTCTGCAGTACAACAAGTTTAAGTGCAGGATCCTGAATGAAAAGGTCACCACCCCAACTACTACAGTTTACAGGTAGCAGTCACTCATATTCATAAACCGTTTCCATTAAAACACTGCTTGAAAACACAAATGAGGCACACTCACACTAGTGTCAGATAACATCTGGTCAGTAGTGGCCCTATGATGGTTCCATTACAGTAAAGGAGAGAGCAATGGAGGTGGATATCTAGAAAGAAATGAGCGAAGTGTAGCAAGAGTGAATGAATGAATGAATGAATGAATATCTCTCATCATGGAATGTTTTTGCCATTCATTCCTCTGAAGGTGTGGCCCCTTGATTGACCTGTGCAGGGGACCTCATGTAAGACACACTGGCAAGATCAAGGCTATGAAGATCCATAAGGTACGTTATTAGTAAGACGACTTTGAATTATGAACCGTATTACGTAACACGCTAAAATGTAGTGAATTGTGGCTTTTCCACTATATTTTACGTCACCGGTGTGCACTGCGTAACGTAGGTCCGGACAAGGTCCGTGGTCCACTTAAGGTTATTATCCTTATAATTAAGGTTATTAACCTACTTAACTCGTAAGATATCTTGCCAAATACTTTAGCGATTGTAGTAAAATAAAGTTTTTTTTTAACACGTGGCATCAGTGTGAGCAGACGAGTTGAGCACCAAGATGATGATGATGATGATGATGACCAGGTCTTACCACAATTACATGCACTCCATCTGCTGTCTGCAGCACAAGAACCGGACGTTAAGCAACGCATACCTGTAACTTATAAATGGCACTGGCATATGCTGCCGTTTGGACATCCTGTTAGTCAGTACTTGGTAACGCATGTTGAATTTAACACTGTGCCCTTGACATTGTCCAACTGGACTGTGAACTTTTCCTGCTCCAGAATTCTTCCACATACTGGGAAGGCAAGGCAGACATGGAGACCTTGCAGCGCCTCTATGGCATTTCTTTCCCCGATGCCAAGATGCTGAAGGAGTGGGAGAAATTCCAAGAAGAGGCCAAGAACAGAGACCATCGCAAACTGGGACGGGTATTACGAAATAGATATTAAACTGTTTTTATATTTCTCTCTCTCTCTCTGTCCCTCTTTTTAAAAAAAATCAAACAAAAGCTGGGTATTTTTTCTTTTATAAAGTGTAATTTATATACATTACATACCTTTTTTCCAGTGATTTAAATTTTATTTGCATTGTGTATATGCTCAAACTCAGAGCAGAACACCCCCAACCACCCCCACCCCCACCCCAACTGTGATGTATGGTACCCCACAGAAGACCCCAAGTTGGGAACCATGGGATTAGATTGTGGTTCTCAAACAATTTCCCCAAGGCTGAAAATTCCACTGAGGCCAGACCTCAGTCGGCTATGAAAATGTGTCGAGATTGATATCATAATTGATATTCACCAATAGTATCCAACCAACCTTAAAGGGGTCGGTCAAGTTATAAAGGCATTTGTTACTGAAAACTTAGAACCCACATTAATCTGGAATTTATTTTTGTAAATAACCTAAACCAGCTGACTCCAGCACCAAATTTTGTGCTTGAATTTGGAAGAAGTTGTATGGCCTTGAACAGTTGGTGATACCAGCACAGAATTGGAGGCTGTGGCGAGGAACGGGGCGGGCAGGCTCGTTAATGACTCGGGCTGCAAGCTGTCCACGCTCTCTCTGTTTAAGCCGTGGTGTGTGGAGGCTCCCAGTGCTCCTGCGAGCCCCGTGTTAACTAGCAGTGCGTCTGGTGAGGCGAAAGCTGGCAGATGTCTGTCTCCTTAATGTGCCATCTGCCAGTGAGCACAGCCATGGGCACACAGGGGACTGCTCTGTCACAACAACAGTGCCAGCGATAATCAGAGGCCCGCTCGTTTTGTCTTTTTCCTGACTCTTTGCGTTAGGTCTGTCTTTGTACCGTTTGTTTTCGTCTCGCTCTTTCTCTTTCGCCTGTGGAGAATCGCGAGCAGTGCTGACTGTTGTTTCTGTGTGTAGGAACAAGACTTGTTTTTCTTCCATGATCTCAGCCCCGGTAGCTGCTTCTTCCTCCCAAAGGGAGCCTACGTTTACAACACGCTGGTGGAGTTTATAAGGGTAAGCCGCCTCTTCTTCCAGGGAACGGAATATTTTGGAGTTCTTATGAGCACATCTTAATATGCTTGAAAAAATGGCTCAAGACTATTCCAGCGTAGGGCTGCTTAAGTAGAAGACTAAAATCTGAGAGAAGAACGTTGTTTATTATTATGTTTGAGTGGCACTAGGGTGGATATTGTTTGAATTTTATTGATTCCGCTTATTGCTTCTGCTTATTTGAAGCTTTGATTCCAAAGTTGTGAAAAAAGTGTGTCAGATGTTTACAGCGGTTGCTTGAAGGTTGTGAACACTTTAGAATGTTCTACATTTCTGCATAAATATTGACCTAAAACATCATCAGATTTTCACACAAGTCCTAAAAGTAGATAAAGAGAACCCAGTTAACCATTCTTTGGTAGAATGACTTGTGTGCTTAGGGTTGTTGTCTTGCTGCATGACCCACCTTCTCCTGACATTCAGTTCATGGACAGATGTTCTGACATTGTCCTTTAGAATTCTCTGATATAATTCAGAATTCATTGTTCCGTCAATGATGGCAAGCCGTTCCTGGCCCAGATGCAGCAAAACAGGCCCAAACCATGATACTACCACCACCATGTTCACAGATGGGATAAGGTTCTTATGCTGGAATGCAGTGTTTTTCCTTTCTCCAAACATAACGCTTTTCTTTTCAACCAAAAAGTTCTATTTTGGTCTCATCCGTCCACAAAACATTCTCTTCCAATAGCCTTCTGGTTTGTCCACGTGATCTTTAGCGAACTGCAGATGAGCAGCAATGTTCTTTTTGGAGAGCAGTGGCTTTCTCCTTGCAACTCTGCCATGCACACCATTGTTGTTCAGTGTTCTTCTGATGATGGACTCATGAACATTAACATTAGCCAATGTGAGAGAGGCCTTCAGTCACAAAGGAGCCCTGAATTTCCTCCATTTGTACACAATCTGTCTGACTGTGGATTGGTGGAGTCCAAACTCTTTAAAGATGGTTTTGTAACCTTTTCCAGCCTGATGAGCATCAACAACTCTCTTTCTGAGGTCCTCAGAAATCTCCTTTGTTCGTGCCATGATACACTTCCACAAATGTGTGTTGTGAAGAGCAGACTTTGTTCTGATCCCTGTTCTTTAAATAAAACAGGGTGCCCACTCACACCTGATTATCATCCCATTGATTGGAAACACCTGACTAATATCACCTTCAAATTAACTGCAAATTCTAGAGGATCACGTACCTTTTGCCACTCGGTAATATGTAAATATTGGATCATTTTCCTCAATAAATAAATGACCAAATCTAATATTTTTGTCTCATTTGTTTAACTGGGTTCTCTTTATGTACTTTTAGGACTATCTACTCTCAAAATCTGATGATGTTTTAGGTCATTTATGCGGAAATATAGAAAATTCTAAAGGGTTCACAAACTTTCAAGCACCACTGTAGGTATACAGAATATCTATATTTTTCAACTTCAAAAGTAATCATGGGCATTGGTGCTTGGAAAAAGATATACCCAGTATACCAGATACTTATATATATTGGTAATAAAAACTAAATAAAACATTAACACTAGTGTCCTCAGACATATGCTGGCCATTGTAGGTTTTATCTGAGAAATTCTCACTAACATCTCTGCCCCACAGGGTGAGTACAGGAATAGGGGCTTCCAGGAAGTGGTCACTCCAAATATATACAACAGCAAGCTGTGGCAGACCTCTGGCCATTGGCAGCACTATAGTGAAAACATGTTCTCCTTCGAGGTGGAGAAGGAGATTTTCGCTCTCAAACCCATGAACTGCCCCGGACACTGGTAGGTGGGGGGGATGCTTAAAGTATTATTATACTACTTGCATTACAGGTTCACAATTATTTCATAAAGCTATGTGTGATCTGAAGTAGCGTAAACACAGATCTGACACCACCTTGATCTTAACACCACGTTCATGCAGCTTCTCTGTTCTCCTATTTGTCCATCCCTGCAGTCTGATGTTTGATCATCGGCCTCGCTCCTGGAGGGAGCTGCCTTTGCGTCTAGCTGATTTCGGCGTGCTGCACCGTAATGAGCTCTCAGGAGCGCTCACCGGCCTGACCCGCGTCCGCCGCTTTCAGCAGGATGACGCACACATCTTCTGCGGCATGGACCAGGTGCTGAGCGCGTCCCACATTTCCATATCTTTTAAACCATGTTAACGGGATTAACTGGAGTGCTGTTGCCGGAGCTGTGTTTTGACCTTTTTATGTAAATTGAAAGTATGAAGTGTAACCTCTAAAGTGTCTACCATTTTTGGTACTTCTTAGAAAATAAGTAATTAGGCTTACCCATAATCTCCTCTACCGTTATAGATGTCTATCTTATGATTGTTTTTATGACTGTTACTGGTCAGGGTTGAGTGCTTATGACACCTATTGCTACAGAACATAGTGTAGGCAATGGTGTTCCCTGCATGGGAAGCCAGGAAAATTGCAGGGTCGCCAAGTATCACTGTTGATCCCCTGTCTGGCCCACACAGCCATTCGATGCCTGACCTGGCCTCAGGAGGGGTCCTGGCTATGGTGGTGTAGCATCTTACACTCCTGTGCCACTCGGCAGTTGTATATTCCAGCTTGTTTTTAATACTAGAAGTATCCACTTGAGTAACAGCCTCGGTTAATTATTCATCATTTGAATCCATCAGATCGAGTCCGAGATTAAGGGCTGTCTGGAATTCCTGCGTGCCGTGTACGACGTCTTTGGTTTCACCTTCAAACTGAACCTCTCCACCAGACCTGAGAAGTTCCTGGGCGAGCCAGAAGTGTGGGACCAGGCCGAGAAGGTAACGCTTTACACTCCCAACGAGAGCTGTGTGGATTAATCAGATTAACCACGGCTTGTGCAGTTTACTGTCAGGAACCTGAATGATTGAGGTTATTTATTTATTGGATTTGTGCAGTAAATAATGATCAAGAGTTTTATTGCTTTTGTTATTGAGTCTGTTTGCTCATAATCATTTGTTAAACAGAAACAGGACCGCATCTATTGGTTATAGATCGTAATCTGACAATTTCCAGCCTAAACATGTAATAGATACTGTATATAACCTGAGGGACATGCACTGAACACTATTTCAATACCCTCAGAACAAATGAATGCACAGATTAATATTAACACATGGTCCTGAAACTCACAACTCAGTCTCCTCTTTTCTACAGCAACTGGAGAACAGTTTAAACGAGTTTGGGGAGAAGTGGGTGTTAAACCCTGGAGACGGTGCATTTTATGGACCAAAGGTAACAAGAGCGGAATCTGTAAATGTCATGCATTTTAATACAGGTGGACTTCTTACCCCTTACTTTTTATGGCTCAGATTGACATTCAGATCAAGGACGCCATTGGGAGATACCACCAGTGTGCCACCATTCAGCTGGACTTTCAGCTGCCAATCCGCTTCAATCTGACCTTTGTCAGGTAAGATCAAGGCCGGCGCAGGGCAGAATCACCCGAAAAGAACCGCACGTCTGTTTGAGGCTACATGAAGGCACTGAAATGTAGTCAGCAATAACATTTGCTACATTTTATCAAATAGGAAGTTACCCCAAGAATTGGTACTGTACTATGCAATGCTCCAGTCTCACCCAGAGTGATGGAATTATTCAGGTTACAAGCGTTTGCTGAACTGATTTTGAACAATACTAAATGTTGAGTGTTATGCACACATTTTGTTCTTTCAGTTATTTGCCAATAGAACAGTGACATCTGTTGTTTACATCTGTGTATTACTGCTTCACCATTACTGTTCGTTCTGAGAAAAAAAACAAACAAACCAAAAAAAACACTTTCTCTACAGCCATGATGGAGATGATAAGAAGAGGCCGGTCATCATTCACAGAGCCATCCTGGGATCTGTGGAGAGAATGATCGCCATCCTGACTGAAAACTATGGTGGGAAATGGTTAGTACCAATCTGAAACAATGTTGTGTTTGGCACAAGACGTTAGACATGAGCACAGGTTTTATATTGGATATAATGTAACGTAGAACCTAAAGCATCAACTCTTGTGCTTACTGATGTTTTTCTGAACTAGGCCGTTATGGCTTTCCCCACGTCAGGTGATGGTCGTGCCTGTTGGACCCACTTGTGAGGAGTATGCCCAAAGGGTAAGACTTAATTTTAGCCACATGCTCAATATAATCCAGACATGATCTTATACCGCACAAAACGAACAAGGAATATAAACGTTTATGACCCTGATGAACTAGTAGGGGTGTGTACATTATAGTATACATGATACTATAATATCTTAAATATCTAGGGACTGTGGTAGCCTAGAGTGTAAGGTACTGGACTATGGACTTGAAGGTCGAGGGTTCAAATCCCACCATTGCCAAGTTACCACTGTTGGGCCCTTGAGCAAGGCCCTTAACCCACAATTGCTTGGATTGCAAGACCGTATCAATTGTAAGTCGCTCTGGATAAGGGCGTCTGCCAAATGACATATTGTAAATCTTAATTGTTGTTATAACAATCTCTGATCTGACATTATCATACATTGATATAGTTTGCCACTCGCTTTGCAAAAAACACTCTTTGAATCACGTATTCACTGCGTCAAAGTGGGGCCTCTGACCAAATGGGGGAGAACATGCAAATTCCACTCTCGTGTTCATTTTGACAGCTATAATAGTGGAACTTGGGTGATGTCGTAGCAGTTTGCCAATTTGACCCAGATTCTACCCAGTAGTGTCGGATCAGGCGTCACACAGGCATGATTGGCCATGTCTGTGGGAAGTGAGGATGGATTGGTGGTCCTGTCTGGTGACAATACATTTTTTATGTAAATGTTTGGTGGTTCCTGTCTCTCTATCCCTGACACTTCTCTGTGCAGGTGCAGCAGGAGTTCCACAGTGTCGGCTTGATGACGGATGTTGATCTGGATCCAGGCTGCACCCTGAACAAGAAGATTCGAAATGCTCAGTTGGCTCAGTACAACTTCATTTTAGGTAAGTGCTTCGGTTTTAAATTAAATCCTGAACTAAATTTGATTAAATAATAAGGTGGCAAATCCTGTGTTTGGCCTTGATGTGGTGTATGAACAATGAGCTGGTAATGCATGCCAGAAGTGTGCCTCCAATTGCCTTTCGTAAAACATAAAACGTCAAGGGAATGGATTGTAAATTGCAAAACCTTAATGTACTTATAATCCCTGGTAGTGGAATGCACCGTTTTACAGATTCCTCGTGTTGAGTAAAGCGGAAAAGAGGCAGTCGGTGTTCGTAACTGACTCGATATGGTGATTTGGTCGTTAGCTATCCGGAGCTGAATATGCCACGGTTGTTAACTTTTTATGGCTGATCTCATCCAGTTGTGGGAGAGAAGGAGAAGAGCAGCGATACAGTGAACGTACGGACACGGGACAACAAGGTCCACGGCGAGAGAAGTCTGAGCGACTGCATGGAGCGCCTGAGACAGCTCAAGGCCTCACGAACCCGCAACGCTGAAGAGGAATTCTGATCTCCCCGAACCCTTCTCCCTTTACACGCTGTAAACCTCAGGGATGGAACAGTACACGCTTAGCTATGAGAAACATCGGATCTCTTTCCTGGTTTCATGTCTCACTTGAGTCTGCGATGGGTTATGATCTTTATTCTGTTGAAGCCATTTCACATGTTTATAGTTTCCAAGCTGTAATAAAAGCCATAATGGGTCCAGTTGTAAAAAGGGAGTTGGCGTACATTAATACATTAAAATTATATATCTCCCACAACGAAGGTTCAGTCGGTCTTCCATCCCTGAGAATTTGCACTTACAGAGCTTCAGTAAATAAAAGGTTAGAACAAATTGAAACCGAGTCCTAATGAGGAAAGGGGTTTTCTACATGTTTATCATTTCAAGCTGTAATAAAAAATAAAAAAAATCAGTGTGTCTGGTTAAATGGATTCACCGTGTGGATTACAATTAAAGAAAAAAATCAGCATGAGTGTTTGATTGATATTCCATCTCTTTTGTAAAAAAAAAAAATCTCACATTTACACTTACAGCTTCATTTGACTAATTATCGTGAACTAAAAATCATGAAGGTTAGTGAGTTATCAGAATTATGAAAATATCCTTCATATCTGTGTTAAACAGACTCATGATCAGTGATTAGAATGGGGTTTCTACATGTTTATAGTCTTTAATCTATCATTTGCCTACATATAAACAAAATAGAACACAATGAAAGCCTGTCATTCATTCATACATTTTCAAAGCCATTAATCAATTCAGGGGAACCCGGGCATAACTGGCAGCACAGGGCACATGCGCACACACACCGAGACACATTAACGACATCAGTTGGCTTGATGCATGTCTTTGAAATGTGGGAGGAAAACCATACCCGGGAAGAACATACAAACTGCTCCAGACCTGGCTCGAAGCTGTGAGGTGACAGCGCTAACCACTGCACTGTTGTACTGCCCAATCCAAGCCTAACAATATAAATATAAATATAAATATATATATATATAAATAAATTCAGAAAAAGGCATGAAGGTTCACTTTGTATTCCATTTCTGGGATATGTACATTTCCAATAAAGAGCTTCGTTTTAGTAATCATGCATTTTGGAGGTTTTGAGACCTGCAGCAAAGTTAGCCACTCAAACTTTAGAAAAGGAAACCACAATATTATTGATGCGACCAGAGCGAGAGAGAGAGAAGTGCTTTCACTTTCTTTTTTGCCTTTTTACAACCAGATGATTTCTGGGAATCGGCGGTGGAGAGAAACATCACAACCGTTTGGGCTGAGGTAGCGCATATACAGTAGTAGTACACGAATAAATGCACCAGGGATATATTAAGTTATTCCATATAAATGTATCCGATGAATGGCTGCTTTGCATCAAAAATTCTACAGGATGGTGTTCGAATATTTCTGGAATAACCCCAGCTGTATAGAAAGGTGAGTTAAACGTACGTAATATACACACGACAGAATGTGTAACTTCTATCGTTTGTTTACATACAAAATGCTACATGATGCTAATGGGGTATTGTTGGCATAGACGCAAGTGCACAGGAAGGTAAGTGAACCTGCATAGTAAACACCGTATAGCTGGTATATTACTTTTAATATAAAACATATAAACACATTGCTACCAAGTAAGTCTGCAAGTGAGGAAGTAAGTCTACGAATATTTTTGGAATACACCAAGCTGTATTGTGAGGTTTAGTTTCATAACTGATTTGCATAAACAGTAACATGAGAATGTTGAATTTTGAAGTCATGTCGAACCTTGACAGTTTTAGAAGGGGGTTACTTTTGTACAAAACAATATAATTACACTTCTCTACTAAAACAGACACGTACACAGTGACTTGTGAACGTCTCTGCTGTTAAAGTGTATAGCCATACCCTTTATTCACTAATCCTACAACCATTTGTGTGCTTTCAGTTTTGCAATGGAGTTCACTGAAGAAGAGAAGACATGGTTAGTGAATATAGCTGCTGAGGTAAGGTTGTTCTAATGTCTTATTTAATGGTGCAGATAATCACTAGGATTTTTTAAATTGACCTACCATATAGGACAGGGGTGCAGAACCTCATCTGCAAAGGACCGGTATGGAGGTAGGTTTTAATTCCAATCACGCAGGAGATATTTCGTTACGACTCCGCTGTGTGAAGTCCAGTACCCACTTATTTAAATGGAATCAAATGTAGCTGCTTGTTGGTTGGAATAAAAACCTATGGCCTTTTTTACGAATAATATTGACCAGCACTTCAGCTGGTTGGTATCACAACATTATATCAATTTCAATATGTCATACGTTTACTTCCAAATGATCTTAACATTTTTTCTCATCCATTTTTGAAAGAGACACATTTCTGGCTTGCCTGTGGTACTTTAACGGTCACCATGAGGCTTGACGACTATGAAATTAATTTTCTGAAACCTCACTTTAACACTTACATTAGCAATTCTTCATTTCAGTTCTCGTTTTTTTTTCCAGATAAAGAAAATGCTAATGAAAAATAGCAAAAGTAGAAATTGCCATTGGAAAGATGAAATTCTTGTTTAACCATGGCATGCTGGTCAGAAGAGAATTTATAATTTATTACTCTACATATATTATACTTGAAACTATATATATTTAAATGTTATCTCTGTTAAAATTAATTTAGCTTCTGTTTATTGACTACTACTATAAACAGGTTAGATAACTTGGTTAAATTCTTGCATATCATTTAAGCTGCCCAAGGAGGTTGGCCTTTTGAGTCACGGTCCTCCCAAAGGTTTCTTCATTATAACGTTTAGGGAGATTTTCCTTGCCACTTTTGCCCTGTGTTTGCTCAGTTTGGGCTTTGGGCTTAAAGTGTGGAATATAATAAAAAAAATTTAAGTTGCTTTGAGACAGTGCTCCATTATAAAAAGCAGTATATAAAGATTTTTTGACTGTTGACTTTATGATTAAGTAATTTAAGGAACAACTTTATAAAATAATATGATCAATATTGATGTATACATTCTCAAACATATTGGATAAAAATGTAACATGTACAGACTTTGTCCAGGAAATTACATTCCAGGATTTTTAAAGAATTTAATTGTAAATCATGGTGGAAAATAAGTATTTGGTCAGCCACAAACAAGCAAGATGGCTCTCAGACCTGTAACAACTTCTTTAAAAAGCTCTTCTGTCCTCCACTCGTTACCTGTATTAATGGCACCTGTTTGAACTCGTTATCTGTATAAAAGACACCTGTCCACAGCCTCAAACAGTCAGACTCCAAACTCAACCATGGCCAATACCAAAGAGCTGTCAAAAGGACACCCGGAAGAAAGTTGTAGACCTGCACCAGGCTGGGAAGAGAATCTACAATAGGCAAGCAGGTTGGTGTGAATAAATCAACTGTGGGAGCAACTGTAAGACATACAAGACCATTGATGCAAGATCTCATCACGTGGGGTCAAAACGATCATGAGAACTCTGAGCAAAAATCCCAGAACTACACGGAGGGACCTGATGAATGACCTGCAGAGAACTGGGACCAAAGTAACAAAGGCTACCATCAGTAACACACTACGCCGAGAGGGACTCAGATCCTGCAGTGCCAGGAGTGTCCCCCTGCTTAAGCCAGTACATGTCCAGGCCCGTGTGAAGTTTGCCAGAGAGCATATGGATGATCCAGAAGAGGATTGGGAGAATATCATGTGGTCAGATGAAACCAAAATAGAACTTTTTGGTAAAACCCAAGTCGCCGTGTTTGGAGGAAGAAGAATTCTGAGTTGCGCCATACCTAGTGTGAAGCATGGGGGTGGAAACATCATGCTTTGGCGCTGTTTTTCTGCAGAGGGGACAGGATGACTGATCCGTGTTAAGGGAAGAATGAAAGAGGCCATGTATCGTGAGATTTTAAGCCAAAACCTCCTTCCATCAGTGAGAGCATTGAAGATGGAACGTGGCTGGGGCTTCCAGCATGACAATGATCCCAAACACACCGCTCGGGCAACGAAGGAGTGGCTCCATAAAAAGCATTTCAAGGTCCTGGAGTGGCCTAGCCAGTCTCCAGACCTCAACCCCATAGAAAATTTGTGGAGGGAGTTGAAAGTCCATGTTGCCCCTAAACATCACTGCTCTACAGGAGATCTGCATGGAGGAATGGGCCAAAACACCAGCTACAGTGTGTGCCAACCTGGTGAAGACTTACAAGAAACATTTGACCTCTGTCATTGCCAACAAAGGTTATGTTACAAAGTATTGAGTTGAACCAAATTTATTGACCAAATACTTATTTTCCACCCTAATTTACAATTAAATTCTTTAAAAATCCTACAATGTGATTTCCTGGATTTTTTTCTCATTTTGTCTCTCATAGTTGAAGTGTACCTATGATGAAAGTTACAGACCTCTCTCATATTTCTAAGTCGGAGAACTTGCACAATCAGTGACTAAATACTTTTTTTGCCCCACTGTATGTGCAAATATCTAGAAGGGTCTTAGAACTTCAGGACTGGGCTAATTTCTGCTTGCAAAACACTGTAGAGAAACAAAGGATTGTGTACCAGAGAGACATTGTAAGCATGCTGGTAGATGGAGAACTGGTGACCTTCGTTTTCCCATTCCAGATACCTGATGGAAAGCGCACTCCTGTGGAAGAGCAGTGGTATAAGCTGGCAAAGCCAAAGACAGCATTGGAGGCCATGATTTTTCAGCTAATGGCCTGCTTGCGCTTTGGACTGACTGACCAAGTCATTTCTATCCTGGACAAGAGCATACAAACAGTGGAGCAAGATATGAAAGAAGAATGATGTTTTCAAATAAACTGGATTGGGCTAATCTGATGTGCCAAACTGAGGAGCTTCTTCGGATGCGAAGTCGTGATATGACTGCTTTGTTTTCTCAGGAAAATGGAGACTTGAATGGTTATTTTGTTACTACAACACAGAAATGCAAGAGCATCGTCTCAAGACGCCAAATATGCTAGTTTCATCTGGCGCATAATGGAAGTTTACCAGTTATGTACAGTATACAGGTTGGACTATCTAGCATCTCCATGGATCATACTTGTTTGTCCAGCAAATCCCACAACTGCACGATCAGTTTGAGATCTGGGGAATTTGGAGGCCAAGTCAACACCTTGAACACTTTGACTTGTTTCTCAAACACTCCTGAATGTTTGTTGCAGGGTGCTGAAAGATGACGTTTCCATTAAGGAATGTTGCTTCCATGAAGGGGTGCACTTTGTCTGCAGGATGTTTAGGTCAGTGGTATGCATCAAATTAAGATAAAAAAAATGCCAGGATCAAATGTTTCCCATCAGAAAATTGCCCCAAAGTGTCAATGTTATTCACTTTACCTCGCAGTGGGTATATTGTTAACAATTAGCTAGTGAAAATGCTCTTCCACTACTGCTATCCCAGCTCTCCCAGACCCAGACCTGAAGGCGAAGGTCTTTTCGCTTTTGAGTTTACTGAAATTAAGACCATGTTAATGAACTCCCACTCATTTCTACCTGCCACAAAATGCAGGCGAACAGTTTATTAGCAGTTAGCATTTCAGTCAGCTATTGTGATGACAGGAAAATAGTTTAGAAATTACAAATTTTTAATTTTACAAATTACAATGCAATGTTCTCTGAAATACAGGATACAGAAATCCCACTCATGGTTTATTAGCAGTTAGCTAAGCTGCCTGCTGAAAAGGATTACAGGAGGATGGCCCAATCCAAATCTGTGAACTCCTGACTCACAGACTCAGGTCTGTCTCACACACATTTTGCTCACACATTTTCGTTCACTTAAATTCAAGACACAGTTACTCAAATTCCACTCTTGTCTACTTCCAAATCCAAACATGGTTTGTTAGCAGTTAGGTGTTAGAAATGCCATCCAAAAACAAGTATCTTAGCTCTTCCAGACTCCATACTTGAGGATTCAAGTCTGATAGTCTTTGAATTACACTTAAATTGAGGCTTAGGTATTTAAAATCCCACTCATTACTACTTGTCATAAACATGTGAGCAAACATGGTTTGTTAGCATTTAGGTAGTGAAAATGGGAGGTCCAGAGAAGAACAACCTACCCTTATTTTCACTGAATTGACTATAAACAAATGTATTATGACAGGCACATGAGGGAAGGACAGTGTGTGTTTGTGAGACAGAAATTTGAGTGGGGATTTGATCCTGGGATCTCAGGCTTACTAAGCATGCACTCTACCACTGTACTATAAACAAGTGCTAGTTTGTGCACACCCATTTGGAGGGATTTGGAAAATTAAACAAAGAACTGAACACAAAATGGCATCTGCCAACATCAAGGAACTCAAAATGGCTTCTAAAAACAACCTCCCAGTTTCAAAACGAAAGATCTAATGAGCATAATCAAACTAAACTCAAATTAGTTTTGTTTCTTGCTTTTTTCCATAACTTGGAAGTTAGTTTTCTTGACTTTAATTCTCAAAAGTTCTCTGCTTTCAGAGTGTCTTCCTATAAGCTCCGTTAACCAACGTAGTTTGTCGGTCTGGCTTTTTCAATCCACCGTTCATCTTTACAGACCTTTCTCAATGCTCCCTTCATTTTGTCAAACTTTAACCCCTTTAACTTTGATCGTTTCTCAGAAATAGCCTCTTCCCATGACTTCCCTTGATCAACGTTCACATTTCCTTTCTATATACATTTTCTTTACTTTTTTTTAATTTCTTTCACAGACTAGCACAGCCCTACCGTTTACCGGCAGCATCTCATTTAAAGATACCACGCCGACGCTCTCTCTTGGCCAATTTAAATAATGTTTCATCCAGGTGCAGCTCGTTAGGACTACCAGGTGACCGCGCCATTGCTTCTGGGCAATGTAGTTCACTAGGCTGCCTTCATAGACCGTGCAGAGCGCGTCTGTCGTCCTCTGGTGGTGCTGCAGATGATGACACTAAAACACTAAAGCTACAGTGGAATTAAATGAAGAACAGTGTCTAAACGTATTACGCAATCATGGATCAGAAATTGTGTAGAACTTACAGTGGTGTTTGAAAGTTTGTGAACCCTTTAGAATTTTCTATATTTCTGCATAAATATGACCTAAAACATGATGAGATTTTGACACAAGTCCTAAAAGTAGATAAAGAGAACCCAGTTAAACAAATGAGACAAAAATATTGTAGTTGGTAATTTATTTATTGAGGAAAATGTTCCAAAATTACATATTAGAGAATGACAAAAGTATGTGAACCTCTAGGATTAGCAGTTAATTTGAAGGTGAAATAGAGTCAGGTGTTTTCAATCTATGGGATGACAATCAGGTGTGAGTGGGCACCCTGTTTTAATTAAAGAACTGGGATCACAGTAGATTCTGAAAGCAAAGGTTTACATACTTTTGCCACTCACTAATATGTAATATTGGCTAATTGTCCTCAATAAATAAATGCATTTTCTCATTTTGTTAAGCTTTTATTTAGTTTTACACTCCTTGTTGCTATGAATTCCCTCAGACTGTCTAGAAGCTCATTTATGGTCTGCACACTTTGGAGCCTTCTTAAGTTTCCGAGTCACAAGTTTGGGAATGTTTAGAGATTTGGATTTTGCCAATCTGGGAATCTGTGTTGATAGATGCTGGTGTTTTAACTTTCAAGATGTATGTTCTTTTAGTAGTTTCTTGTGTATTTCATTTCCAAATAATGTATAAGTATGGAAATGATTTTAATGCTTTAATGGTTTTAAGGTCTGCTGCAAACATCCAGTACAACACTTCTGTTAATGGATTTTCTTGAAAGCAGGAACTTATGAATAATATTGTTTGTATTGTACAACAGAGC
Source organism: Ancistrus triradiatus (assembly GCA_025084515.1). Lineage (NCBI taxonomy): Eukaryota > Metazoa > Chordata > Actinopteri > Siluriformes > Loricariidae > Ancistrus > Ancistrus triradiatus. The sequence continues at coordinate 146,331 of JAJAGP010000444.1, read as the reverse complement.
AACTACAGGAACTCCATGGAAGATCCCTGATCTGTCAGAGTTAGGTTCCTCATCATTACCTCAATCATGGACGTACTGTTAAGAAATAGGACTTTGATTCATGCACTTTCTAATGGACCCACTATAGCCACACAGCCACGGACAATGGCGGTTCAGGCTATGGACTTCTAATCAGAAGGTTGTGAGTTTAAATCCCAGTGGTGCCACACCTAACCCATAATCTGCTCCTTTAGTTGTGGTTGCTTTGGATATGGATCTGCTAATTGTTATAAATCACACATTACCAGTGTGGGCATTGGTGCTTTTGTGGAATATTGGAAAAGTGACTCTTTTATTACATTTATCACAACTTAAGCTCCTTAAACTTGACATGTGGCCATGGCATGCCATGTCTACCTCAGTGCATGATCAAGCTATAGCAAATGGTGCCTAAGAATCAGTTTGTAAATACAACAACTTTTTTGTTTATATCTTTTCTTGGTTCATGAGCAGCATTAACAAAGATGATGAGTGATAATTTGCAAGCTTCATGCCATGTGTCATTGATCTGTATCACATAATGTACATTAGAATGTGTGGGACATGTCTGCAGATTTGATAAAATAATAATTTAGTAAACAAACTAAAATTAATAAAACATTAACAGATATGCTGGAAACACCATGTTTGTCTGCTGTTTGTGAGAAAAATGCTTTGTCCCTCAGGCCATGTGCAGCATTTTGGTGAAATAAAGAAACATTAAGAATAATATTTCACACTGATTTAATTTAAAATTTAAAATGAGTAAAAAAACAATGAAATACCTCAGTTTAAAAAAATGTATAAAAGCATGTCTCTGAATTTTATGTCACTGTTGTTATCCAATAAAAACTTCATTTTATAATTACTAAACATATACAAATTCTCCAAGAAGTTATTTTCAAGTCAAGAGTTCATAGGAAGTCTGCTCATTCTTTTCATAAGTTTAAAAGTTCAAAGTTTCTTGTTTTTCATGTGAGGCCTTTAGATTTGTCATTACTGTTACTCTTCCTAACAGCATTTTAAGATCATTGTTTAAAGAAACTGGTTAATATTCATGTAGTTAATGAGTGATTTGAGGAATTCATCTTGGAAAACTCGAGGTTTATTTGAAATTGACATTGGCGTTACCATCACTGCTGTCACTTCTTCTATATACTACACTGTATGAGACCTTAGGATTTCATGTTAATTAGTCCGTTCCAACACCAATAATCATGTTAATCATGTCAATTCCTAATTGTTTATTAGGAAATTTATTGTCACAACATAATGATAAGTCTCTATTTGTGTAAAAGTTGGCAGGCACAGTAAGGTTAGGTTCAGCAGAAAGACAGAGGCAGTACAGACATTTTTTAAACGTTTTGTCATTGGTGTCACATTTTGTCCTGTCGGATCCAGCCGATCTGTCTGTACGGTGGCCCATTCCTCTCATTCACTTGCCATCTAATATATCCCAGATGGTGAAGTGCGCAGTTGTAAAGAGAAAGTCAGAGTTATTCGCCTCATCTGTTGACTGGTCATAGTTTTGGCTAATCGGTGTCCATTTTCACGTATTTATTTCAAAAGTAACCCAATCCCCAATTCCACCGTGTGAAAGAAGTGTTAAACACTGGGCACTAATCACACACAGCTCTGTTGTTATTATGTAGTCCAGCAGTAGTCAAAATGTTTTTGGCAGAACCCCTGACCCATCTGGTTCAAGACAAACCCCAAATATTGATCTCACATGCTTTCCTTTCAAAGAATTATCTACTTTGTGAGTCCAAGTCATTATTTCAGCTCAAAACGATCATTAATCATGTTGGTGTCAAATGCGCTGAACCCTTTAGTCAAGGGTAATGCAATATTCTAAACACACGCAACCAAATGTTCATGTCTGGCTCCTTTTTGTTGTTTTGTTCTCCATGACTGCAACAAAGAAAAAAACTGTGTGCTTTCAGCTGATTATAGCAAAAAGCCTGCAGTGTTCTGCAAAAGTTTGGGCACCCATAGGAGATGTTTTGTTGTTTTTCTACAGAAGAAGAAGTTATGACAAGCTCACATTATATCATTATTTAAAACAAACAACAAATCAAAAACTACTCCAACAAACGAACGTGTTCCATTTATTTACGTGTTTGTTCATATAAGAACACATGTAACTTACCCCGGGATGCCCAGAATACAAGTATAAAATTATTAATGTTTACTTAATTTAAAAAAGATTAGAATGTGATTTTCCCACTATTTATTTTGTAACGTTTATCGCTAATGTTTTACTGGGTTGTTATTTAAAGATGCGCATTTACTTTTGTGTAACACTAGGCGGCGACATTACATCGCATTTTTTATTTATTATTATTATTATTATTATTATTATTATTATTATTATTATTATTATTATTATTATTATTTCACTGTACCTTTTAAAATTTAGATTTTTAGTATGACTTATTCATTGCATAAACTTGACAATACCTGTGATTTTATATAAAATAAATTGTATTTCTTTAATGATTACTAATGTTTTTACTGGGTTGCTACATAAAAGATTTACATTATTAAACCCTTCGGTAACGGAAGTTACACTGGCAACATTTTGATTGTCATTCTGAGATTTATTTTGATGTATTTGGAATTGACCCTGCATTGTCTTATTATTATTATCATTATTATTATTAATTCAATTATTTAATGATTTTCATTCCCCTTAATCCGTCAGGGTTGCAGGGAAGCTGGGGCCTAGCCAGGAGCACAAGGCACAAGACAGGAACTAACTCCAGACAAAGCTACACACACACACACACACACACACACACTCACTGATTTAACACACGTCTTTGGAATGTGAGAGGAAACTGTGTATCCAGACTAAGCTCACGCAAACACGGGGAGAACATGCAAATAAGAAACAACACTACCGTTGATGTAATGACAAGGGCAGTGAGCTTTAGTTTAGAGGAATGCACTGTTCATACGCCCCAGGCTGTCAGTGTGATGTTCACCAGAGAACCTGGGAGCATCCCATGAATCATTCATGCAGGAATGTGTGTGTGTGTGTGTGTGTGTGTGTGTGTGCGTGCGCACTCATGTGAGTGTGAGTGTGGAGTCAGATCTTCCACATATGCTCCACTAGGCTGCTGGCCATGACGGGTCAGAACGGTCCATTAAGCTGCACAAACTGAGCTTCTTTTGGACGAGGAGCTCTGAGCAGCCTGGATGGATTAAGAGCTCTGTTCAGAAGAGTGACACGGCTCATATACACGGCTCTGGGGTAGGTTCAAAAAACGTCAGCGTTACCCAGACGGCTGAGGCTGTAGAGCTGCTGCAAAAAGACTGAGCTGAAACTTTGATTGGATTATTTTGTGCTCACCAAAAGGCTGTGTAGTTTAAATCATTAAAGGTACAATCACCGTTCTTACTTACAGTTCTTATTACTAATAGATTGAGCATGTCTGAGGGAGGGAAGGTCAGATGATGACTATCTCCCTACCGATGGCCCCGGAGGCCCCGTCGGACTATCGAGGAGCCGGAAAACATGGAGGCGCATTCCTTCATGCGTGTTCTCGCCACAGAAGTCTGTCACCTACAGTGAAGTCAATCACAGTTATACAGAGGCACTCGCTGACCTACAGCCCTCCCTCACCAAAGGGCTCTACATGAAGGGGAATGGAGACAAGAGGATTTGGATTTGGGAATATCCACATTTGGGAGAAAAGAAAGTGTAGTACTCACTCGAGCAGACAAGATGTTTTAATTAGGAGAGCGAGCTGAGTGCAAGAGGGGGTACACACACACACACACACACACACACACACACACACACACACACACACACACACACACTGTGCAGAAGCATTAAGTTTAGCACATTACAAGTGCTGAAGAAACAAACATTGAATGGTGGCAATGTTACCAACAAACTTTTTTTTTTTTGACTTTTTTAACTTTCAAGTATTTTTTAAAACTTACCTTATTCATTGTTTGCATTTCAACTTTCTTTTCTTTTGTTTATTGACCTTTTATTTACTTGGTTTTCAGTTTTACAGCTTCTTTTAATTGTGTTTACTTGTTGTTTTCCAATTTAACATTTTTTTTCTACAATGTATTTATACTTTTTTACATTATTTTTTGTTTTACTTTGCCATTTATCCTTTCGTTTACTTTTTCATTTCATCTTGCACTTTCAAGAATTATTGATTTTTTATTTTCCATTACTAGTTGTATATTGTTTCAGTGTCTTCTTTTCTCGCTTTCTGTCCTTTTACTTTATAGAATTTTAATCATTTCTCCAGTTTTTCTGCTTTATTTACTTTATGAAATAAAGTAAATTCTTTTATTTTTAATTTACTATTTTGTTTTACAATCTTTCCTTTTCATTTTTAACTTGTTTCATTAGTTTAATTCCTTTTATTTTTGGATTCTTTCGTTTTTATTTTTCCTTTCCTTTTCACTTTTTGGATTATTTTCATTCTTTTTTTCTTTCTGTTTTTCAACTTTTTTCATTTTTGTTTTTCCTTTGTTCATATTAACTTGTTTTATATTTACACTTAGTCATTTATTATCCATAGAAACGCACACTGTGCATAAAAAAATAGAACACAATAGACCTGATGGATTTAACACTAAGTGGGCAGGGATGAGAATGAAGAACAATCTATTAAATCTATTATTTCATTAACTAACAACATCTCAAACACTGTGGGTTATGGTTCTTTAAATATTGTGCGGATGTTGCATTACTACCCTTGAGATAAAAATGAAGAACCTGCTTTGACTGAAAACGTTAGCCACTCAAGCTTTTTGGAAGAATGCTGGGGCATTATGGGAATGTAGTGCCTGTAAAGAATTTGTGTGGGGTGCCTTTCTTCTGCTCAGCAATCCGGCTAAAACTGAACTCTTACCAACCATGATTTTAGTGGGAAACATCACCATTTTTACTGGGTCATGTTGCCACAGAAAAGTGGTCCTGATCTGTTGCAGAAGAGTCTTTGAAGGGGGTTATGTAAATGATTGTTCAAAAAAGTCCCATTTCCAAAATGGAGAATTAAACAGCTGTTTTACTACAAAAAAACCCCATTATAACTACTCCGTGAACCGCCTTTAGAGTAATTATACGAAAATTTCCAGTTAATAGGTTTTATTGTGTTTTTTTCAGTATGGTGAAAGGTATCAAAATTAATCATTCATTTAACTCCGACTGCGCTACAGATGTGGCCGAGAGCACTGTGCTAAACAGCAGCTCGTTTGACTATGCGCTAAATCTTTCAACGAGCCTAATATACGGTAATGTTTATCCATGAATGAACTGCAGCAGATCCGCAAGCGTCTGGTGGCAGGAAATCTTCTGTTACTTCGAGTTAGTCCCGCCGTCGTCGATCGAGGGTAAAATCTGGCACAAGCAGGTTAACGTTCTGCTCTCAGAGGCTCCCCGACTCCTGGCACGAGCGCCAGAGGAACCTTAAATTATGGTCAGCCACTCTCAAAGTTAGTTTTGCTCGGCAAACCCAACTGCCATCTTTAATATCATAATGCCTACAAATTATACGGTTCTAATTATGAACCGTTTGATCACACGCAGACACATCTGGAAAGTTGGACGGTGACCTCAGACGAGGGCCCCTTCTCTTTGCAGTCGAAAAGGGCTCTCAGAGTTTCTGCTCGTGACCTGACGCGGATTAGGAGAAACCTCCGTAGTCTGGCTAAACGGCGCGGCGTCACACCCTGCGCCCGTGCCAGGGCCATTTAACCACAGAGGCCGTCCACACTGAGGGTCTAAGCCATGAAGAAACACAGAGAAGCCCAGAATTTACCCACAGTCAGACCGCATCATAAGCCGAGTTATTTCATCGCAAAACAATTATGCATCCTGACTGGAGTTCCCATATGCAGGGCTTTTTTGTTTTGCTGTGGTTCACAGAAGTATGGCTGAAGCCAAGCTAACTTTCACCGACTTAAACTTGATGAAAGAACAAGCCAACAGGTCAGGCCCGTTTTCCCACATTCTGAACACAGTTATGCTGATTTGTATTGTGAATAATTCCCCTAATTTATTGGCCTCATATTGTTCGAGTTCAGGAAATGAATCGGAGGCCTTGGCATCGCGAAAGCCGAGTCCCTCATTTGTGCCTTATAGCAGTAATAAGGGTCTTGCACGGGACATGACACAAATAAATCATCTGTCACAAGCTTATCCAATCAGAAGGTGTCCTGGGATCTCACCGCTGACCCCTGATCTCACCGAAGAAAAAACGCCACTTAATGACCATCTGGTGACCAATTAGAAAGTGGTGCAAGCCTGCCCTAATACCTCCTCATAATGAGGGAGAAGGAGGGACGTATGGTCCTCATCGTGGTCCTCATGTTTTACATTAGGCCGAAGGATAATTAGCATAACACTGAGAGCACAAATTAACCACTGGGGCTCTACAGTTTCTCACATGTGACAATAAGAGAACTTTTCCTGAGAACCTGGATAAAGCACATCCTACCAACACCAAATCAAATCCACTACAGACACTTAAGTAACACAGTCAGGATTTCTAATAATGTAGCAATATTCCATTGAGGATCAACCATCTGTGAACATAATGCATACAATTACATTTACAGCATTTAGCATTTAGCATATATCTATATATATATAGAATATATAAAGAATTAAAATTAATACAAACTCTTCTTTTTAATTTCTTAATTTCCCATTAATATTTATATTCTTTTCAGTTTCTTCTTTTATCTTTCTTGTATTTTTTACTCTGTATCTTTTTTTTCTTTTTCCTTGTTTTGCTCTATTTACTTTAATACATTTTCTGTGACCTTTCTGTTTTACTTTTTAGTTTATTTTATTTTTACTTTAATATTTAATTTGACTTTTTTCTTTTTCCCATTTGCTATTTGTTTAATTTATCTTCTTTTTTAATTCTTCTCTTTTTCTTTTTTACATTTTTCAAACTTTTTTACTTTTCCTTTCATTTTCTTTTTGGTTTCTGTTCACTTTCATTTTCAATTTTTTACTTTTCCAAGTTCACTCCCTTCTGCTGTTCAGTGTTACTTTATTTTTAACTAAGGTTTTATAACTTTATTTCACTTTTTTACCTGTCTTCTCTCTAGCAGTTTATTTTTCTATGATATACTGAATATTATTTATTAGATATATTATATATTTTTCTTAGTGTTTTGTTTCTTTTTAGGATTTCATTTGATACTTTTCAGTCTTTTCTACAATTTATTTATTCTCTTCCTTTTTAATTACTATTTTTTAGTTTTTTACTCAGTTATCCCCTTTTCGCTTAATTTCTTCTGCCTAATTTTACTTTTAATTTTGCTCCTTTTGCTTTTATTTTTCAGGATAATTAATATTTTTGCAATTTTGTTTTCCAATTTTTATCATTTACTTTTCCTTTTTTTACTTATATATTTTTCCATTTTATTGTCTTATACTTTTAGCTTTTTATTGTCACATTTTTATTTATTGTAACTTTTTCCAGTTCTTCTTTTTAATTGTCCCTTTTACTTTTCTTTTTTTCTGTTTAGTTTTACAGTTGTCTTTACATTTTACTTATCTATTGACAAACTATTAAATGTCAGTTTTCTTTGTTTACTTTTACATTTAACTCCATTTTGCTTTTATTCTCCATTCAGGCCTCTCTGGCTGCTCTTAAAGAAATAACATCTTTTATGACCTTATGCTTTATTGCTGGATTCTGCCCTGCTGATTAATTACAGTTACCATGAGTATGAATAAACTCTGCCACATTCTATATTACTCACATTTTACATACTAAATCTTTCCCCCTGCTTTTAGGTTTGTACAAAGCCACTTCTGTCGTACTGTTGCCTCTTAGTCATGTCAGTGACATATTTTACCAGGAAAGTCTCTAAGGCAGGAGTTGTGTATGTGATCTTCTTTTCCCATGATGTTTCCCCCCTCCACCGTTTCTCGCCCTCACCCAGTCAAACGTTTACTTAGGCCTGGAGTAAGAGTGTTGGAGGTTCAGGGCTCTGTCTATGTGCCCACAACTCTGTAGGACTGAAGGAGCTGATGAAGTCCAAGCTGACAGCTGCATAAATCATGGACCAATGGTGCTAATAGATGGCTGTATTAAAATTGAACAATCCCCCATCTCTTCAAGCGGACCACCCAAGCAGCTCTTTACAGGAATGAGAGCATCCAGTCATGTCTAACGTGGCTGAAACTGTACTGCCATCGGACGCACTTCAGCCCCCTGCTCCCTCCCCATGTTGTTTGTGGTGGATACTCAGCTAGGGGGCTCTCATAGCAACACGGTGATGGTGCTCCTGGAATTCGTGCTACTGTGATTCATATTTGGCACCTCTATAAAGGCTTTTACGGTACTCGGCCTCGCTTTTTAAATCCATTGTGCACCTTAAGTCAAGCCAAGTCAGATTTATTGATATAGAAGTTTTCTTAAACAGAGCATTGTCTCGAAGCAGCTTTACAAGTATCTAGGCCCACGGCCACAACGGAGCTAGCTTATTGCTAACAGCGGCATGGAAAATGCATAGAATGGCAAAATAGAACTGGTATCATCCACCTTTTGTGGCAGCTTTGGTAAAGTCCCAGTTCTTGTTTATGGGCCACACCTGAAGTCCATGAAGTCATGACAACTTGACTGCTCTGGCCAGAACCATGACCTCAATCCCATTCATCACCACCAGCATGGACTAGAAATCTGATTGTAAGAATTCATTAGTGCCTGACCTCACTAATGGACTTATGATTGAATGGAAGTGAATCCCAGAAATTTTGTTCCAGGCTGGTGTTACTAAAATATTCTTTACTTCTTTAATTTTTTAACTATTTTATCAAGGTATTAAAATCAGCAAATGAATTTTAAAAAATGTAAGGAAATATGTGATATTTAGTGGTGCATTCATGAGCCCTGACTAGTTAGGCCATGAGGTTTGGGCATAAACGGTAAAAATAAATAAATAAATAATTAAAATTTTATGCATGTACAGGCCTACATTTTAAATGTGTGTTGCACAATGTGTGCTGCTTGTATAAAATTCTGAGTTCACAGGATCAGTGAAAATACTATTGATACGTACAGCAAATATCTCAGCCCTTGCTATTCCAGCACCAAGAACAGAACTACCTAAAGCCTCATCAAGAACCAAAATATTAAAATGTCCATTCAAATGTATCACCAACAGTACAAACAACTCAACACTGCAATCGTTCACCTTCTCCTTAAATCGAAATCACGTAATTCCCGGAATGACTCACCAATCCACCAGTGAGTGGTTATTAGGGTTCACCCTGACCCTAACCCTAATCCTTATTTTAACCCTAACCCTAATCCTAACCCTAACCCTACAGCAAGTTTTTTGGCTCTTTAGGCTTTAAAAGAAAGAATGTTGCATTAAAAGAAAAAAAGGAAGAAAGAAAGAAAGACAGAAAGAAAGAGAAAGAAATAAATAAAGAAAAAGAAGCAATTTGAATTAGGGGTGACAATATGTTCCCACAAAGTAAAAAATTAACAAATCCTTCTATCCTTGTGGGAACATTTGTTTCCCACAAAGATATACAAACTTGATCCCCAAAACCACACACACACAGCATCACATAAACTCAACCACACATAATTTACCTTGCAGGCAACAGGGCTCATGTTTTCTTTCTCACAAGATGCCACATCACTATGAAACTACCTGCATTTTTGCTTTTCTGTGTTTTATAGCATGAGGATCTGGATGCAGACGGAATGATTAACTCTAAATCCACAAAGCTCTCGGTGACGGCAGGCATCCATAGCGGCCGTAAATGAAACGTTTAGGCCACCGAGGTATAATCTGAGGCTCATCATCACGGCTCACCAAGCGGCATGTTACAACCTCACGAGAGACCTTCTCCCTCTGCGCTTTTGATTGCACGTCCTGAACGATGCTCGTTATGTAGCGTGCAGCCGGGTGGAATGTAACTGCATGTCAAAGCCTGTTGCGTCTCGGAGGTGAGCTGCGTTCAGACGAGAAGCTGCCTGCGTGCCCCTTTGCTTGAGACAACCCGCCGCTTCGGCTTCAATTACGGCCACGTGTTTTCACCCCTCGACTTCATCAATGCGCCTCTTGTGCACCCATTTCGGGGAAGAAAAACATGACCAAATTGGAGGTAATGACCAGACCTCTGTGTCATTGCTGTGGCAACTGCAGCCCCATGAAACACTAAAGCACAGTATGTGTTTGCTTTAGGGCCTGTAAAGTTCCTGAGGTCATAGCCTATTAATGAGTGTTTGTGATGAGATCACTGTCGACCATATAACACTTCCTGATAGGCACAAGTGTTTATGGGAGCCACTCAACTCTCATCTAGGGCATGGCCACCAATGGGAATCCAGTGGAGTCCTCTACAGGGTTTGGTTCGAAACACTTTTTAACACACCTGCTCAAACTTCTGGAAAGTTACTTTAGCAATTGGGTGGGACTAACAAGTGGAATACTTTGGTCATATTTGAACTTAGGGTCACATATGGGTTTCATAGCATTATGCAGAGTTTTAATGGCCTTAACAGGTGTCCAGACTTAAAAACAATTGGTTTTCCATCCAAATATCCAACATACTACCCATAAGATCAACCAAATTTTTATCCACTTTGAATGTCTACCTCCAAAAACATGAAACAACACCATGGGTTTTCTGCTTTAGGAACCCTCCTCTGCAGTGACTGAAGTTCGAGTCCTGGTGGTACCTTCCGGCTAGAACTGCTGTCAAGTTTAGGCATGACTGGCTGTCTGAGAGAAGCAAGTCCGATTGGGTATTTCAGCAATGACCTGCCACCCCTGAGATGGGTTGGTGTCCCCTGGCATCCATTGTTCTCTGGGATATGCTACCCTGCTTCTCTGGGCAGAAGATAACTCCCAAAGTGGTTGGACGGGGTTGAGATCAAGGCTCTGTGCAGACCAGTCAAGTTATTTCACAACCAAACCTAGCAAACCTACTGGAATCAACGACCTCTTCACTAAGACCCATCCAACCATTGATGTTTGACCTAGATTGCATGTCTCTACGTTTATTTACCTGGCACCAAAAAGACTAGTCTATAAATATGAACAGGTCTCCAAACCTAGAGCTGCTAGTGAAAAAAAAGATGGTTGTTGTTGTTATTATAACCAAGGTGGCGAGCTGGTGATCTGATCACTGATAAAATGAGGTTGAGAAAAAAAAATGACCCTGCCTACCCTGCCCCTGTCACCACTAATAGCCCTGAGATTTTTCCCTGCACTGTGATTCATCTCAGAAACAGGTTTAAGATTTGCAAGGAAAAGTAGATCAAGCAATGCAAATGCCCTCATAAATTCAGCACCATGAAATGATAGAAGACTTTGCTTTGTTTATGTCATCATAGCAGTCTTAACTTGTCGACTTGCAGGTTTTTGGAAAGGCTCCTGTGTTGTGACAAATAGAAAGGAGAAACACATGGGTGTAACGGATGAATCTTGCTCAAATGCTTCAGAATGTCCCAAAAAAAGTCGGACTTCTTAAAAAGGAGAATGTCTTCATGTGGAAGTCAACCAAACAGGCAAGATTAGGCAACTGTGGCATCACATAACAGTAAATTCATTATTTGTTTGATCAATATATCACATTCATCATTAGCGTGAAAGATCCACCTACTAACCTGTTTATTTCTGAAGAAATCCAAAGAAAACCACCAAGGATATTGTCAGACATGGCAGATGGTGAATAGAGGTGAGGACTGAGCTGCGAATCTCCTGGAGATGTCAAACGCTTAAGAAAATTACCCACGGTTTTACAATGTTTTTAGTTTTTGGCAGAAAGAATACTATGAATGCCAAAGTACTGTAGTAAAACCATGGCAGATTCATAGCATACACATAGTTATCACAATATACTTTACTAGTTCAGAGTAGAATCATTGTTATGCCTGTACTAACTGTAGTTACTATAAACTAACTTTTTAGTTCTAGTTGAACTACTAAGGTATCTTATGGTAACTATGTGTATACTATGAATCTTCCATGGACTTACAACGGTACTTTGGTAAAACCATGGTAGACATAACATAGTAACCATTCAAAAAACCCCACATTTAAATCAATGGTTAAAATTAATATGGGGAAGACTTGATGTGAAAATCACAAGGCAATCTATTTCAATAGAGACAAATCAAAAGTCATCAGAAATGTCTGAATGTACCTCAGATGTTTTGGAAAATCACTATGAAAATACTCCATGTGACAGCCAGAGCCTCCTTTGGAATTCCCATGAAATCCGACTTAATAACATAATCAAGTGACAAACTGTCATACCAAGCTTTGACTTGCAAATACGACACCCTGTAATACCCAAGGTAGCATAATATTGACTCGTTGGTGTCTTTTTTTAATGAAATGTCTCCTGAGGGCAGTATTTCACACTGTTGGTCGCCTCATAGAACGAATCCTGTGTAATACTGTAAATACAGTAAATAAAACTCCAACCTGCATCACTTTGTCAGGTACAGTGGTGCTTGAAAGTTTATGAACCCTCATCAGAGCTTCACACAAGTCCTAAAAGTAGATAAAGAGAACCCAGTTAAACAAATGAGACAAAAATATTATACTTGGTCATTTATTTATTGAGCAAAATGTTCCAATATTACATATTAGTGTGTGGCAAAAGTATGTGAACCTCTAGGATTATCAGCTAATTAGATAATAAACCCTGTTTTATTTAAAGAACAGAGATCTATCAAAGTCTGCTCTTCACAACATATTTGTGGAAGTGTATCATGGCACAAACAAAGGAGATTTCTGAGGACCTTAGAAAAAGAGTTGTTGATGCTCATCAGGCTGGAAAAGGTTACAAAACCATCTCTAAAGAGTTTGGACTCCACCAATCCACAGTCAGACAGATTGTGTACAAATGGAGGAAATTCAAGACCATTGTCACCCTCCCCAGCAGTGGTCGACCAACACTGATCACTCCAAGAGCAAGACGTGTAATAGTTGGTGAGGTCACAAAGGGACCCCAGGATAACTTCTAAGCAACTGAAGGCTTTCTCTCACATTGGCTAATGTTAATGTTCATGACTCCACCATCAGGAGAACACTGAACAACAATGTTGTGCATGGCAGGGTTGCAAGGAGAAAGCCACTGCTCTCCAAAAGAACAAGGCTGCTCGTCTGCAGTTTGCTAAAGATCACATGGACAGCCAGAAGGCTATTGGAAGAAATGTTTTGTGGATGGATGAGACCAAATAGAACTTGGTTTAAAAGAAAAGCGTTATGTTTTGGAGAAAGGAAAACACTGCATTCCAGGCATAAGAACCTTAATCCTAATGTTGGGGAAGGACCTGAAGTGAGCAGTTAATGTGAGGAAACCCACCAACATCCCAGAGCTGAAGCTGTTCTGTACGGAGGAATGGGCTAAAATTCCTCCAAGCCGGTGTGCAGGACTGATCAACAGTTATTGCTGCACAGGGGGGTCACACCAGATACTGAAAGCAAAGGTTCACATACTTTTGCCACTCACTAATATGTAATACTATATCATTTTCCTCAATAAATAAATGACCAAGTATAATATTTTTGTCTCATTTGTTTAACTGGGTTCTCTTTATCTACTTTTAGGACTTGTGTGAAAATCTGGTGATATTTTAGATCATATTTATGCAGAAATATAGAAAATTCTAAAGGGTTCATAAACTTTCAAGCACCACTGTATAAGACGTCTGAAGAAGATGTACAGACGTCTCAATGTTCTCACCAAGAAAAAAGACATGGAAAACTCAGGGTTTTCATGCTTTACCATACAGTTGCTAATAAATAATAACAGCTTCTTGTACATGAAGACAACACTGATAACACCACTGCAGGGGTAGGACTGAATCTGAAGACTGATGGTGTGTGAGCAGCAAGCTGGAGCTCAGCAGAATGCCGGGGTTTCTGTGGTGTTATTCTTCTGTGGTTGTGGAGCAGACCTTGACAGAAAGTAAAACACGACTCGGCTGCAAGCGGTCAAAAAAGATCGAGAGCCTAACGGAGCCTAAGTGTGGCCCTGACCAGACTGACCACAGATGAAATCTAAGGTTGAGTTTTGGAGCTTTTGGTGTATCGGGTTTTTTTTCCCTCTTTGGAAGAAGTGTATCCACCTGCTGTCTCGATTTAATGAAACGCTGCTTCTGTCTGCTGCAAGTCTCTGGAAAGCCTTTTAGTTATTTCCAAATCTCTGCGCCTCAGAAGCTCATAGACGATTAGGAACCCCGTGGACAGTGTGTGCCCAGTCCAACTATGTGTCCATCTTGAGTCCGGGATTAATTAGGCTCTTGTAATTTGGGAAAGAAGCCAAATTAATTTAGCAGTCAGTCTATACAGGACAGCTGCATTCTCAGATTCTTGCCTGATCAAAACCGTGTAGCTCTTTGCAGCGCTTCATAATGAGAATGAATGAAAAGCAATGCAAGCACTGTAATGGAACTTTTTAGGATGCTTTATCCTGCCCTGAGGCCCAAAAATATTCCCCCTTCGATATGAACTCTTTTGTTTCCATCGACTGCCCTTGAATACTTATGACCCTGTGACCAAATGTTAAATTTAATGCTTAATTTAACATGGGCTTTTTCGTGTAGAACGCACTTTTGTTCGTCGCTCTCCCTAATCCACCAGCGGGAGACTGGGTGTTGTCGGGAGCCATTGTGTGTCAGGCGATACCCTTTGTGTGTCTTTGACAGCGTGTCTCTGGGCCTGGCCTCTAAGCTGTCAGGTCTCGCTGTCACACTTCTCAGCAGGCATGCCATAGCAGGTCCGAAGAATGCCAGGGGTGCCAGTGCGAGAGCGCTACAGGCTGTGGGTTTAGGATGCCAAGCATGGTTGAGTAGCAACGAGGATGTAGGGGGCCATGCTTCACGATGAAGGGTACAGTCTTCAAGATGACACTCTCCCAGCAGGCACAGAGCAGTGGCAGGGGACAGTGGGAAAAGCTGCAAAATGGAAAATTTGTTTACATTGAAGATCACGGCCTTACCCCTTATGTCCTGGTCGCAACAATAAAAAATGATTAATGTATATTCTGTAAACACTTTGGTGCCAGTGGAAAAAGTTGTGAGAGATGACTTCAAACAACGATTACAAGCACATTTATGAAGGATCCAAAATTGCAGTTTCTTACCTTATATAGACAAAAGTTTGTGGACACTCCTTCTCATGATTGAGCTCTGCTTTTCAGCAACACTCAATTGCAACACATTCATAATGCGTACATTTCTGGATTCTCCACACACAAACAGTGGCAGCTGAATGGGTCGCATTCTCAATATTACACATCAATTCTATCAGACACCTTGAAAATACACTGGAATACCAAATGTGAGCCAGGGCTTGTTGACTAACATCAGAACCCAAACCCAAAATCTAGTGGAAAGGCTTTGTAGAAGAACAAAGGCTGTTGTAGGGGCAAACTCTATACTAATACCCCTATTTTGGGGTGTCCACAAACTTTTGTGTATATAGTGTGTAAATGTCCCGGAACCAGTTCTCCAATCTACATGCTGTATACTCAGTCAGCAGGGGTAAGTAACTCCTAACAGTGGGACAAACCACTGGCACGAAAGCTTTATTAATGCAGGAGGGCAGAGAAGGATATCCTCTCTGACAGAATGTGCTGTGGAACGAGGTACCAGATCTTTTCAGTAATGGTTATGAGAGGAATCTATTTCAACTACCAAGATGCATCGTACCATACCGACCATACCATTTGCAGACCCATCAGAGAGCCCATGCTAGCCCCCGTCCACCATCAAAAGCACCTCCAATTTGCTCGTGAGTGTCAGAACAGAACCTAATTGTTACATGGCATGTAGAACTTTGAACCACACCTATAGTGTCCTATTGACTGTGTTAACGATTTGCTTCTGTATCAGAATGCAGTATATGATCCCTATATGTTCAGACCCTCCTAGAATCATCTGTAGCGCACCAAAGAAGCACTCCCCTTTCAATAGGGTGTACAGTAGCACGTGTGAGCCACCTGACCTGTGTTCCTGTGCCATAAGCCAACAGCCAGGCCCGTTTCCTCCTGCTTTCATCCACCTCCTAATCCATTGTTTGCGCAGCACTCAGCCTTGTCAGCGCAGTTTATTTAGGTCCCTTGCCAGTCTTATCCAGCCCTTCTCTCTGCATTCACCACGGCAGGCCTGTGAAAGTTGACTGCTGAGAGATTTGCAATTTATTTACAAAAAAACGATTAAGCTTCAGACGAGTTTTCTTCGCATGCTGGTATTTGGTTGTGCAAGCAGGAAACGGGCTTCGGCTCTCGAGGCACACGCTGACAGTTACTCTAACAAGGAATCCATCACTTCCATATTCAGTGTGTACTGTATCATAGGAATGACTGATTATACAAACAGAGACAAGTGGATAAATGGATTAGGAAGATTTTAATGCAATAAACCTGTTTTGTGATGTATAAAACATAAAGTATATATTTTAACAACCCTCAATACTCAAAATTGTTTTCATTTAGAAATTCATCAAAGCCTATCAATGACCTGGGTGTTAATACATTTGCATAAGACCTTATATGTGTAGTCCAGTAATGATAAACTTCAGTTTCACGATTTGTCAAGTTTACGGTTTGATTTTCTCATTATTTTTTTATTTACATTTACATTTACATTTACAGCATTTAGCAGACGCCCTTATCCAGAGCGACTTCCAATTGATACAGTCTTACAATCCAAGCAATTGTGGGTTAAGGGCCTTGCTCAAGGACCCAACAGTGGCAGCTTGGCAGAGGTGGGATTTGAACCCTGGACCTTCTGGTCCATAGTCCAGCACCTTAACCACTAGGCTACCACAGTCCCACATTATTTCTGAAATGTAAACAATGCAAAGACAATGCACACTTTCTTTAAACAAAAAAACCTTTTGTCCCCTGTAATTAAGAGAAATGACCAGAAACTGAGGTCTGAAATTGTAAATAAAATCACCATATCTTAAATAACCCAGTGTAAACATTACTTTTTTTCTGAAGAATAACGCTGTACTGGTATAAAACTTTAGTCTTTAGTCTGCTGCAGTTGAGAGTTAGAAAGAATTTTAAATAATGCTACTGCACCATAATGCGCTATTGTAACAGTTTTTGCTAACTTTATATGACTAAGAGCATTCTTTAATTAATTTAAGAAAGTAAACAAACAAGCTCACTGAGCCTTTAAACATCCTCAGTCTCAAATTCATCTTTACCTTAACAAGTTTCCAAAAAACTGAAGATATCTGTGTGGTCTCATGACATGTGCTCTCTGGTGTTCAAAAAACGCAATTGCATCAGACAGCGTAATAAACAGAACGCATGTGACGTTGCCATTGTGAGTTTCCAGCTCTGATGGCCCCGACTTTAGGTCCAGGAATGAGGCAGAGGATTTTTTTTCTAGCCCAGCTGCGAGGGCAATGAGTCGTACTGCAGCATGTCACCCGTGGTTGAGCTTTGACAGTCTTATATTTATGCTGTCAATTACCAGCTCTAACCCATGCAATTACAGCACTGGGTTAATACAGATGTGCTCAGGCAGGAGAATGGGGGCTTTTGTTCTTCCCATGGTGGAATTGGAGCGCTTGTCAGGTTTTCCCGTGTGCAGCTGGCCAAGGGTTTCTTACCTCATTGTTTATGTAGTGGACCCAGTTGTGATTGATGCCATAAAATAATAAAAATAATGTTAATATATGTCACGGCTGGCTGTGATGTTAACGACCATGAAGTCGTTAAAATGATGGGATAAGAGAAATATGACAGATTTGAAGAGTGGCGTATCACTTCTTCCAGTGTGTCTAACAGCTAGTTATGTGCTGACGTTCTGTGGAAATTAAATTAAATATGCAGACTGGCTGACATGATGTAAAGCTCTTTTATAAAAGCTTAAATTGTTTAATAAAAGGTTTCTTAATTTATGAACACTTTAACTCTTGCAGAAAACATTCCTAAAGCAGGACATCCATAGACCTTCTGAGCATACATAATCGAGTTATCCATGTTTAGGAAAAAATTAGCAACTAAGCCAAATGCTACAGTTTATTTGACTATTTTAGCTAGACCCATTGCTAGCAGGTGCACAAAATCAAGCATACATCCGTACAACCACCATACGCAAAGGTTGAGTCACACTGAAGAGCTCAGCATTCTCATGACACTCCCTCCAAATTTCCGCCCAGGTTGATCTGTCTGGTCAATGTCAATACTGTCCATCAACATCACCATGTGCAAACTGTCGGACGGGCAAGGGGCATCATCAGACCCACTTTACTGGGGCATGTGCCTCAGTAAAATGTTGCTGTGCCCCACTAAAATCATGGTGGTAAAAGTCCATTTCTGAGCAGAACTACAGGACATGCCACAAATGCACTACAGGCACTGCATTTCCCATAATTCCCCAGCATCTTTCTGTTTTTCGCATAGTAATCTCTTTTTAACATAAAGACAGTATTGTTGCCTGTTCTCTGTTATCAAGCCAAGAGTTCTATCATCACCCAAGTAGTTAGGTTTGGAAATTTCCATTTCAGACTAACTAATTTCAGGACAAACTGCTCTTTGACGTCTTTTGACGGTAATGCATGCACTCTTGTGTCTTTATGCATGCAGGGTTGTAGCCCAGGGCTAGGGCTGACCTGCTGAGCAAAAAAAATCCAGCCATGTGTTGACATGCAGGCTGGTGGAGAGCGTTACCCTCTCCCCGGAGTCTACAGAGGTTCGGTTTAAATTACAGGTGACACGCTAATCGCTGAAACTATGACAAATCCTGGGGCTGCCAGGAACCAAAGCCAATTACATTCGTCAACATACTTTATGGTGTAATAAACTTATACTTTTACAGCGCGTACAGTCTTGAAGAAGCTTGAAGCTCTCCGAGTGTCTCAACGAACTTGTCGACATCCAAATTAACATCTAATTAACCACACAATAATGGGGTTTTAATTCTGTTTCACAATGTCTGAGCCACCCTACAGAGCCCAAGGCGTAGTCCCGCTACATGCTCTGCACCCACCTTGTTCGGCGTGATTTGGCATATATTATACGCACAGGAAAATAACACATGAAGTTTCCATGGCCAGGAAAAGTCCTTGTCCAACCTGAGGCACTAAAAGCAAGAGGTAGGACCATATAATTACAGGGAAGCAAGGCAAGCGCCAGAACAGTGCCAAAAAAGAAACAGCGCTTCCACCTGAACCATGTCATTTCGACTGATTTATTCAGCAGTGAAAGGATTCTTGTAAGCCCTAAATAAATTTTAATTGCGGTAAGCTGGTTAACATGGCAGCTTTCTCTTTCTCTCCCTCCCCTTCCCTTTCTTTCCCAGCTGGGACTTTGAGAGGATTAGGAACTGGACCGAGGGAAGGGGGTGTAGGGGGTTTTTGGGAAATATTTGGAACTTGGCCCCTGGCTCTGCTGCTGCCAAGTCCATTGTTGCTGGCGAGTGGCTTTCTAGATGCAGCTGTTACGAAAATGACCATTAACGTGAGTTTCCTGTGAGAGCGAGCAGAAAGGTCTGTGCTAAATAGCCTCATAATTCGTGTTATTACTGCAGCGCTGAAGCAGGATGTCGCACAGCAAAATTGTTCACAGACCTGAGTTTAAAGCAGAACAAAATATGAGTGCTCACCTGCCACTTTTCGATTCAACTTGAAAAAAAAAATCAGTGATCATCAAATTAGATGCCATATACATTCCCCTTACTTACACCCGGAGGCTATAGTACATTTTTGGGCTCTTGTTAAGTCATGTTGTGGCATTTATCTGCTTTGTTCCTGTGTGGTTTCCAGACTGTTCACAATTTGCTGTGGTGGGATTTGCAACTGTATAATGATACACTTCTTCAAATCAGCAAGTACCTACTCCTGTGTGAAAAACTGCTCCATCACAGTGCCGTCACAAGAAACACGGCCCTGCTGAACACATTGTTGTTGTTTTCTGGCTTTGTAATGCTTTTCAGGTTTGGCTTGGCAATGTGAGGGGTCCTAATGGTCTACCTGGGGCACTGTGGCTGGTTTTAGATGAAATTGATGGTTTTAATGGTGTTCAGAGATGTCCTACAGAGGTCTGGTGGTCCATGATGGTGAGAGTTGGTTGTGGCTTATTTGAGATTAAATGGTTCTCATGGACCTTGTTGGTATTGCATTTATAGGTTTAAACAGACACTCTTATGCAAAGTGACATATATATATATATATATATATATATATATATATATATATATATATATATAGCTGACCAGTTGAAATTCAAGGGCCCTACTCAAGGGGGTGGCTTGGGGGAGCTGGGAATGGATGTCTCAACCTTCTGATTAGTAGTCTGGAGCCTTCACCACAAGACCACTATTAAATGTAATATCATGTAACATAACATGATGTTTAAAGAAGAAAGCACTCAACTATAGTGTTCATGTTTGTCTAGAGCCAAGATTTTGTCCACCCCTGGCACCAATGTACTTGCTTTATTGGATTTATAAATAAAAAGCACACAGAATGGGCAGCAAATGTAAATATGACACATTGCCGCCCATCATAGCCTGATAAATGTTTAGTCCAATTCAGGGAAGAAACCAACCCTGGTCTGGGCGCCCCATCACAGGGTACACACACTCACTCACTCATACGCACTCCATAGACACCAACTGACATAACATGTGTCAGTACCTGGAGGGAACCCAAGCAGACATGGGGAGAACATACAAAATACATACAGGTGGAGACAGAGCCAGGAACCTGTGAGGTAACAGAATTAACCACTTGGCCACCTTGCTGGGACTGTGGTAGCCTAGTGGTTAAGGTACTGGACTATGGACCAAAAAGTCCAGGGTTCAAATCCCACCTCTGCCAAGCTGCCACTGTTGGGGCCTTGAGCAAGACCCTTAACCCACAATTGCTTGGATTGTAAGGTTGTACCAATTGTAAGTCGCTCTGGAGAAGGGCGTCTGCTAAATGCTGTAAATGTAAATGTAAATGTAAATGCTGCCCACTTTGTACAGTACATAAGATAATGTATAAGTCTTTAATAATAATAACACTAAAATAGGGCACCCAGGTGGTTCTGTGGACTAACTGCCCAACACCGCAGTGACCCAGAGTTTGAGTCTCCTGGCCAGCTCAGGTGTCACATGCAGACACAGTTGGCTGTGCCTCAGGGAAGGGAAGCCAGCCTGGCAATCAACCTCCAGCACTGCAACGTCGACTCCTATCCAGACCTGCAATAAGCTGCCGTTCTCTCACGAACACACCCTACACCCTACACTGTCTTTCAGAGATAAGCGTCTGCGAACAGGATACACTGACTGACACTGAAACAACAGATCAATTACTGATGTATGAAGCAGACATGCTTGCAGAACTTCACTGGAAGTCATCGCTTGGCACGTGAAGGATGGCGGAGAATGAGGTTCCTGAGAGAGCACGTTTTTGGCTGGCCTGAAGGGGGATGTATTTCAAAGAGCATGTGCTACAGGTCCAAACCTGCTGTGGGAGGACAGAACAAAGGGCCAATTACTGTCCTCAGGAGGGGAGTCAGCATTCTTCAGATTAGCGTCACCAGGAGTTAACCAACGTACTCATAATTTAGCAGGGTGCCAAGGCTCTTAAATACACTCCCCTTGTCCACTCGACTTAGTGGGCTTATTGGAAACAGCAACATTCCAGGAATAATGCATTAGCTTTTATACAAACATTATGGCAACTGGCATCTGTTCCACGCCGAGCATGCTGTGTTCTCTAGAAGCGTTTTTAAAGGCCTCATTAATGTAATATTGCACTTTAGTGCCATAGAATCAACTGATTTTTTTTTTTTTTTGACGTCTTTCCATTAAGTTTGCAAGCAGATTTAGGAACATCTGTTTTCGGTTTAATCAAAGAACTTTATCTGTACACAGTATTCAGAGTATACATTTTGGAGGACTTTCAGCAGTTCATTGGATAATCAGCAGAAATGATGACGTTTTACATGAATACCGGATGAAATAGGACTTCATTGTCCACAATTCTCCATGGGAAAGATTGTATTGTTAAAGAACAATTGTGCAATGCTTACAGCAGCGGAACCCAAACTGAACGGGATTATTAATACAATAAGCCAAATAATGGCCAAAATATCTATCACTATGTATCAACTCAAATATTTACAAAACTTGTATTAAATTAAAGACATTCTATGAGTTTGGCTTCATTTAAAGCAACACAATGAAACAGTAAGTTGCTTTTGTTATTACTATTATTATTAAATTTACAATCTCTGCTCGGGCGAGACCAGCGTGGTGAGTGACAGCAACCCCTACCAGGCCCTGCCATGGGCTGACATCCTGTCCAGAGCATTCTTACACCAGTGCCCTGTGTTCTCTAAGAATTAAAAAACAGCATGGTTAAAACAATGAAAAAATCTTATGGACTGTATATCTTAGGGTCAAACTACGTTTTGTTGATTTTCTAATCAACAAAGACGCCTAAACAGTGCATCAGGAGGTAACAAATATACAGAAGGGTGATTTTGAAGAAGTCTTACTTACTTTATGTTTTCAGTATATCTTATTATACAATAATCTGCAACAAAATCTATCAATATACATGGATCACAAGTTTGACACCATGGGCCAGCCATAACTCTCAGGATTTAATATGTGGGATTGTGGTGGCCTAGTGGTTAAGCTACAGGACTACAGACCAGAAGGTCCAGGATTCAAATCCCACCTCTGCCAAGCCACCACTGTTGGGTCCTTGAGCAAGACCTTTAACCCACAATTGCTTGAACTGTAACTGTATCAATTGTAAGTCACTCTGGATAAGCGTGTTTGCTAAATGCCACAAATGTAAATGTAATATTACTTGGGTTAGGGTTAGGGTTACCATAGCTACCCGTAGCTTTAACTGATATATTTGTTTATGCAAATGTAAAATTTCAAGTGTTGTTGATTTCCAAATGAACAGGGACATTCTACAGGGAATTAACTTAAAATATGAAACTTCTGCATTTTAGTGGACCATTATTAAGTCTTTAAGTTAGTTTACAGTAGATTGTCTGAAAAGGTGGCTAAACTTTTCACAAGACTCTAGATGAAGTGTTCACAACTTATACGAATGAATTCTGCTTCGGACCATACTGTGTGTCCATGTGTGTAGACATAACTAATAAGATAGACATAATATAATCCTTGAAAATCAAAACAGTTTTATGCAGAGCTACACACATCATACACACATCATGAAATGAATGTGATTGCTCCCAGCTAACAAAGTTTCATGTAAATATTTTGGCACCCCTGAAAAAATGACACTTTTTTGTTAAGTTTTAAATGAAGTTAGCACAAGATTTGCGTTAAATAGATTTTAAAATGACACATTTCTTTAAAGTTTAATGCATGCTTTTTAAAATATATTGGCAAAAATATGAAACATAAAATCATAAAGTCATGTGCAAAAAAACTTTATAGATGATCTAAGAGGGAAGGTCTCAGAATTTAACTGATTTAAAAAATCCTCTGGGCACTTCTATGTCTAATGATGATGATGATGATGATGATGATAATAATAATAATAATAATAATAATAATAGTAGTAATAGTAGTAGTAGTAGTACAAGAGATTTGATTATGGAATTTATTTGTATTATTTATTTATTTCATAAACAGGATTTTTTTTACATTGTTAATACTTTTAAAGTACTGTATTACTCATTACAAGTTGCAGAAATATATTTAACATATTTAGGTTTGTTCCTGTTGTGTCGTGTCACAAATGCTGTACCACAAATGAGTTACAGCCACTATAAAAAATTTTATGTTAATTTTTATGTTATAGTTTATGCATGTTCAATGAGGATAACCTTAAAGAGGTTGCAAGAGCTGCATTTCAAATTGAATTTGAACTGTTTTCAGTTATATTTATATATTAGATTAAGAATTTAAAGGATGTAATACTACTATAAATGTATCCATACTGTTACATCATAAACAAGCTCTAATTACATGCCACTGAATATCTGAATATCAGTCTGATAATAATTTCAATATATATTATAAAATGTTTTCCAGGTTTCTGCACAGTGTAAACCTGCTCAAGACCAGCACGGTTGATGCTGTTTTGTCATGTTAGCAGTTGTTGCTAAGACTGAATGATGGCTTGAAGATAACCCTGTGCTGTCAAACCTCTTGAAATTTATGTACGCAGACTAAAGTCAGTTTGTTACCATAGACACAAACTTGCTTTGACTGGCTTAATACGGTGGAACTTGGACATAATTAGATGCAGGTTTCGAGTTGCATGAAATACTTTCCACAGAACGTTTTCATTAGGCAAAAAGAAATAAAAAAATCGAAATCACATGCGATAAGAGAAGACTGAGCCAGTGGGCCAAATGCTGTGACAAGCAGCTATTCAAACGGACCTAGTGTTTACATTAGTTGACTAGCTAGCTGTGCGCATTAGCCTTGGAAACGCTTGTTGTTGTGACTTAATTGAAAACCTACATGAAATTGCTAAAAATTGATACTGACATGAAACAAAGTAATAACAAGAGATTAGTGTCAACTGGAGAAGTCCCTCTGTAGTATATGGAGCATTTCATTTACCTAAGCAGCTGTTCAGACCACTAATCCACTATAAAGGAAGGTGATCCAATACAGACAGTACCTCTTTATAGTCACTTTATACAGTTGTGCTTGAAAGTTTGTGAACTCTTTAGAATTTTTTTTATATTTCTGCATAAATATGACCTAAAACATTATCAGATTTTCACACGGTACTTTTCAAGGCCGTAAAGTAGATAAAGAGAACCCAGTTAAACAAATGACACAAAAATATTATACTTGGTCATTTATTTACTGAGGAAAATGATCCAATATTACTTATTATTGAGTGGCAAAGTATGTGAACCTTTGCTTTCAGTATCTGGTGTGACCCCCCCTGTGCAGCAATAACTGCATCTAAACGTTTACTGTAAACTGTTGATCAGTCCTGCACACCGGCTTAGAGGAAATTTTAGCCCATTTCCTCCGTACCAGAACAGCTTCAGCTCTGGGATGTTGGTGGTTTTCTCACATTAACTGCTCGCTTCAGTTCCTTCAACAAACATTTAGATTGGATTAAGGTCAGGACTTTGGCTTGGCCATTCCAAAACATTAACTTTATTCTTCTTTAAACCATTCTTTGGTAGAACAACTTGTGTGCTTAGGGTCGTTGTCTTGCTGCATGACCCACCTTCTCTTGAGATTCAGTTCATGGACAGATGTCCTGACAATTTCCTTTAGAATTCTCTGATATAATTCAGAATTCATTGTTCCATCAATGATGGCAAACCGTCGTGGCCCAGATGCAGCAAAACAGGCCCAAACCATGATACTACCACCACCATGTTTCACAGATGGGATAAAGTTCTTATGCTGGAATGCAGTGTTTTCCTTTCTCCAAACATAACGCTTTTCTTTTAAACCACAAAGTTCTATTTTGGTCTCATCCATCCACAAAACATTCCTCCAATAGCCTTCTGGCTTCTCCACGTGATTTGTAGCAAACTGCAGATGAGCAGCAATGTTCTTTTTGGAGAGCAGTGGCTTTCTCCTTGCAACCCTGCCATTCACACCAATGTTGTTCAGTGTTCCTCTGATGGTGGACTCATTAACATTAGCCAATGTGAGAGAGGCCTTCAGTTGCTTAGAAGTTACCCTGGGGTCCTTTGTGACCTCACCAACTATTACACACCTTGCTCTTGAAGTGATCTTTGTTGGTCGATCACTCCTGGGAACGGTAACAATGGCCTTGAATTTCCTCCATTTGTACACAATCTGTCTGACTGTGGACTGGTGGAGTACAAACTCTTTAGAGATGGTTTTGTAACCTTTTACTGCCTGATGAGCACCAACAACTCTTTTTCTGAGGTCCTCAGAAATCTCTTTTGTTTGTGCCATGACAAAGTTCCACAAATATGTGTTGTGAAGAGCAGACTTTGATAGATCTCTGTTCTTTAAAAAAAACAGGGTGCCCACTCACACCTGATTGTCATCCCATTGATTGAAAACACCTGACTCTAATTTCACCTTCAAATTAACTGTTAATCCTAGAGGTTCACATACTTTTGCCACTCACTAATATGTAATATTGGATCATTTTGCTCAATAAATAAATGACCAAGTATAATATTTTTGTCTCATTTGTTTAACTGGGTTCTCTTTATCTACTTTTAGGACTTGTGTGAAAATCTGATGATGTTTTAGGTCATATTTATGCAGAAATATAGAAAATTCTAAAGGATTCACAAACTTTCTAGCACCACTGTAGATGACTTTGAAGAACACTTTATGTTCGGGACACAACATAAGAGGTTTCATTAGCAGTGTACCTCAAGTTTAAGTATTTGACATAGGTAGTAAAATAGTTGTTTTCTGCCTCAGACTGCTGCTTTCCAGTGGCGGTATTTATTCCTTAAACAATAATCACTGTGTATATTTTCTTTAAATTAATGAGTATAGTGTTTGGCATAAAAGTAAAAAAAAATTAAGAGACTGCACGGGAATAAAATGGTCTCACAGTAAAATAAATCCATCTATTCTGTTTCCTGCCTCTACATATCACCATAGTATCTTCTCATACAACCCTTGTTTTGCTCTTCATTATGTCTCTACATTATCCTTTGCTGGTGGGAAGGGTACAGTGGGGTGGCACAGGCTTGTACATGTGGCCCTCTGCCATTCAGATATGAAGCCATCGAAGCTCTTTCAAAGACGCTAATCTCAGCCAGGCCCTCAGGCAACAGCTTGCAACAGACACGCTATTCTTCGCATCCACCCATTCCCAGGACGGTCATGTAGTCAGCAGGTTGGTCGTGACAGCTCTGAGCTGACTGCTTCTACCCTGTAATCACTTTGCCCGATGGCTCGCTTCTCCGATTCACCATGATGAAAGGGCATCCTAGAATCTGGAGAATACAATGGAGGCAGGTATTTAGGGCCATTACACACAATGGCTCACTCGTTATGAGGACATCTGCTCGATGAAAGAAAGGTGGCCTTCATTATGAAGAGTTTCAGCTTGTTAAAATGCCCATAAATGTCTCAGCCACAAGTTGTAATTATTGGAGGAATTTCATTTTGTATATACAACAAACATCTAATAACGGTTTTTATGCCATGACACTCAGTTCAATCCAATAATTCTATGTGGTGTGTTTTGTTATGCTCTGTTGCTAAAGACCAACAACCAGAAGTGACATTCGGCTTTGAAAAACTTCCAGAGATGTATAAGGACAAACCCAAATGATCAAACCATCCTCTTCTGGGTGTGACTGAACAACAAGATTAAGGTTTTAACAGTCCTGTAGCTGAATATCATAGAAAACATAGAGTTCAGAGAGTTTATAGTCCATGCAACAGACCTTGGAAGGTCTCTGGGTGCCCAGATGAGATGATTCAGTGCTCCAGATAAAGAAGGGCCTGTGTTTACATTTCAATTCACAACATTTAGCAGATGCCCTTATCCAGAGTGACAAGTTACTTACAACTGATAGAGTCTTACAGTGTGCAATCCAAGCAATTGTGGTCACAATTGACAGTGCTGGGCCTAAAACTTTTGGACCTTCTTGCCAACTGCTGCATCAAAATAATAATGCATGTACATTCAGTAGGTGCTCATATTCAGAGAACCTTACAAGGTACAATCCAAGAAATTGAGGGTTAAGGACCCAACAGTGGCAGCCACCACAATCACCCCAGGGTTTACATGAGATCATATTGGATGTTAAAAATAAATGGATGTTACATCAGTAAATATGTTCACATGAAAAGACTGATATGTTATTACAGTTCCAGAGGTTGGATTGCAATCCAAGTTCAGATAAACAAAAGTTTGGACACCTCCAGTGAGATGAAGTTTTGTTGCTTTTCCAAATGACCTTTGCAGAGAACAAACCTAAATATGGCATTAAAGCCATAAACAAATTTGAAGCTCCAGTAAAAAAAAAAACACCTTTCTTCTGGAAAGTTGCCGAAACTTTTGTTTTTCAATGTTTCAAAATGTAGACGTCAAAATGTTGAGAAATAGGCCATATTTGTGGGTTTGAAGTTCTGAAGTTCTTTTCCATACTGCTCTACAGACAAAACTTGCTGAGCTGTATTTATTTCTCAAAAGAGAGAGACACATTGTTCCACATTATTAAAAAAACAATCTACCATCGCTGTGATCAGAGTATCACCGTGTAATGTTAGGAGCTAGTCTGATCTAAAGCAGGCCAGCTGGCATGAGCTTGGATATAATACCGTGACGATCTGTGCGTAACATCATATCCATTCTGCAGCTGGACGCCATCCTGGTCGTCCAGACTCAGCCAGTGACACACCCTGTCTTCCCAGAAATGTAAGCGCTTACGTTACTCTGCAGTGTGGCAGACCGTCAGAACAACAGATCTTCCCTCAAATCCCGTCACTTCATATGACTCCACTCCGATCCACTGAGTCTCCTTTGTCCTGTCGGGGGGATCTTGCAGCTTTTCAGTCTGCAACCGCAGCGTCACCTTGAGGTCGGGTTTCTTGGTGTAATGCAGGGTGAGAAGGTGATTTCGACTGTTAGAAAGGAGAAACCACATCTGAACGTAATATGGGACCCTGTTGAACAATACAGAGCTTTGACTGTGAATTCTCTTGCTTGTAATTGATGCTGTACACTTCCTTCCTCAGCAGTAAGGTTACAGAGAGTTTGTATAAGGTCCCGTACCACAAGGGCACTGGGGATATATATATATATATATATATATATACACGTGTGTATGTATACGCTCATTGTATGTATTTTAAACAATGGTAAATTTTAAATACCGCAGCGGTCTTACAAAAAAAAAATTTTATTCACACTGTCCTTATTGTTTTTTCCCCTTTT
Organism: Ancistrus triradiatus; assembly: GCA_025084515.1. Taxonomy (NCBI): domain Eukaryota; kingdom Metazoa; phylum Chordata; class Actinopteri; order Siluriformes; family Loricariidae; genus Ancistrus; species Ancistrus triradiatus. The sequence goes on along the minus strand of JAJAGP010000444.1, from coordinate 117,474 downwards.
TGCTACCAATTCACCAATGCACCAAGCAAGGAGGGCCGAGCACCTCCATACACCCGTATCCTGTAGCCATTTCAATCATGACTGGGTCTCAGACTCCTACAGGAAGAATGAGCCTGCATGGAGGAACATGCAACTCTACAACAAATCTTTCAGTTTCTAGCAGGCAAATACGCAGTAGTTTTGAGTCTTGGTCTTCCAAAGCTTTCTTCCTCATAACGTTTAAGAGTTTTTCCTTGCCGCTGTTGCCTTGGGCTTACTCAATTTTGGAATTGGCCCTAAATATTGGAAGATAATCTAACATTGTAAAGCTCCTTTGAGACAATGCTCCATTGTAAGAAAAAACTCTTTAGAAAGAAATCTGACTTGGCATGAAGGATTTCAAATTGTGCCTGTGAAGTGGCCAACCAGGAGAAAGCAGCATCATTGGCAATTTTTTATTAATATCACAGTCACATTAATATAGTCATGAAACCTGTGTGACACATGGTATCAGGTATTTGACCAATTCTGTGCTTGTGCATTCTAAAAAATGGTACCAACATCAGATATTGCGTGATACCTTAGTGTTAGTCTACATCTGAGCAGTCTCTGATTACCTTAAGTGCATGCTGTTTAGACCTGGGTTACCTGGTGTATTTGATTAAATGATCAAGCCTTCTGGCCTTCCTAAAAGCTCTGTCGTGCTCCATGAATTTCTGCCTCAAACTAAGAGAGAAATTACTAAAATATAAATATAAATCTATAAATAGAAATCTGCATAATTCTATACATCTTTAAATACAGCGTGTTCCACGGCGTGCTAGGAGGAGTGAAACCTCTCCACTGCAATCGTTCTAAACTGCATAGCTCAGCACCACATTAATTAATCGTGTCAGGCAAGGAGAGAGCACCGAGAGGCTCCTAATGGACTTGAGTAGTGTGTTGCACCTCCTCCCTTTGGTAACGTAGCCTCCTCCTGACACACATCCACGGCGTAATGGAAGAGCTGGCATTTCTCACACTCTGCATCGCATGACTACTGTCTTTCATTATCCAAAACAGCTGGGAGGCTCCTAACCAAGCAGAGGCGCTACTTTATCACAGCGAGCTGTCAGAGGGCCAGTTTTAAGAAGAGATCTTAATCAGGAAGCCCCAGCTGAGGTGAGGCAAAGGTCAAGCAGACAGATGTCCCAAAGGACAGACAGTGCAGAAATAACTGCTCTTCTACTAGAATGACGTGAATTTAAATGCACTTACATATACATACTGGCTTTGTGGATGGCTCTGGCCTACTGGTCATAAGGCTGTGAGATCCAATCCCAACGCTCAAATGTGATATCATGAGAGATCGACTGAGAGACGTGCAAAACATACAGTAAATCAGACATTTCAGACCATCGCCAGGAAAAGCAGTAAGGAACGGAGACTGAGACTGTACAGTCATAATACACACAGTACTGTGCAGATGTCTTAGGCCATTGATTAGATATACCATTGCTTTAGCAATGATATAATGACCATATATTATTATTTCTCAGTCTCTTTATTAGAATGCAATGATTAGTACAGTGGTAAATATTTAGTGTGACCTCTTCTTGAACAATAGCAGCATCTGTGAGCTTCAACAGGATGTCAAGTCTGACCCTTCTACAGCTTGATCAGGAATGGGTTTTGGAAGGGTAGCAGCCCAGCAACCACTTCTTCATAATTGGAACAGAAAGTTGGAACGAAGGTCAGCGGGAAAGAATCCACGATCCTTTTTCAGGTCCAATTGTCGGTAATAGTTTATATATGGTCATTATACCTTTGCTAAAACAACAAATCTAATGGTGGACTAAGACTTTTGCACAGTACTGTAGGTTTAATTGATTAATCTAAGTGATGAACAACACAGAACAAGCACTAATCTCGAATGAAACCACCAATTAATGAACGAATTAAACCACATTGTTAACAGCGCATATTTGCTTCAAATGGCAGCACAAACTAGCTTGTAAGACTGGGAAAATGATTCTAGAATAATATGAAAGGCTTTGCTCCTTCATTTATAGACACTTTTAAAAGACTCATCAGCAGATGCCCCGCATGCTGAGACAGCACTCCTGCTCCTGGCCATCGCTCTTTCTGCAGTGAACAAATTTGGTATCTTTGTCATCTTCGGCGAAGATGCAAAATAGTGCTGACACTCCTGGTAAACCTAAAAAATGAGCTGGTCTGCCGCTTGTCAGGATAAATCAGGGCACACGTGCTGTGAAGTCAGGCTGCCTCGAGCAGAGGAGATTACTCTGAACGTATCGGGTCATAACTTTAACACGTGACATCTTAGCACTTTCCGTCGGCCGGCCGACTTCAAAGGCAGAATATGGTATTTATTGATGGGGCAGTAACTTTTAAAAACGAGTTGGGTTTCATTAGACAGCAGCACGAGGCGAAGTATTTGAACCAGATGAAAGAAGGGCTGACCTCGCTTCAGTCCAGCTGGACAGAGAAGAGTCAGAGCCAAGCCTGATACTGTTAACAAGGAGGATCTGATTGATGAGATATACCTCTCTGACTGCTTATACATCTTTTTATATTGACAAAATATAATCGTGTACCAGATTGTTCCTAAAGAGCTTGCATTTGTAGATATAAATGTGAGAAAAATCCATGTGAAGGTCTGACAAGTGGATTAAAACTAATGTACAAGTTTTCATTTATCATTCTGTTTTAAAACCCCTGCTTACAGTGGTCAGGGTCGTAGGATGGAACAGGGCCTAACAGGAACCCACTTGCAGGGAGAAAGGCTTTCTCATACTGGCCCCCCAACTATGGAATAAAACTTCCCACTTTAGTTCGAGACTCAGAGACACTCTCCAAATTTTTAAGTCTAAGGCTAAAGACATACCTATTTACACAGGCTTTTGACTAGATTTAGACTCGGGATGCATGGCTTGGGCACTGGGGCCTTAGAAGTCTGGAGTCATGTCTGGCCTGCCTGCCTTGTCCGTTAGGCGCTGGTAGTGTCGAGTGGGCGGTCTGGTTGAACTGGGCTTCGGTCCTCCGTTGATCTTGACTCGTGCATCCTTTCCTTAGACTAAGGGCAGAGCTGGGGGGTTCATAGTCAAAGAGTCTTATGGTGATCAGAGACGTGGGGTGCTGTCTTCTGCCTCCCGTGGGGGTTTGCCAATGTCTCATGTGATCCCTCTTGGCTGTGTTCCAACCAGTTTCTCCTACTTTCTAGATATGCTGCTATAGCTAATGGGGCCTATGCCGGGGTCTCATGCTAAACACATGGCAATCAGTGATTGTTAATAGACAACCTGTGCTCTTAATAAATAACTAATTACATTTTCTGTTTTCTCTCCGAGCTGTGTTTTCCGGTACCAGTTCCAGTCCCCCCACACATGATGTTCATTCGCTGTAGCTTTCACTCAAGCTGCTTCCGTCATCAGCTCCAGCCCCATCATATACCCGGGCCACTTAATGCCGATGTGCATACTTTCACACTTTAATTCAAACTTTGACTCCATGACTTTAGTTTCGCTCTTAGATTTATCATCTAACGCCACGCCCAAGGAGGTTGGGTCCCGTTTTTGAGTCTTGGTCCTCCTAAGGTTTCTTCCTATAACACTTCAGGGAGTTTTTCCTTGCCACTGTCGCCCTAGGCTTGCTCAATTTTGGGAATGGACGTAGATATTAGGAGATAATCTAAACTTGTAAAGTTGCTTTGAGACAATGCTCCATTGTAAAAAGCGCTATATAAATAGATCTGACTTGACTTGACTTGGACTTGCACTTGGACAAAAATTCAAATAGTAAATAAATGCAGCTTTTCTGTCAAAAGGTAGGACATGGTTTCTCTACGTCAATCTCAATGTACTTTCCTGTGTTAATGCTGCATCATAGATGTATAAATGACATTTCCCTGGGGCACTGACCCAACCCCATAGCTTATGGTCATCAGGAAAGGTACATAAACTTTTGAACCAATGTTTAATTTTTCTCACAAAGTGGAGAAATATGTCATATTGAATTCTGTCACATTCATTTCTACTCAGTTAGAAGACAAAGGGCTGCAGAAACCTTTAAGACTCAAGACTGTAAATAATGGACTATGTGACGTATTAAATGAAATCTGCAGAATCCCTAATCACACACACCGATTGCACTGCAAACATGAAGCTAATGGGTTCTATCTCAGACACAGCACAAGGATTTTCTCTAAACAAACACAGCCAAGCTCTGGTTACACACACTCTCTTTCTGTACACACAACCTACCGTGTGCGAGAGTTAACAAAAGCAGGCATGTAATGCATCATTTAGGTGAGTATGCACAAATCTCAAGCTGAATTAACGCTCACTCACTTTTTTTTCAAAATGGAAAGTCCATCTGGAACAAAAAAAAGGAATTAATTCAATACTCGTTGTTAGATTTTTGTTAGAAAGAAAAAATGTTTGCATACCTTCACACTGCATGTGCTTTTTGGACACCTGAGAGAATGATTCATATTCTGGCAGTTCCCCCAGAATGCCTTGGGGGAGATAAGATATTCTGCCAATGTCAGCTCTGGCGTCTCTGGGTTTTGATCTCGCATAGCATATGTCATTTTCTGTTAGCATATTCAACGTGATAACATCATAGATCATGACATTTAACTAAATCCAAATCTTGGTGGAAAGGGTCGAATTATTTTTGTTTACTTCATACTTTTGCCTGTGTTGGAATACTAATATTTTTTATTAGTTACTGAGAAAACTCTCTGTAACTGAACAGTAAACTGCGCAATCTGATGAAAATCTTGATTGTGTAATCTAAAATGTAATCCAAATGGAACCTTAAACATTACCATCAACATCAACATAACAAAGAAGCAATCAGTCCTGATCCAGTGTAATAAACATTAGCATTAGTATCATATACTAATAATATAAATTAATAGAATGGTTTATAGCACTCCTGTATGTTTAGTGCAGTATTTCAAGTCACACTGGTGATCTTATGATCTTTAGCCACATGTCGGAATCTAGTAGAGAAATTTCACGAATGGAAAATAACTGCAGGCTACAGCGCCCTGCTCAGTCAGGTGCGTTTAGTAACTCTTAGATCATTACCGGGGCGCATTTTTCTCCCCGGGAATGAAGTTAAGGGTAGGTGACATGCGGCAAGGTCTTCAGAAGTCTGAATCTCCTCCATACGGACGCAGTTATGAAAACTCAGCAGGGCAGAAACTTCACATGACCGGTGTCTTACAGATGGCTACAGAGAACAGCTTTACAAAAAAGTAGCTCAAGGGTACGTATGCGTAAAACCAGCACCTCTAGAAACACAGCAAACAGTGTCATGGTTAGGGTTAAACTTCTTATGCTTACTAATACAACGTTAAGTATACTACAGTGACCCTGTAACCCTGTAATGATGCACAGGGGATTAGAAATCACCATTTGGCATTTATCTGAACTACAGGTATTACATTCTGGGAAGGTTGTTGGCCGAAATGGTCACTGACCAGACATTAATATAGTCATATAGTCTTTTTATGCTACTGTGATGCAAATGTAACATATTTTTATAAGAAAACTGTGCAAACAATACGTAAATCCGCCAGAGATACAGCAGAAATCACGAGTGGAACACTGCCATATGCACAACATCCGAAGCCGTGGTTCTTCAGTTACAAGCACAGATTAACAACCACACACACTGTAGAACCAAAATATGAACACACAGGATGGAATATAAACATACAAAAATATATATCGATGGCTGCACACAACCAAGAGGGAATGAGACCAATTGATATTATATAATATCACCTTTTTAAACATTTTTAAACCTTTAAGCAGAGTAAAACCTTTTCATTTCGCGTCTTTTTTCAGCAGAGAAAACTGCAACCGGGTCATTGCGCAACACAGACTGTAACGTAGCTCCTATGTATGCACATAATTAACAGAAAGTAAATCAATATTCAGGAGAATAAATTATATAGGTTTTCATGACAAAACAATCAAGGCATGACATAAATAATATATTTGTTTTGTATAATTTTCAAGACCTTTTTCCTTAAAGTGAACAAGGATGGTCATTAAACGGCGCTCACCTGTATATTTTATTGCACAAGCTGAAAACTGGCACACTTTTCATTGATAAGGGTAAAAATGGACCATGGTTCTCTTTTTCTGAAATGATTACTTTAGTAATATTTACACCCCACCAGAGGAATTGTGGCTCGTAGCTAAATCCTTAACAGGCCTTTGTGCACAATATAGCCTCCTCAAACAAATTAGATCCTGCTAGCTTTCCCCACTAATGACCGAGCAATCAGAGCATAACAGGAAGGTCTAAATGCCCTTGTTCCTCTCGCCACATGTGAGAAAGGCCAACCTTTCCTCAATAAGGAATCAATTTTATTCAACCTGCTAATGGGCCTCGTTTTAAGATGCCAGAAGTCAAGATCATTAAGCAGCATCTATAGAGCTTGAATCCATTTGAAATGAACAACAGATATAAAACGTAAACAATAGAGATAAGAGATAAATGTAAATTCCCTTCTTGCTCTGTCTCCTTATTGTACTGTGTCCTTGTCACTTATTGCTCTGTCTCTGGTTCTTTTTTTCTCTTGCCCCCAAGTCTCAGCTCTTCATAACACTAGATGGTTAATGAATTGTCTCTTGTCACTGTGCCCCTCAAAAGAATGCCTGCGTCTTACAACACTATCTATAATCATGTATTATCATCTAGGATATTAAATTAGAATATACATACGCTTCCTTCCAGCTACTTCTCAAACTAGGACTCAGAAAGAGCAGCCATTTTAATTTAAATACAACACGTTTTCATTAGGGAAAAAAGTCTATATTGAGAAGTCTAATGAAAAACATCAACTGACACCAAATTGTGAATTTGGATTGAGGAGCCAGACCTTGGAACGTAATCCTTTTAATTCTTTAATTTCCTGTGCGGATGAGCGAGAACCTAAAACTCAAAGTCCCAGCATGCCTAAATAACTGGCCTTCTTCCTCTGAACCACTGTGTGCTGCCGTATAAAAGTAAAAAATGCTGGGTTTGGCAGCGCTGCCGGAACGGTTTATACGCTTCTCTGTTTGTTTACTGTGGTTTTATGGTCGTAAAAATAAGAGCAACCAAAAGGGCTGGCCCTTTCCTCTTTCTCACTCATGCATCACTCGCCTTTCCTCTCCTCCTCTTCTCCTTTCCATATTCAAACCCTACACAATTCTCACCAAGATTCTAACCAGCAGAGTGCACTTATATAAATTTTACATATACACCACAATATATTTTAGCTTGTGATTAATTGTATAGAAAGACTAGCAGTCCTGGTGGGGGTTAGTAAGGGGCATCCGGAGTCTATTCCCTGGGCAAGAATGCTCCTTGGATGGGTCTCAAGATCATTGCAAGGCCCTGTAATCTCACCACCTAACCTTCAAGCTGCAATCTCAAGTCCTCAGAAAAGCTATTTCCAGTAGCTTACCTCTTTAAGAAGCTCAATTGGTGGATGATGTTTCTTATATCAACCCTAAACCAGATTACATTAGGAATGGAAGCTCTAGAGATGTTTTCAAATCCAGAAACCTACTTGTTTAACACGGCATATTGATTCCTGGGTGTTTTAATCTCATTAAATAGTTTTAGCAGATTTTTACATAAGATTAAAGATTGTATCTGCAATGTACAGGTAGATAATACTCAAACTCATTTCATGGAACACAATTTGAGATTTCCTATCACTCACAATACAGATTCAGGCAGATTTTCTCAGATCCATTTTTGCTACTATTAGAGCAGATATTAGAAGTTAATACAATGACTTTACCTTTCTACAGGTGGCAGTTGAAATGTAAAAGAAAGCATTTCAACCAAAAACTATGATATTTCATCTAACTAAACTGCCTCTTGCTTTAGAAAAGCATTCATTATTCAGTATAAGTGCTTGAGGACTAGGCAAATGAATCGTTATGAAACAATGAAATGCCCCATCAGACCTAATCTTGACGAATTCTGCTTTCGGCTCCAGACCAGAGGCTGTCTTAATGATTTCCAAAACAAATATTTCCACAAAAGCCTCTCCTCTTTCTTCCCTCAGACATTAATAAAAGCTCAGCATCTGCAGCGGCAACTGTTTTTGTCTGCTGTTGGCTTGCCCTGGCCCCCTGCCAAGCCTGCATATGAGAAAGCTCTAGTCCTCTGGTATGTCTGGGAGAAATTGGAAATAGAAATTGCACGTTCAGCCTGGATCAAGGAAATTGCAATAATAAAGTGAGCTACGGTGGTGCTTGAAAGTGTATGAACTCTTTAGAATTTTCTATATTTCTGCATAAATGAATCTTCAAACATCACCAGATCTTCATATTGAGACTCATATTGAGACTTAATTAATTTTTGAGGAAAACGATCCAATATGTGTGTGGGAAAAAAGTATAACTTTTAGGATTATCACTTAATTTGAAGGTGAAATTAGAGTCAGGCGTTTCAACCAATATGATGACAATCAGGAGTGAGTCAAATGTAAGATTTCTGGGTTCTCTTTATCTTCTTTTAGAACCTTTAAGCACCACTATATCTTGACTGTATAAAGACTTAATCTTCTAATAACCTTTTTAAAGATCTGTGAAGGTTAGAAATAGCACCTTCCATAATGACGTGAGGTTAGGTATGTAACTCTAATGTGTTCTGTGATGTATATGGCGTGTCTAAAAATGGAAGGATTGGAGTTCTTACCTTTGAAGTAATTCATTAATGAGGCTGTGACAAAATTCAATATGACATGTGTTATTAGAATTAAAGCTCTACCACTGAACCTCGCTGCCTTTCATGTGGTAACAATCACGGCCTTGTTGTGTGAAAATGGGATTCTTACCAATAGGAGACACATGTATGGCCAGAATGGACATATGGTACACTGCGTAAAGAACGTATATCATGCTACAGAGAATCCTTGTTTTGCAGTCGTATTTGGTGTTGTCTCCTCAAAGGTTTTAAGAATTCCTGATGCTATGTTTTGCCTCTTGTGCTCCCTGAGGAGTCAGCATGCAAGTTATGACAGACCTCTGCTTATCTCTACATCTCCTATTTACTCCCTCTCCAGCCCTTGGCCACGAGAGTCTTTAGCTCGTTCCGTCTGTGTCGGAGAATGAGAAAGGACAGCCATCAATGTAAACCATGGTTTACTAGGCAGTGGACCTTAAAGCGTTAGCATAGATTGCCATTCAGTCGAAAATTAAACACTCCGGGCCCATTTAAGATGTAAGGTCGATCAGATAATGCTTTGTAGATGGGCATCACCGGAGGAAAAAAGATGGGAAAAGCAAATAAACTTGCACAAGGAGTCAGAGATCAAGCAGAAACAAGATGTTCTGCTTCACTTGCACTGTGCTAATCATTTATAGCTGTGCACAAAACACCATTTCAATAGTGACACATAAATAGCCATTGTGCTCCGTAGGTTTACAGAAGCCTTTGTATATTTTAAATAGCATAAAATGAGTCCTGGATAACATAACACTTTTCCTGAACGTTCTATAAGCTCATGCTAACTTTTAGTTAAGTTGGCCAAAATTATTAACACAAAGTTTATTTTATAATAAAGTGTTAAAATCTCATGTAATACAGTGAGGAATGGATTGGAAGTGAAAAGTAAAAGCAAAACACTTACTCTATTGGTGAACTCAGGTGCGCTAGCATAGCTGCTAATGCTAAATGCAACCTGAAAGTGTTCTAGAGGATTCAGTTCTTGTTTTGTTTTGGTTGGCTCTTATAACTAACCATTTTAGTACCCATTTGCACTCGGAATTCAGTACTGTAGATGTAAAACACAATAAACTCAGTGGAGCTCTGCACTGAGAAAGAGTTAATGTGAATCGAATCACTGAATCACTGTGTACTGCCAGGAAGGATTTTTCTAGTCAATATGCGTTGAGAACAAAATTCGACGAGTTCTGAGGTGGTCAAGAATCAAGGTGTCACTTTATTTGCAAGTATTACATTCTGTCTCTCATTTTACCCCTTCCAAACTGGGATTGTTCCTTCCACCACCCAAACTACTCCTGTGTGTGACTGAATGCTAGATAAATTATTAGCCAATTAATGAAAAAATCTAAATACATCAATATATTCTAGCATTGTCTTGCATTCTTGAGGAGCAAAGTGCTGTACTAGCTGATCAGAACTGCAGAATTTGAGGCAATCAGAAATACTGTATAAAGGCAATGAGAAATTTAATTTCTTTGAATTCCAACAATGTCAGCCATGTTCAATCCAAAGGGTGAACACTAAATGCTATATTTGTACCGTCTGTGGCAGAACATAGACACAATTCAACATCTGACATCTGAAGTAACCAGTTCAGGGTGGGCCATCACTGGAGTGGGTAGTGATGCTGGGGTAGTCATTCCCAAGTCAGGGGGAGGATGAGTACACAGTTACCAGTCAAGAGGATCTTTGAAGTTTGTGAAGCTGTGCAGCCCCAACACCACATGGCAACCCCAGTACTTGGACCAGATGGTTTATGTTGCACAAAAACTACAGCTTTATAATGTAGTTGATGTACAGTATTATTTCCAGCAGCTCGAATAGTATGGCATAGTATATTGAACGCCAGCTAAGGTTCAAGCCAATACCAGTTCACTTTAGAATGTGAAAAGTGCCTCCAGATACAAAGATATGAAAGGATTTTTTGGATGGGATCTGTCCTTTCTTTGAAGTACATCAGAACAGAACAGAGGAAAAGCCTCTGGCAAATGACCCATCCTTTCTGAGGGCAAATATTTAGTTGGCTGATCCTTCCACAGCATTGAGAGCTTCTCTCGTGATCATTTGCACAGGAATGAAAAGCTATTTTCTAGTGAGCAACATCTTAGTCACCCAGGATATATTGATGGGTGACAATTGGGAGAGGATGCTTGCAGTTCTTACATAATTTTCTACAGATACTTTAACAGAAACCAATCCATAGTTACATGATTTGAATGAGAGTATTTACCAAGGTGCCGAAAATCGTCTCTGTTCTTTAAGCCAAACGTCTTAACGAGCTGCAATGTGATCTACTATACACTGGAACACACCCTTTTTGGTGGCACCTCTTCGTAAAGCATTCGCAAATGTTATGTTCACAATTGACTACATGGTTAATGTTCAAACTTCTAAGCTTTGACATGAAAGGAGAGCCTGACGACTGGTTTTCTGTGTGCTCTGAGTCGAAGGGTGTGCACCTCGGCCAAGGGGTTTTGTGGGCTGAAAGTTAGGCCAAGTTTTCTTAAACAGAGTTCCCATGGCGAATACAAGTCAACCCGTCTTACTCACTGCACTTTAGCGAAAGCCTGAGCCCTTACAGGCTCATCAGATGCTACCCTTATTGTTTGTTCAGCATCCTGCAGGCGCTGATTGCCTGCCTAAGGTTGTCTGGAGAGTTGTGCGTACATCTGCATACAGTCAGGATACTCTCTGTGGATGTAATTTGTTGGGCTTAATTGCTTGGGAGTCATGGCCAGCTGTTCTCTCTCTCTCTCTCTCTCTCTCTCGCTCTCTCTCTCTCTCTCACTCACTCACTCTCTCTCTCTCTTGCTCTCTTTCCTATTCAGATGTTTCCTGTGCAGGATCTTAGTGGTCAGCTATCGTAATAATATTACAGGGGATCAGCAAGCCACGAGGCCTCAGCTTAACAGGCCTGTGGTTCTTTTCCATTCTACAAAGTCACCCTCTCCATTCCTTGCGGTATCCATCACTTTCTTGCGGCATGCACGCAACGGTTTCTGGAACACCAACTTAAATAATTCATTAAACAATGAAATCAGTTGGAATGTCCAAGAAAGTACAGAAAATGACTTAACAACAACAAGGGAACATTCCCTTTTGACATTAGTTTCTCACAACTTTTCTCGTTATAAGCCAAAGACTCTTTCCCCGCCACTGTCGGGTCCAGTTGAAGAAACACTTCCAGAACAGGCAACGCAATATCACCTTTTAAATGCTCATAAACAAGTCACGCCATAGTTGAAAATTATGTGCATAGTTAATGGAGAGTAAATCAATACTCATAAAATAAAATAAAATAACTAAACAAAACATCAAGGTATCACATAAGCAATACTTATGTCAGCAAAAATACACATTAACCTTTTTAATTTGACAAAATGTTTAAACTGCAATGCCAGAGTTAAAAACCAGATTTTAATTCCCTATTATAATTTGCTATAATTGTTAAGACCTCAGTCGTTAATGCGAACTGACCTTGATTGGCTGCTCATTAAACTCCGCTTGTAGTTCTAAAACCCGTAGTTCTAAAATATGCAAGTTGCTCATAAATGGCCTGTTTGGACCTCATGTAATCCTCAGATAACGCTAACATTTTGGATCTGTCAGTTCTCATGCTTTTAAGAGTAATGTAATTGTAAAACTATTAGAACACTCGTGGCCTCAAAAAGTCCCAACCGCATGCATAAAAACACAACCTGACAACGGTTAACCATGTGCAGAGCAGAAAAGGAGCTTTTCTCACTACCATCCATCTGTATCATCTTGATATAAGCCAGCATGTATGGTTTTAACTTGGACAGCAGTCAAGTCTGGGGAAGGAGTGGGCATTCCTGTTGAGTGGACTTTAAAAGCTCGGGCCTCTGGGTTAAATACAAACCACCACTTGGCAGACATTGTGAAAGGGAAGTGTACTCTACTCCGGGATGTAACATGGATATTCGATAGGTCTACAGACTAGTTGTGGACATGTACATGCTCTAACTTAAACGACTTAGACTATGTATCTACGACTTACTACATGTATCTTATACTATTGTGTATTTATTGGGTTGACACACTGTATGTATTCATCTGGGCCTGGTTGGTGCGTAAACTAAACTAAACGTGCAGGCAAATAGCCATGTAGAACCGCCACCTGTACCATGGGAAATAAGAGAGTTAAAGTGTGATTCCATGAGGTATCTCACACTGATCTGTTATTTATATATAATACTGTGTGCATTTTTCAGAGGGCTCAGTTCATAAAGGATCATATGAAATTATATGAAGTCAGGATCACTGGACAGGATTAACCTCCTGAGACCTCGCGTCCCCACATGAGGATATGAGGTTTTGGGTTTGCTGCTCCTCATACTTCATTCTGCTTAACTCAGTCCTCGTTTGTAGACATTCTTCAGCAATTCACAAAAACAAAAACGCCTCCTGTTCAAAGACGGTGCTCAGTTTTATACATAAAAAAATCAGAGCTCCGAGGAGGGTAATGAAGTCTCAAGAGGTTAAAGCCATATCTTTAAAACAAATACCAACCCACGCAAAAACTTTGTTCGTTCATGGCATCAACAGCAACCTGATTTTATAAAACCATAGCAAACAAGAAGGCAGAACGAAAATGGCCGAATGACAGAGCTGAGATTTATGACGTGGTTAAGTGCAGATCTATTGACTTGAATCCGTTCTGGGCCTTTGTGTGTTATGTCTGCACAGCTGGCCTGGCCCAGAACACATGCAAATAGGGGCTCATTGCTAACAATAATAAAGCCCAGCACACTCAGCTAGAACGCTCCGTCAGTCAGGATGTGTGCTGGCATCTGGGCCCGGAACAAAACCAACATGGCATGGCATTATGAACCTTTCTATGGGTTGTATGCAATATTTACCGTATTTTTTTCGGACCATAAGGCGCACTTAAAATCCTTTAACTTTCTCAAAAATCGACAGTGCGCCTTAAAAAAATGCGGTGCGCCCTAATGTATGAATTAATTCTGGTTATGATTTCTGACCTAGAACCGATTGTAGATGGTACACAGCGCTCATAAATCTGTCAAAATGTTTTAGCACGGCTTGGTAAGTTACGAAGCTTACGGCAACCGTAGTGCGCAGCATTGCGAAGTAATACGGTATGTGCTTCAGCATTAGGGATACGTGCATTCATTCATTCATTTTTGAAGCGGATTTCAAACACAAAACGCTATCAGGACATAGAGCAGCTGCGAGAGAATTCAACATTAACGAATCAATGGTACGGAAGTGGAGGAAGCAAGAAGACGCCCTGCGCCAGGTAAAGACCAAACTGAGCTTCTGACGGAACTTAAGAGTTTCGTTTCATTTCTTGCGCTTTAATAACCCGGTGCGCTTTATGTATGAAAATAGATCCGTTTAGCAGTCGATCACTGATATCACGCCTTATAACCCGGTGCACTTTATAGCCTGAAAAAACGGGTATATTCTGTCTTGTTACTAGCTGAGTGGACTTTTGACATGTCTCTTCCCATGCCTTCATGTGTTTTCCAGGAATAGCAGGGTTAATTTATCAAAAAATGATCTGAAAATAATGAAACCTATTGACCCTGAAAACACATTTACAATGGAAGACAGTTGAGAAAAATAGGACGTTCTAGTCGTGTAGTGCGAATTGCAAACTCAACCCACCACCAGTGCTTTTTCACAGCACCAGATCGGGTCTAATTTGGAAGGAACTATCCTCCACAGAGCTCCCTGAGAACTACATTTGTTAAAGGGCCATTTTTGTGACGCTAAAGTGACAACTTTCACTTTGACGACTCAAAATTGAGCTGTACCTCCTCCGTCGCTTATACGACTCAGCAAAAAGCCTGAACTTCACTGTTGGAACCTTTGTTCCTTACAAATTAAAATTCATTTTCTGTATTTTTAAAACGCTGAATCAAACAATACTCATATTTAACTATGCATAACGAGTTTCGGTCAATCTGAGGCAACGTTATTTTTTATACAAGGTTTCTCCTGTTACTGTTACTCAGTCCTGTTACTCTTTATATGAGTTTTCAGCACAGAATTATCAAATACATGTAACCCAAATGGCATCCATACAATAGCATTAGGACACAGCACAACATTGATTTATCAACTATTTCTTTTAGATTTTTACAATAAACAAAGAACATTTAAAAATAATTTAGACAACAAGGTAGTAGTTGAGCTTGACCTTTTCATCAGATATACAGGAAATTATAAGAGAGCTTACTTTTGGTTTTCCCATGATCTTCAGAAGATCCTGTCGATACAGCACATTACTGAACATGTGGACTTGTGGGAAATATGTTAGGATAACAAAACTGAGTGAAATCCCCAGGACAAACTTTTAAATTAAAGCATAATGGATTTCTTATGAAACAAATATTTAAGGTATAGATGTGATATGGAGTGACACAACAATGCAAAAAAAAGATTTGTGACAGATTTTAATATATAATTATATTTCATTGTAAAGTGTAACCTTAGGGATTTCACTGTGAGAGATCATTGATAGATAACAAGTGCTCTACAGTCTTCTATGTAGTTTTTAGTAATGTTCGCAATTGTATCACTTTCCATAATAATATATATTCTTACAGTTAATTTTATTAATTATCTATACAGGTAATGTCCTGGGGACGAAAATGGCATCCATTTGGTGGAATGGCTGTAAAACATTAACAGGTTCTGAGAGAGATTAACAAAAAAAAACAAAACCCTAGTTTACATACTGTAAATGTCATTTGTTAAGAGATTAAACCCTTTAAAGGCAGTAAAGACTTAAATTGCATCTGCTTCCAATGTTAGCAATGAGATTCAGCACAGCGTCAATGTTTGCAGTGTCTCAGCAAGGATTACGGCTCGATAAATAGATTTCTTTTGGGATTGAGCAGGGATTTAAGAGCTGATAGTGATACTGAGTGTATAATGTGTAGGCTTTAGCAGAAGTCGCACAGACTTTTTTTTATCCGTGTGACCCTGTTTGAGTTCCTTTAATCTCACGCTGCTTTCGCTTGCATTGACATGATTACCTCTTTGACATCGCAGCTCAGGGAATTATCCCGCATGATTGTGTAATTTCAGCGCACACACACCGAGAAAGAGAAGAGACGACTGCAGGAGGCGATGTGATTAAGTGAGATGTGAAATAGATATACAGTCCAGAAACGCTTCATCCTGTTGCTATCATATTCATAACATGAGAAAACGTTTTCTTTTCCTACAGCGAAAAAGCCTGTTGACTTTCTACTCAGCTGGACGACTGAGTTCAGCTATCACAATCTCCGCGTGAGGTTTGGCCTCCGTCGAGGTGCAGATGAAAAGGGGGAACGGAGAGACGACCCCCGCGTGAAGGTGTGAGAACAAAAGCGAAGCGCACCGTGAGGCAGCTTTGATCCTGCTCTGAGTTTTGACAACCATCTTATCTCAGTTGTTCTCAAACGCTTCTCAGACGGTTCTTCCCAAGGATCTGCCTGCTCTTTGCTAAACCAACAAGATTTTTTTTTAAACCAGGCTTTGTATTCACTTACGAGACAATGACACATACACATTTAACACTGGAATACTAAGATGTATGACCTGGTTATTCAAAGTCGTTCACAATCGCTAAGTAAACAATTTGTTTAGGGAACTATCTTCGTTTGTGTCGTTCCCAGCTGTTTCACAGTCAGCTGTTTTGTAGCTCAGAAGTTCAAGGGACAAAATGTCGCGTATCACACCGGTCATCTAACCTCAACTGGGCTGCGAAATGCCTGAGGCAAATGAACACATCCCAAAGTAAACAAGAATTAAGCAAACCTAAAGAAAAGCATGTAGGATTCAGAGTGTAGAGAGTCGATATCAAGGTCTAAGGGGGGGGGGGGGGGGGGGGGGGGGGGGGGGGGGTTAGGGTGCCCCCTTGACCCCATCATTGCTGCTGCGTTTAGCTTAGGACACTGGGAGCAGAAAAGGAAAAGGGTTAGGGCGCAGCTCAAAAGGCAGCTCAAAAGGCGTCCTCCAGGCATTAAGTCAAGAGAAGGGATATTGGCAATTGAGTTAAGCACATATTGTCCTGCCGTGATTTGGTTTGAACTGCAGCACTGGGGTAGCTGCTCATTCAGTTCACTAAGGTAGGGCGCACTTCCACTGTTGTAGATGCAAATGAATGATAGGTACACACTTTTCTGTATTGCAAAACGTCCCTTAGTAAGGTCTAACGTCCACAAAATGGAAAACTAATATTCTGGATAAAGGGGTTCTGTGAATAAAACATTATCAGGATCTGAGAGCTTACACAAACACTAGGGGATATGCTTTAATTGTCAGTTGTTACAGATTAAACCCTTTAAAAGGCACCAAAGACGTACATTGCTCCTGTGGTGTCACTTAAAATGTTAACAATGGGATTGTAGTTCAAAACGTATGTAAAATAATGTAAAATTAATATTATGGACAGCTACGTAGTCTTGTACAAAGCTTGTAATAAAGAGGAAACAAACAGACTGGTTGACAAATGAAAGTACTTTGATGCAAATGAACAAACACTTTGGATATTATAAGCAATGTGAGAGAGTGTGTTATCGTGAATAAACATCACGGCTATGGGATTTGGGGACGATCCAAAAGGCAAGTACTACAGATCATCGCAGCCATGATGTTATTCGTGATAACCCACAACCTCGAGTGCTCTATTGCTTTCATACAATAAAATAAAGACAAGAAAATACATCAAAAGAAGCCCTAAATATGCTCTAATACCTTCTGCCCAAAGTTAGTTCCACAACAAACGAGTTGTTGCTATGCAACGGTAAACCAATCCTTACCCCACCTTAAAAACAGTATGCTACCGAACACATATGGTTTATATAGCACTACTACATTAGTAAGTAACATTAGTGAAGTGAATATTAAAGGAAAGCTGACTAAAATGAAAATTTTAAATTCATTAAGAATTAAACATTGAAGAATGGGATGAAGAAAATGGGACATCTTTGAACAGACGACCTTCTTGCATTGCTCCAGGGACCAGTTCTGACAACTCTTGTGCCCATTGTAGGCACAAGGTTCTCTCTACAGTTGACGGGGCTTAGCATGGGGAACACTATCACCACGATAGCACGGTAGTTGTTGGATTTGTTGCTCTACATACTGTAGGTAGTATCCATTGACAATAGTAGATTCAAATATTAAATATAGGAAAATGGGAAGGTGTGAGAAAGAACAGTAATTTCTAATTAAGTAAACTTGTACTTATTAAGAATATGAGTCATGAAATAATGGGCAAGATGTACATTCATTTGATTAGTACCTGTCCCTTGAAATGGACTTCCAGCCGAGTGGATAAGGCACTGGACTGTGAACTAAAAGGTCCAGGGTTCAACTCTCACTTCTGCCAAGCTGTCATTGTTGGGTCCTTGAGCAAGACCCTTAAAACCACAGTTGCTTGGATAGTAAAAAAAACTGTATCAATTGTAAGTCTCTGGAAAGGGCGTCTGCTAAATGACATAAATGTTTTCAGGTATCTTATCCTTTAGTATATTACATCTAAATCAAAATCTTACAAACCCCCTGTAGCATGTTCAGACCAGGATGTCACCTTGGTCACTCTCATAAAACAATTCCTTCCACTGCCCGCAAGCAAGTCAACCAGACAATCTGCCAGGGATTCTACACATGACTGCGAGTGCAACAGACGAGTGCAAACGGCATGGCGAACTCGACTTGTGTCACCTAACTACAATTACCGCTGCCACTAACACTCAGCCATAACGCGACTAACCGCAACGCTCAGCTATTTTGTCTTGTGCAAACACAAGTACCATGCTAAGTTGCAACTCAGGAGAATAATCCCCTCTGGAATTAAGGGTGCTTTTCTCCATTTTCATCAGGTTCTTACCAAAGGTTTTGCAACATCAATTCCAACTTGAGGAGAAAAATGATCGCCTCTTCAGACTTCTTGAGCCGAGAGCTCTGCGATGGGGTTTTTGGCTCGCATGCAGTACAATGACAATAGCAAGTTCTATTTTTTCCCCGAGGATTTCCATGGGCATGCCACCCCCTGCCCAGAGCGCTGTAGTACACACAACCCAAGACAGCTGAATATGTGTTGTGGTTTTTCCCACAGAGCAACAAGTGCATGCACCATATCAAAATGCTTCACAGACGTTCTAATTCTCAAACTGGCTCTGCCTCGCACTGTAATTAGTTTGTAAGCTTAACGATGATTTTCTATGCCCTGGAGGCATCAGAACAGTCCTTTGAAATCAGATAGGCCATGTTAACCTCAAAATTTGTATTGCTGGGATCTGTAGTACCACATTATTCATGGATCAAAGTCTTAAAGGGGGCTGTAAAGGTTTAATAGCGACTATGTTCATCGTGTCAGTCATATAAGTATGCGTAATGAGAAGCAATTATTGACTGACTCATTTAAACATACCAATGACATGTGATTAAAAGCAAAAACAATTGTGTCCCGATGTGGTTCCCGTTAAAATGGAACACAATGCAGGGGTTGTTCCTACCACAGAAATGTCTCGTTGGCTGGTCGTCTGAGATGCAAAATCCTTACCAAATGGCTTTAATCAAAACCTTGCCGTGTCTGAACACTTGCCCTCTTCAGTCAATAACTGCAGGTTTTGCCGTATGACATCATTCCAGCTCCAGCAGACTTGACATTGTTGGCACATGGCTAATAAAGCAGGGACTGACGGAACTCTGACTTGGGGTGTGCAGGAAACATGGGTATTAAAGGTTTAATCAGTATTTATTTTCATCATCTGTCACAGATACTGCATGTGGCACTTGATTAAACATTGGCCGTCCAAACACAGTAGATCCACTGAGTGCACTGATCTGTATGAAAGGAAGGAATGGCTAGACTGGTCCAAGAAAGGCAACAGTACCACAAATAACCTCTTTTTACAACCCAGGTATGCAGAAGAACATCTCTGGGAATGCATAACTTGTCGAACTAAGACCAGGTAACTGAGGTTACAGTTCACACAGGCTCACCAAAACTGGACAACAGAAGACTGTTGCCTGGTCCGACAAGTCTCGATTTCTACTGCAACATTTATAGTAAACAACATGAAAGCACAGATCCATCCTTCTATCTTCTGATGGTTACTTTCAGCATAAATCATCTAAAACTGGTTTCGTGGACATGACAATAAGTTCACTGTACTCAAATGGCCTCCACAGTCACCAGATCTCAATCCAGCAGAGCAATACATTTTAATGATATTTAATGGATGTGCAACCGACAAATCTGTAGCAACTGCATGAAGCTATTGTGTCAATATGGACCAAAATCTGAAGAATGTTTCCAGCACCTTGTTGAATCTATAGCCATAAAGGATTAAGGCAGTTCTGAAGGCAAGAAGAGGTCCAACCAGTTACTAGCAAAGTGTATCTAATAAAGTGGCCAGTGAGTGTACGTCCCAGTCATTAGGTTACTATGCTCAAACCTTGAAATCCAGTAACACTGTTAAACTAGATCACTTGTAACATCGAACAATGATCAGATTAATAGTATCATGTAAATTCACTTATCGATGAGGCTTTAATACGCTGGCAAATCAGATTGCTGTGATCCATAGATAAAGAGTAATTTATCTAAATAACATTGGATCTAATTGATGTGAATCAGCTCCAAAAGAGGTAGAGTCCTGATTGTTTTCCCAAAGAGCAGCTGCAGATCATCTTTGGAAGGAGCTAATTGGTCTTCTCAGCAGGCCTTTGTTTAATTTATGCTGCCCTTTATTACAAGGAATGCCCAAAAGACAAAAAGCATTTTAATTGGGAACAATTTAACTGAATGTCACTAGCGCACATATTAAGCGTATTTTAATGAGTTCCATGGATTTCAGTAGATGGAAAAATGGTTTGCTAAAGGAGTGGGTTGTATTTGATTCATAAATGTGAGCTAATGATCCGTTCCACTCACAGCGATGGCGCCACAAAGAACTGGAGTATTATATGGGATTATACTGATGTAGTGGAAATGAATAACAGTGGTACATCAGTTCCATAAAAAAGAGAACGACACTCCTCCAGTCCTTATCTTGGGTTCATACCCTGTAACTTGACTCATCCTAATAAAACCATACTGGCACCAATGTCCGATATCCAAGGCCACGAGACCTGCGCACATACCTGGCTCAGCTTGTGTGCCCTGAAACAGAAACCTGAAGGGGTATCACAGGAATCTGTGATTAAAATTCCTTGCCTTCCGACCCACTCGTTCATCAGGTGTGTTGAGAGAGGTCAGCACTGAAGAGATTGCGCCAGATTCCAGCGCCATCCTTCATCGGCACGCCTTAATGAAGCCCTGAGAGCTTTTGCAAAAGACCTGCTGCTCCGGAGCCCCAGTCAGGAACCTGTAAACCAACACCGGTCCAGAGAGAGAGAGAGAGAGAGAGAGAGAGAGAGAGAAGCTCGGAATGGTGGGGGCACATGGGGGAGGGAAAAGGGAAGAGGGTCGAGGATCGTCTCCTAGGCGACGGAGGCCTTTTAAGTCTTTGGTGTGCCAAGGCAAAGCGGCAGAGGTTAAAAAAGTTTCTGTGAAAGCAACAGCTGTTGCTCCCTTCCTTCACAACCTCCCCCATGTGTATGTTTTTTTTTTTTCAGTATAAGGGCGCCCACTTAGTTCACCTGATAGGGCCATGCAGGGCTACCAGGATAAACAGGGAGAAAAAAGAAACTAGTGCAGAGGGCACATCTGATCTGATCTACCTGGCAAGCTTTTAAGAGAAATGGCAGGGAAAGGAAAACAACGTTAAACGCAAAACATTATATGTCATCGATAATGGTTCTTAATGTCATATAGAGTAGATACAGTGTCCTATTCCACATTCCATTCTAGGTCTGATAGATTGAAGTGAAGGTTGTGAGTTCAAATCCTGACTTTGTCAAAGTAACACTGTTGGGGACACAAAGATCGTTGACCAAAACCAGACCAGACATTACCATTCAAAAACTAACGTCCTTATCCAGACTGTCTTACAACTGATACAGTCTTACAATCCAAACAAATTGCTCAAGGTCCCAACAGGAGCAGATTGGCAGAGATAGGATTTTGTACCCTCTGCTTCTAGTCCACAGGTCTGTTCCTTAACCACCTCGCACAAGGAGGTTGCTTTTTGAGTCTTGGTCCTCCCAAGGTTTCTTCCTAGAACTAGGGAGTTTTTCCTTGCCACTGTCGCCCTAGGCTTGCTCAATTTGGGATTGGACGTAGTTATTAGGAGATAATCTAAACTTGTAAAGTTGCTTTGAGACAATGCTCCATTGTAAAAAGCGCTATATAAATAAATCTGACTTGACTTGACTTGACTAAGCCACCACAAGTCCAATATTAAAATAAAATGGACAAAAACCAAGGAGGATCCAAACTCTCACCCAGATGTAGCAGTGACTCTCAATAGGTTGTGCAACAGTGTCCAGAAGAAAGTCACACAACCGGCGTAAGTGCATTAGCCAGAAAGGAATGTGAAATAATAATAGGCATGTAGTATAAAAGTCATGAGAAACCCTGCTAAACAGCGCTGGGACTTTTGCACATCCAAAGTGTTTGCACATCCAAAGTGGTATTGAGTAAAACAGGATTGTCCCCGTTACTCTGGAGGATAACTCTAGCATAATCTAGCATTTTTGCCTTTTAATTTAGTCATCGCTAGTTTACTGAGACAAAGGAAGCATACAGACATCTGAAGCCAGAATACAGAATGGCAAATACAGGATCGACTCTTTGATGGAGCAGCATTATGAAAGGAAGACTAAAAAAAACAGAATAGGGGCCAAAGTCAAAACAATGTCTTTCCCAATCGAGCCTGTCATGCAGGAATGTGAAATAGTAGTGCAAATAGAGTATTATTTTGGGCTCTGTGGGCCAGGAAGGAGAGAAAGAGAAGGGGAAGAAAGGAGAGGCCTGGTGGAGGAAAGGGATGGAGGAGGGATGCCCGTAGAGACTAGGAGTGATTTGAGACAGCTGGTCTCTCCTGCGTTTTTGTACCTTTGCCTACAGCTTCTCTGTTCACATATATTACATAGGACACATGCTGTATATCACTTAACATTATGCTACTTTAAGGTGAGCTTACGCACCAGGAGTAATGGACAGTACATTTATTATTGCTTGTACTAACTGTTATGAATTATTCAGTCAGCACAGTTAAACTAATAAAAAATCCCGACTGCTGCCTGTGTGGATTTTGCACGTTCTCTCTTCATGTGTATGCCAAAGACGTATGTTAGGTCGACTGCCGTGTCCCTCTGTGTGGACCAGATTTTGCCCTCCACAACCCTAAATCATATGATGAGTACAGACACTGAATGGCTATTATGGCTATCCATAATTGTTACCAGGGGTTATTTATATATCGTCAGTGTTCTGGCACAGATAACTGGTTAACTTTTGATTAACATTGTGTGCAAATCAGGTGGTTATTAAAGTGGTTGCTAGGGTGGTTTAACTTCAACGTTTTAATGTTGATCTGTCTCAGTTTCATTTACAGCTTTGCGCTTTGTGAAACAGGTCGTTGACCAAAATGGTCATCACCCTAGTCACGTAGTCTTTTATGCTAGATTAATGCAGATGTGAAGAGATACCGATGAAAAGGAGCGGAATGCTACCATCTACACAGCATCCGAAGCCTAAACTGTTACACATATCACTCCCTCCTTCAGTTACAACACATATTAATGATCACACACACTGTAGAACTAAAATATAAGACCCACGATGGAATATAAACCTAAATGAACATACATCGATGGCTGCACACAACGTAGAGGGAATGAGTTTACTTGAAGAAACATTTTTACATTTACATTTGCATTTACAGTATTTTAGCAGACGCCCTTATCCAGAGCAACTTACAATTGATACAATCTTACAATCCAAGCAATTGTGGGTTAAGGGTCTTGCTCAAGGACCCAATAGTGGCAGCTTGTCACAGGTGGGATTTGAACCCTGGACCTTGTGGTCCATAGTCCACTACCTTACCCGCTAGGCCGCAACAATCATGGGTTCCATAAATGAATAATGTGAGGGTGAAAATTTTAGGCATGTTTTAGTTTGCTAGCTAGTTATTGGAGCTTCCGGCATTCAGAAAGTCAGGGGGTGACATCACTTTCTCAAGCCCTATAATAAGCAAGGAGCATGAGGAATATAATGGACACTTGTATCTTGTAAATTAATGAATAGCCTATTGGCAGGGATCCTCCATTCTATACCAATGCTTCTCTGTTAAGTCTTGATGATTCAGTTAGTGTTTAACAGGGTAATAAGCCAGAGCTCAACACCAACGTCTCTTTGTAAAACACACACAAGTCTATCATGAGTGGTCTGTTGACTCGCACGAGAAATATGCACTTCTGCTTCTTAAATATCATCAGTATACATAAGCAGAACGGCTTTTATTATTACGGCTTACTATGAAGGATAATTTGTGTTCGCCACACAAAGCCGGTTATCCTCGTGCATCAATTCAACATATTTATGACCATCCTCTCTTTCCTTCTCGCCCAGCACTGATCACTTTAGACCCTGGGTACTCCTGCATGTCCTCAGCCATGAAAAGGGGCAACATAATGGAGAGAGTTGAATGTCTGAAGGATGAATTCTTTCAGGACAACAACTGGGCGCAGTTTGGCCCATGGCCCTGGGGGTCGGCTTAATAGAGTGAGCACCCCAGCCCCCATTGAGTTTCTCCGAGACTATTAACTCTTAACAACTCCTCAGCTTGGGCCTCATTATTTATGCCGTTCAAGCGCTTCTCCTCCGCCCCCTGCTCGGCACTTAACATTTCTCTTGTTGCTCTCTGTTTTATTGTGCTGAATTGATTTTGTACTTAGTTAATCATTCAGTATTATCCCGGTTTGTAAGTCGAGTGCCTTCTTGACTGGAGAGGTTATAAAAGCCTTTACACCACTTTCTGTGGACTCACTTTCAGCCTATAGCAGTGTGGCCCAAAGAATCCCTCCAGAAGCTCTTCTGGATAATTCTTATGAAAGATTAAAAAAGGATCGATAAATGATACTCAGTGCCACGTGGCTGAAAGTCTTTTTCAGATATATTTTTACATGGACCATGTCATTACATTTGTATCAGGTTTAAAGGAATACAATGTTACCAGAAGTGTGTAGTAATCCAATTTAAATGCTTAATTACTGAACATAAATAGTGTGTGTCTATTTACATAAAAGTACTTTTACTTTACTGCTAATATGTTAAACCTGTTGGCAACTTTTACTCTAAACTTCCCCATGTATCTCAAACTAAACATTCCCCTACCAAACAGTATGTACTACTGGAATATGTGATATTGTAGTATGTAATGGTACTATGTAATATTATTTTATTTTATTTCTTTTTAAACTCACCAGAAACACTATTTATTATTAGGGAACTATTAAATCTTTGTTGATGTTATACACATTAGCACATTCTAAAAGAGCAGAAGAAGTCAGGAATGCAGATACAGGAATGATGTGGGGAAAAAGTTCACTACTATAGGTACTATTTTGACACTCCATTGTGTGTTTTGGGTTTAACAGCCCATATAAGCTGTTAAACCCCAGCAGTGTACAGAGTGCTAAAAATAGGGAATTCATATTATTTGTGCATGCTAGTAGCTGGCCAAGTGCTGACTGGCACTGTAGTTAGCATCAGATAATCTGCCTGATTCTGAAATGCTCACAATTTTAATTATTTATAAAATATATCAATATCCACACCATTACTGTTTTACATTAGGCACCTAAGTGTTGTTACAGGCTAACAGAAACTTCTTAGCAGCCACACTAACCAGGCTAATCGGTTGCCACTATCAGTGCTGAATAGAAACTATTTTACTTTTTGTTGAAGTGTTCCTATTTCTTGTTTTTTTGTTACATAAGTTGCTTGTTGTCATATTTATAGCTGAAAATTCTGTCAGAAGCGATGCCAGGTTAGCTTGTGCTGCTGATGTTTGTCTTGTGAACGAGCTTTGCTAATGCCATTTGCACAGTTATAGTTAGGTTTTGGTAGTTTATATCAGACAGTGTGTTTTATTAATTCATCCGTACTGACTGTAAAAAGTCTGAATTCATTATGATATGAGAGTAAAGAGATGTTTAATATGGTTCTGACTGTTACAGGTTGAAAAGTAGCCAATTTGTGTTTTTTTTCTATGTGTATTGACTTGAATTATTGTAAGAGTACAGGACTTCCAATTCTAATAATTGCATTACATGAGTCTTTTTCAGACAAAGTTTTACATGGACCGTGTCATTGCATTTGTATCAGGTTGAAAATATATACGTTACCAGGGGTGTGTAATGACAGAATCGATATGCTTAAGTACTGAACATAAATTCTGTATGTTTATATGCATACAACTACTTTACATAAAAGTACTTTTATTTTGCTGTTATATTTTAAACCTGGTGGCTACTTTTACTCTGATAAACTACAACTATGGATTTCACAAATGTCCTACAGCACTTTTATGCATTATTAATGCTTCAATACAAATAATACAAGATGCTTTAACAGTTTTACTGAAGTCAATTGTCTGATTTTCTGATTTTATTTGCTACTTTGGCTCAATTCATTTCCTCACTCACTGAGACCATCCACTGAAGTCAGCATGGCCTTCAACAGCTTAGACTGCATCTCCCAGCTGCCCTGCCACCATGGAAATGATGGTATGCCCTGTGTCAGCGGGTTTTTGTCTTCTGTCAGCCTCTGCCTTTCCCACCATCCTTTTTTCATTGCTGTTTTTAAGTGGACTTTTCTTGAGGCAGTTCACTGGAGGATTTAGGCTTGGTAAAATGAACTTAGGTTAAGTGCATGTTGGATTAGGCTGTATTAGTGAATTTTGAAAATCTCTATTACAAGCCAGGACTGACAACAATTCAGATTGAACACTGCTTTAGTTATACTTCTGCATCTCTTATGCCATCTTCTGTGGGCTCATGTGCTCTTGTTTGTCTTGTCTGTGGGATGGTTTATTTATCTTGCGGTCAGAAGGATAATGATCTCGCTCTCCAGGCTGTTAGTGCGAATCCGAAACAGTCCGATGACGGTGATCTTTTTAGCCACATGGTCATGGACAGAAACACTGGTAGCAAGGCTGATTATAAGGCATTAAATACTTACTCATTAGCAGTAATAGTAATAGAAGTAGTAGTATCTTGCCTTGATAAAAGTTCAGGCATTCCCGCAAGTTGTTGCCCAGGCAAAAGTCTTAACCCAGATATATTTTTTTGCAATAGTATAATGAATATACTGTAGTAAACTCAGTACTACAACATATTGTTGACGATTGGACTCACAAAAAAACTTGGATTTGTCACTCCATAATCCTCTTTTCCACTGATATTCATGCCAATCTTTGTGAGCTTTAGCATATCTTAGCCTAAAAGTAGATAAAGAGAACCCAGTTAAACAAATTAGACAAAAATATTATACTTGGTCATTTATTTATTGAGGAAGATGATCCAATATTACATATTAGTGAGGGGCAAAAGTATGTGACCTCTAGGATTAGCAGTTAATTTGAAGGTGAAATTAGAGTCAGGTGTTTTCAATCAATGGTACGGCAATCAGGTGTGAGTGGGCGCCCTGTTTTATTTAAAGAACTGGGATCTATCAAAGTCTGCTCTTCACAACACACATTTGTGGAAGTGTATCATGGCACGAACAAAGGAGATTTCTGAGGACCTCGGAAAAAGAGTTGTTGATGCTCATCAGGCAGTAAAAGGTTACAAAACCATCTCTAAAGAGTTTGGACTCCACCAATCCACAGTCAGACAGATTGTGGACAAATGGAGGAAATTCAAGACCACAGTTACTCTCCCCAGGAGTGGTCGAAAAATCAAAAATCACTCCAAGAGCAAGGCGTGTAATAGTTGGCGAGGTCACAAAGGACCCCAGGGTAACTTCTAAGCAACTGAAGGCCTCTCTCACATTGGCTAATGTTAATGTTCAGAGTCCACCATCAGAAGAACACTGAACAACATTGGTGTGCATGGCAGGGTTGCAAGGAGAAAGCCACTGCTCTCCAAAAAGAACGTTGCTGCTCATCTGCAGTTTGCTAAAGATCACGTGGACAAGCCAAAGGCTATTGGAAGAATGTTTTGTGGACAGATGAGACAAAAATAGAAATCTTTGGTTTAAAAGAAAAGCGTTCTGTTTGGAGAAAGGAAAACACTGCATTCCAGCATAATAATCTTATCCTGTCTGTGAAACATGGTGGTGGTAGTATCATGGTTTGGTCCTGTTTTGCTACATCTGGGTCAGGGTGACTTGCCATCATTGATGGAACAATGAATGCAGAATTATATCAGAGAATTCTAAAGGAAAATGTCAGGACATCTGTCCATGAACTGAATCTCAAGAGAAGGTGGGTCATGCAGCAAGACAACGACCCTAAACACACAAGTCGCTCTACCAAAGAATGGTTAAAGAAAAATAAAGTTAATGTTTTGAAATAGCCAAGTCAAAGTCCTGACCTTAATTCAATCGAAATGTTGTTGAAGGACCTGAAGTGAGCAGCTAATGTGAGGAAACCCACCAACATCCCAGAGTTGAAGCTGTTCTGTACGGAGGAATGGGCTAAAATCCCTCCAAGCCGGTGTGCAGGTCTGATCAACAGTTACAGGAAACATTTAGTTGCAGTTATTGCTGCACAGGGGGGTCACAGCAGATACTGAAAGCATAGGTTCACATACTTTTGCCACTCACTAATATGTAATATTGGATAATTTTCCTCAATAAATATATATTATATATATTGTATAATATTTTTGTCTCATTTTTGTTTTAATATTTTGTCTATTTTTGTTTAATTGAATTCTCCTCATCTACTTTTAGGGTTTGTGTGAAAAAAAGGCTTTACAAACTTTCAAGCACCACTGTATATAAACTGTTAATTCAGATGTTTTTCCATTTTTTAAATACTGCATACTATTTCATTCTTATATTTATAATCTAAGCCACCCAAGGAGGTTTGGGTGCCTTTTTGAGTGTTGGTCCTCCCAAGGTTCTTTCCTTATAATGTGTGGGTGTTTTTCCTTGCCACAGTCTATCTTGCTCAATTTGGGACTGGCCTTAGATATCAGAAGATTAGAAAACTTAAATTGTAAAGATGCTTTGAGACAATGTTCCATTGTAAAAAATGCAATGTAAATAAATCTGATTTGACAAATTTCATTGTATTTTAGGTTGTAAATAAAACAATGGAATATCTAATCTATTGGTGGGCAAAGACTCTTGAACAGTCCTGTAGTGTTAGCAAGTTAAATTGGACCTCATTCCCAGTGTAAACTAACATATGCACTGATTCAGTGGAAGACTGGACTCGACTAGACTCTCAAAATCTGGGTGAATCTTTACTTGACAGCATTGGTGCTGGACAAAGAAAATGGGTTCTTTGTAAGAGGTCCACAGGAGCAGGGTAGTAGTATTAGTATCAGTAATTCCATCTGCACTGACTGCTTTATGCCGAGCAGGTGGATTCTGGCTGGTCTGGGAACAATGGGAATATAGTCAAGGGGATACCAGACCATCCAGGTAGCTCCCATTAATACAGCTTCCAATCCAACTTCAACATGAACACGTCAGTCAAAGGCTGCTCATTTCGTAGAGCTCAATGCTTCGAGTATCAGGGAAGTGATATCCTAACTGGTACAACAAAACCCACAACCCTCGCCACCCACAGATGCTCCAGCAAGGTCGCCAGAGCCCTCTCTCAGACTCAATGGCTGATATTCATTGCGGCCCAATCGGCGCTTTCTCCTTCATTCACAGGGACCACCGCTAAGGCCAAGGCCTCCCTCCTTTCTCACTGGCTCTCTCCTCCCCTGCCTGACAGAGGAATTATATGGCTGTTGCAGGAGAAAAAAGGGAGCCATGCTTAGTGCTAGTAAAAAACACTTCTCCCCTCTGTCACCTCATTATCCTCTTGAGCGAAAACAAGCGGCCAAACTTTGCCAGCTTTTATTTCCCTCAGGAAGAAAGGGACTCGGCCTCTCCTTAGGCTGCTTGTTGGAGAGGGTTCGGATTAGCGCTGAGGGGGAAGGTGGTCGATCCTGTTTTTCAAAAATTACGAGAAATCAGAATGAAATATCCAACTTATCTGATCACACAAAGCATATCCAAACTTGTCCATGAAGCTTAACACGACGTAAACATACTGTAGCTTTGACAATAGCTTCACGCCACACTACCTTGACCTTAAACACCCTTCAGCCCTCTACTCGGATCCAAAATATTATTCCGAACAAGAATGCACCACACTCAACGAAGCGAGTGTATGTTTATGTCTTCACTAACAAACCTAGCACTGGTTACAGGAGTGCCCGTAATCGAACCGCAGATCTCTGAATGGTTAGAACCGTATAAGGAGCAAGTTTTCAGAGCTGCTAACTCTCAGGTACTTTATGAGTGTTAATGCTGCAAGGTTTTTTTCTCATGGACTCAAGAGCCGGACCCCTCTGGATAGCCGTTTCAAAGAGCCGTGAACTCAGCAGAGGTCTTCGAGATGGAATCAAAGTGGCAGCTTGGATAGGGGGGAAAAAATCCAATTTTGGCTATCAAGCGCGAAAGCCCGGTGAAAAGAACAGCAAGGAAGGACCCAAGAAGGAGATTTGTGGACAGTTTCCACCATTTTACCTTCATTCAGAGGTTCTTTCACTTCAAAATCTTTGACTTTGAAGATGTACTCAGTGGAAGTACTTTAGAACATGCTTTATAGAGCTGTACTTTCCTTTTTCATTGATGAAAATACAGTTAATGACGGAGTTCCAATCCAAGCCCAAATACTTGTTAACTTTAAAGGATTACCCAAATCCCATCCAACACACTTTCCGTGTTACTCCTCATCCCCCAATCTTTCACATGACATGAACAGGCCGATTCTGAGATTCAGTGTGTCTGGTCTAAACATAATTACTCCAACAGAAGCCCAGACTATTCCCACAAAGTGGTTTATCAATAAATTCTCGAACCGAAGCAGAACTAAGTTCTGTTACTATAATGAAGACTCGGCTCCCTGCTGAGAGCTTCCCTGAAGTTTTTCCACAATTTTTTTTTTTTGTTCAGCAAGGGAAAACGGTTTTGCAACTCTTCTCCAGAGTGCCAGGAGTTAATTGAAACCATAGTGAGGGAAAGTAGAGTCTGAGTCCTGGCCAGCCAAATTGGTTCATTATCCAAAATAATAATAAAGGAGCTTTATAACCGGCGGAGCAGCGGCTCCATTTTTCTTAAAGCGACAGGCTGCTTTGTAAAGACAGCCCTCAAGGGGTAGTTTGCGGCCGAGGAAATGCCAATGTTTTCTTGTGGCCTTTGTAATGGTTTTGTCGCTTTCGTCACTCGTATTTTCAGCGCATTTGAATTGTGCCAGTCTAACTACCATAAGTACTTTTATAATAGAGGTATTATGGCTATCAGGATTTCTTATCAACAGCGTGATTAAAACTAGAAGTCATGTACTTGTTTCTCCTTAGATTGGATGCTGAGATACCTTTGCCACTCACAGACCTTAAACACACACAAACTGTTCTGAACTGTATACTACTGAAGATATACTGCTTCTTAAAAAGGATCTACTCAGTGTAGAGGGACTAAACCAATCAGAATGACCTCTAAGATTTGAGGTTATAAGTTGGTTCCCTTTTGTATTTGATAAGATATTAAGAAACCAGCTTATTTCCCAAACATCCAATGTACAGTCCACTATCTGAAGGGGGTTTTCCTAATCACCATAACGAAAACAACTTCTTTCTTCTAGGTTCCAAATGACTTCGTACGTCTAGCTACACCCTCTATTTTCTCTTCTTCCATTGGTAAGTATGAGATAACGGTTGTTTATTTTATACTGTAACTGATGGACCAATCAGAAAGTCCCCTCTGCCACTATATTACAGTCTGAGCAAAAGTCTTAGGCCACCATTAGATTTGTTGTTTTAGCAATGGTATAATGACCATATGTAATGATTTCACAGTCTTTTTATTAGTATACAACAAGAAAATAGCGGAAGTCTTTTTGGAAGGGTAGTAGCTAAGAAACCACTTTTTTTGGAAGGGAGGCCTGTAGAAGCCATTTAGTTCTGAAAATGGTGGGGTTTATTTACATTTTGGATACATATTTCCTGTATTTTCTGTTTGGATCTTAATAAAGAGACTGAGGCATAATTATACAGTATATGATCATGCCATTTCTAAAACAACATCAACAACAACATCTAAGGGTGGCCTAAGACTTTTGCACACTACTGTGTGTTCACATCATTGAAAATTGGCAAGGGTTTGAATCCTATGAATTTTTCCCTAGGAGATACTAGGCTTTCAATATCTGAGTATTTGTTATCCAAAGCATTCTCAGTAACTTCCTTCTCATTCAGCAAATCAAAACAAATTTTGACCAGGTTTGCAAACATACATACAACGCATACAATTGTAGATGACAATAAAAAACAATGTATTGTCCTAAACTATTTGTAAAAATATAAAAATGACATGTATTTCGTGTACCAAGTGTGTTCTTGCTTGGTAGAGAGAGTGAGCGTTCTGATGTACGCTCTGATGTACGCTCTACTACTTGACGTTGATCTTGGTGTTAGAACTTTTGGAAATCTCAGCTCATAGTTGTGTAATCACACTTTTGGCTGGTTGCTGATTTACCTTTCACACCCAGCTGTAGTTTTATGACTATAGCTGATTCTTAGCAAATCCAGCACCTCCGGGATGAAGTGCAGTCTTTATATTATCTAAACACAAAAAAATCCACCTCTCTGGCTTCGCTGCTCACTTCCAGTTGTCCCTGCCCATCGCCAATCCGAGGCCCGGTCTCATTATTTCATACTCCGCATGCTGGGCCTCCTTTTTTTTCCACACAAGGTCGAAGCCGAGTGCGAGAGCCCACATGGAGTGTGTGGATGGACGGGGGAGGGGTGAGGGGATCTTTCCCACATGCTACCCCGTGGCTCAGCTCTGAAGAGGTGTCAGTGAGCCTTGGAGGAATGAAGTGCCAGGGCATTGTGTGAGCGCGGCTATTATGTACTTAACATTAGCATGACAAAAGTGCCACTCGACTTCTCCACCATTCAGGCCGCTCGAGGTCTCTTGTCCCTCCTCTAATAAAACATTTTGGAGCAATCGGCCCTGTTTTGAAGGCTGCAGCGATGAGAGGGGAAAGAATGAACAGGCTGGGGTGTGGAACAGGGCAAAGCAGAAAGAGAGAGAGAGAGAGAGAGAGAGAGAGAGAGAGAGAGAGAGATTTGCCTAGGACAAAGTAAACAAATGTACCCACAAACCTCAAAAGACTAAACTTGTCATTTTCCCTAAGAGCGTCACACCACTAACAACTAACAACCGAGCTCTAATAGCTTTTAACATGCACTTGTAATATAATAACAAAAGTTATTGGACTAGTCTTAATATACAATGGTGTGAAAAAGTGTTTGCCCCCTTCCTGATTTCCTACTTTTCTGTATGTTTGTCACACTTAAGTGTTTCAGAACATCAAACCAATTTAAATATTAGTCAAACACAAAATGCAGTTTTTAAATGAAGGTGTTTATTATTAAGGGAGAAAAATCCAAACCTACATAGCTCTGTGTGAAAAAGTGATTGCCCCCTTGTGAAAACATAACTTAACTATGATTTATCACACCTGAGTTCACTGTCTCTAGCCACACCCAGGCCTGATTATTGCCACACCTGTTCTCAATCAGGACATCACTTAAACAGGACCTGCTTGACAAAGTGAAGTACACCAAAAGATCCTTAAAGGCTACACATCATGCTGAGATCCAAAGAAATTCCGGAACAATTGAGAAAGAAAGTAATTGAGATCTATCAGTCTGGAAAGGGTTATAAAGCCATTTCTAAAGCTTTGGGACTCCAGCGAACCACAGTGAGAGCCATTATCCACATATGGCGAAGACATGGAACAGTGGTGAACCTTCCCAGGAGTGGCCGGTCGACCAAAATTACTCCAAGAGCTCAGCGACAACTCATCCAAGAGGTCACGAAAGACTCCACAACAACATCCAAAGAACTGCAGGCCTCACTTGCTTCAGTTAAGGACAGTGTTCATGCCTCCACCATAAGAAAGAGACTGGGCAAAAATGGCCTGCATGGCAGAGCTCCAAGATGAAAACCACTGCTGAGAAAAAAGAACATTAAAGCTTATCTCAAGTTTTCCAGAACACATCTTGATGATCCCCAAGACTTTCGGGAAAACATTCTGTGGACTGACGAGACAAAAGTTGAACTATATGGAAGGTGTGTCACATTACATCTGGCATAAAAACTAACAACACGCATTTCAGAAAAAGAACATTATAACCAACGTAACATATGTGTGGTAGTGTGATGGTCTGGGGCTGTTTTGCTGCTTCATGACCTGGAAGACTTGCTGTGATAAATGGAACTATGAATTCTGCTGTCTACCAAAAAATCCTGAAGGAGAATGTCCGGCCATCTGTTACCTCAAGCTGAAACGAACTTGGGTTCTGTAGCAGGACAATGATCCAAAACACACCAGCAAGTCCCCCTCTGAATGGCTGAAGAAAAACAAAATGAAGACTTGAGTGGCCTAGTCAAAGTCCTGACCTGAATCCTATTGAGATGCTGTGGCATGCACTTAAAAAGACCGTTCATGCTGGAAAAGCCCTCCGTGTGGCTGAATTACAACCATTCCTGGCTAAGAGAGTGGCCAGAATCCCTCCACACCACTGTAAAAGAGACTCATGCAAGTTTCGCAAATGTTGGTTGCAGTTGTTGGCTGCTAGGCTGGGCCCAACCATTTTATTAGGTTTTAGGGGCACTCACTTTTTTCACACAGGCCAAGGTAGGTTTTAGGATTTTTTCTCCCTTAATAAAAACACTTCATTAAAAAACTGCATTTTTGTGTTTAACTATACTTGTGTTGTCTTTGACTAATATTTAAATTGGTTTGATGTTCCGAAACACTTAAGTGTGACAAACATGCAAAAAAATAGGAAAGCAGGAAGGGGCAAACACTTTTTCACACCACTGTATTCACCTTAACATGATACAAATTTAACACAAGTAACAATTATCTTCAGGTATTTCAGTCCTGTTTGTATGCAATACCGTAACATTGCATTGTGCAACCTAGGATAACTGTTTTTTAAAATAATATTATTTATCATCATACCCGGGCCACTTAATGTTGATGTGCATAATTCACATTTTATTCAAACTATGACTCCATGACTTTAGTCTCGCTCTTAGATTTATCATCTACGCCGCCCAAGGAGGTTGGGTCCCTTTTTGAGTCTTAGTCCTCTCAAGGTTTCTTCCTAGAACTAGGGAGTTTTTCCTTGCCACTGTCGCCCTAGGTTTGCTCAATTTGGGATTGGATGTAGTTATTAGGAGATAATCTAAACTTGTAAAGTTGCTTTGAGACAATGCTCCATTGTAAAAAGCGCTATATAAATAGATCTGACTTGACTTGACTTGACTATTACTTTGTATAAACACTGGGGGTTCACATAAATGTGCAGTACCACTAGTAAAAACGCTTATACATCGCAATACTATGTTTTTCGTTACAAACCACGTCATGAACATAACTATTGAGATGAATGAGTGAAAAGATGAGTCTTTGACAAAAAAAACATTTCACTATATATTCGTATTCGGTATGTCTACCAAGCATTTATGGGGGCACTTAAACACATTTTGCACAAACGTGTGGTGCCCATGCCAGCCTGATTGCACACTCATTACACCCAAAAAGGGAATATAGCAAATGCTATTTTTTTTTTAAAGATTTAACGTTTCACTCATTAAACTCAATGATTATATGATTGATAATGAAAAACACTGATCAACATATTCAAGAAAAATGCAAAAAAGGAGCATTTTCATTTTATGCAGTACTGTGCAAAAGTCTTAGGTCACCATTAGATATACCATTTATATCAATGGTATAACGACCATATACAATTATTCTCACTCTTTGTATTAGAATACAGCCAGAAAATACAGGGCATTTGTATGCAGTATTAAAAAGCAGCTTTTATACTCTATAGTGGTAAGTATGTAGTGAGGTTGTAGTATTTAGTGACCCTAACCCCTACACTTCATCAACAGCAAGGGATGCCAAGTTGATGATTCTACAGCCTGAAGAAGCTTGGTATTTTTGGAATTATAGCAGCCAAGAAACCACTTTTTCTGGGAGGTCACATTAAATACTGACTTTTTCCTGCAGAAGCTATTTTGTTCTGAAAATGTTTTTCAGTTTTTTTTGTTTTGTGTACATATTTCCTGTATTTTCTGTTTGTGTCATAATAAATAATTAATAAAGAAACTGAAAAAATATTTATATATGGTCATTATACTACACCGAAAACAATGGTATATCTAATCTAATGGTGGCCTAAGACTTTTGCACAGTACTGTATGTATATAAATTTTTACACCACATAACACAATGGGCAGTTGAGCTTTTTAGATATTTTAGATATGTCTAAATGTGCTTTAATCTATGCATAATGTTAATATTTTATTCATATACGCACAATTATGATTTAACAACATACATATGTTATATTAATGATTTTGATGTTTTAGAAAAGCTTTAAGACATTATATGTAAACCCAATACTAGCTAAATACTATTTCATCAAGAACTTATGTATTTAGTAGCAATGTGTGGGGAAGAGTAACAATCAAGGACAAGCACTGTGCAAAAGTCTTAGGCCACCATTAGATTAGATATACCTGTGTTTTAAGCAATGGGATAATGACCATATATAATTATTTCTCAGTCTCTTTGTTAAAAAACTCAATAAATCCTAAAAATGGCTTCCATAGGCTAAAGTGGCAAGTATTTAGTGCAACCTCCCCTTACACCTGAGCAATAGCAGCAGTTGGGAGCTTCACCGGGATGCCAACTCCCGGAAGGGCAGCAGCAAAAAAGGCTAGGATATGCTAAAACTCACAAAGATTAGAATGGTAATCAGTGGAAAAGAGTATTATGGGGTGACAAATCCAAGAACAAATTTAATACTAAGAACAAATCTAATGGTGGACTAAGACTTTTGCACAGTACTGTATATTAATGTAATATGATTATTAATATGGACTATTAATATCTATGCAAATGTATGTATTTAAAGTTACAAATAAATTCAGTATTTCAATATTTTACGCGATTAAAAACCCAGAATATACACTATTAATATAATGCAAATGAATTTGTTTGAACACAGAAGAAATAATGGGATGGTCAATGTTTCGTCATATTAGTGTGAATATATTATCATAAGATTTGATCCAGTGGCTAAAAGTCCAGAAAATGAATGTAAACTGATTATTTTTTATGCTGATTAGTTTTTACAGTCATCTTAAAAACAGTAGGTTTTATTTCAACAATACAGCATGACCCAGCAAAGTTAACTCGACTTTTGGGTAGCAGCTTTGAGACCGAATTTGGACATGCAGTTAATCCATGTTCCTCTCATTCCGTTTTGTTAAACAGCTGGCAAACGAGCCTCATTAGCCTCCGTCATCCGATGAGCTCAGCCCGGCAAACCACATCACACGACCACAGCTTTTCACACGGTCTCGACCCCAAAAACTTTCCAACCGTTCTTCCCTGAACCCTGATAGATTACAAAGTCCAAATATAAAGCCGTGTTGTGTCATATCACACTGTTACTCTCCCTCTCCCCCTCTCCCTCTTCCATATGAGCAGACTTTGTGATTTGGCTCAGACGGGCAGACAGAGCCTGTTAAGCAAACACAATGATTGAAAAGTAAACAAGCATAGGTCTGGTCGCGCCATGCACACCCCTGGGAAAAAAAACCCCGCAATTCACTTTTTACGCAAAAAAGTCTGAGAGTAGACCAGACCTTGGTCAAACACTTTGTGTTTGCAAAGCCAGTGGTGTCAGTGCTTCTGTGTGTAATGTTTTATCTGCTCAAACAGATCTGAGATCGCCTTCTCAAGGACGGTGCTGCGAAACAACCAGGCGCACAACGGTTCTGGGTTTTTGCACGTTCATGTTTTTATGCCTTCTATAAAAAGTACATCGTCGAGGCGCACATACAGTGGATTTAGACATTTCTACGCAATAGTTCATCTTTAAGATAGCACAATTAAAGGTTCTCTGGACACCTATTTACACTGTACAGGAAAATCATTACAACAAAATAACCAACTTCCCTTTAAAGGTGGAATCACTGCTCTGTTTTGATAGACATTTTATGTTATTATTATAGATATATTTATAACATGCTTATTTTTCATCTACTCCAGCATTTTGAAACGCTTTCCAAATAGAGATGTTCACCCACTCACATTTTATATATATAGTCCACATAGTTACGCAGCACAATCCCAAGCATCTGAACACCTCAATCGACGGTCAGGATTTTGCCGCGTAGTCCCATACTGGCAGTGCAAAGCTTTCCGATTAGATCTTTGCGTCGTTAAATCTCTAAGTAAACAAAATAAACCTTTTTTATGATACAGACCTTTCTCTTTACACAAGTCTCTCGCACTCAGAACAGCGCTCTGGCGGCGCTCTCGGTTTAAGGCAGTAGTGTTAGACTGAGCTTTTCAAATACAAATAAATAGCTAAATCATCCCGTGGTTCCTGGAGTGCTGCTGGTTTCTGGTTTCTGAATGGTGCTTTTGCATAGAAGCTGAAAATCAGCGTGAAGGTGGAACAGGAGAAGGAGCCACACGAAGCTGTCGGAGCAGACTGAGAGCACTTGTAACACTCAGAAAATGTATTTTTGTTGAGCAAATGTCATTTTGCTCAATGGAAACTGCATATGACTTAAACAGGCATTAGTATTCAATATGGATATTAATTATTCAGCCAATGTGAGTGCATCTTAAGCTCGTTTTTTGAAAGCATTCCAGACATATTAGTCACACGTCTGTTCAGATGTTACATTCGGGACTTGTTTACAATCTAAACAAAAGCGCAATCAGTCACAACAAACCTACATCGCTCTAAGATTTACTGCTGAAAACAGAAGCTAATCAGACAAGACTGTTTCAGCCTGATTTTGTTTGTGGACCGACAATTAATTTGTACACTTTGCTCGTTTGTGTTTCTCCTTAGTATAAAAGTGTGTTTGTAACAGCTCTAACAAATTGTACCCTGATTTAGCTTTTTGTCATAAACGTTTTGCAATAACCCCAGTTTAACAAGTGCCCTCAGTCTGCTCTACTCTTTAAAATACTTGTGAACTTGTGGACCAGCTGCAGCACCTAAGTGCTTAGAGGGGGGAAACTCTGACTGGACAGTCCAAACGATTAACGAAGCAAAACTAGCGACAGCAGCCCTAGCGCGGCAAGAGCGTGCCAGCCAGCCGAGCGCGTCCCCGAGCTTTTAGTGTCCTGGCTGTCCATGGGCTCGTCGTCGTCGTCCTCCTCGTAATCGTCCATGGTGTTGCCCGAGCCCTCGTCGTGGTGGACGGGCGGCGCGCCAAAACACAACGTCTGCATGCTGACTTTGATGAACTCGCAGATGGTGCGCTCGGCACCGTCGCACACGCACGTGTCCAGCTGCTGCGCTTTGGGCAGGCGGCGCATGTGCGCGATCACGCCGCGGCAGGCGCTCGTGCACGTGGCGCCGCTGAACAGCTTGCCGCAGTGCTGCAGGTAGTCGCCCATGGCCGAGCGGCACTGCGAGTCCCTCTCGCACTGCTTGCGCGCCTCTGTGCAGCCCATACTGCTGGTCCGGGGCAGACACGGCTCGATGGCGCGCTTGGTGTCCCGGCACAAGGTGTCGTCTGCGCAGCTGCAGTCCTCCAGTGCCGGCCCGTTTTTGGTCATGTTCAGCTGCACGAGCGAGGCGATGCAGTGGCTCGGGCACGTCCGCCGAGACCCGCTCAGGACCGGGTCGCACGCGCGCAAGTACTGTCCATAGGCGTAGTTGCACTCGGGCTCGGCTTGGCAGTGGAAAATCGCCTCCCAGCACACGAGGCGGCGGGGACGGTTTCCGGATGGCCCGCCGCGCACGCACAAGCACGAGCCGAGGAACAGGAGCGCGCAGGCTAGCGGCCACGGGTACGCGCCTGCCCCAGGGACCATCCGCGCCAGTCTCGCCATCGGCGTTACGGTCTGAATCATGCGTCCATGTCAACGTGGGAGACGCAGGCTCACCACAGCATGTCGGTTTTCCCCCGAAAAAGGCACTCACCTTTTTAAAAAAATGCTGGATTATTAGAGAGTAAGTTCCATGTTAGGGGAGCATCCCAGTAACAGCGTCCATAAACCGGCCAGCGCAGCGCAGCGCAGCTCTGATCTCCGTCCGTAACTTTAGTCCTGTCCGAACTGAGCGCGCTCCGGACGCGTCTCGCTCTCTTTAATCCTCACGACCCGAGCACTGAAGAACAGAAACGTCATCGCACTCCGCTTATCATCCTTCATTAAGTAGCCAAACGCGTGGCTACAATAAACACTCCTCTAAGACAAAAACAAACAAAAAGCGCACCGAGACCGCCTCACGCTCGCTCCGTTCCTCCGCCTCACAGCGACTCTTTATCCCGTTCGATTCCTGCAAAACTTTGCCTCCGCTCTCATTGGTCCCCGGCCTCTCCGTCGCCCTCTGACGCCACACCGGGCGGGTACATTATGGGTGGGTCCTGAGCTAGGAAAAGAGCCAAGCGTTGATGTGATTGGCGCGAAGAGCAAAAGGGCGTGACCAAGAGCGCGGTCGTTCCGCTGTCACAAATATGTACACAGTTTATAAATCATCCTGACTCCGCCATTTATTTCATTCTCAGCCCAACTGTGCTCATTAGTAATCAGACAGCGGTTTCACCACAGCTCTCAGACTCAACCCTCATGTTCCTTTCACTAGATTACAGGTATGCATCGCTGAACGGCCATGATACCTTCTGGGAAATTGCACAGTATAAGTTATCTACTACTTATCGATGCTATATGAGATACTGTGAGCACCACCGTATTGACTAAATAGCCAAGATATGATCCATGCTCTGGCCTGAGATCATTTTTTCAAATCAGGAAAGATGATTAAGTATTTGAAAGCGATCCTTCCTGGCACGGCTCCTCACTTGGGATGACTACAATAGAAATAAAAACACAATTGGACGCAGCTCCGTTCCGCGTACTTTCATACGAACCCAAGCCCCTACATGCCAAAGCCTAATAAAGATAGTCCTGCACTGGTGTAAAATGATACTGTGCAAGTTCACACTCGAAGGCAGGGGGAAAAAAGTGACAGACCACGCTAAGGTTAGCAGCTCCAGCGAGTCCATCAGGCACAAAGGCGGGTTTGTGTTTCAAACAGGGTCCCGGAGTCAGGAATGCACCTTAAGGCCAGTGTGCACCAGCCCTCCGCCCACAGCAAGGCACTCAACGTCAGTTACGGATGGTCAGATCTGAGAGTGCCGGCGACGCCTCTGGATCACGTCATTGTATCATGATAGATGAAGGGAACACTATCTTCACCGGGGCAGTCAGACCGTCAACCCTGGAACTACACTTAGCAGAAATGCATTCAGCAAATTCAAATGTTTCCCAGTGGAAGCCCTTTAGCTTTGCGGCTTTATCCTTAAAGTTCTGCCTTCATGTTCATGTACACTGAACTTCCGACCTCCTCTTGGACAACTGATTCTGATTTCTTCTTGTCATACTGGGGGACACAGAATTTAGAGGTGCACAGCTGTACCCCACCACTTTGTAGCCTAGTGGTTAAGGTACTGGACTATGTCCCAGAAGATCCAGGGTTCAAATGCCACCATTGGGCCTTCCACAACTGCTTGGACTGTATCAGTTGTAAGTCTCTCTGGATAAGGGTGTCTCCTAAATGCCTAGATGTAGACGTACCCCTCTACCTGCCAATCAGTCATAGGGGTACAAAATGCCTGTTAAATATTAAATAGATTAAGGGATTTAACACTAAAAGCGGGCGTTCCTCTTGATGAACAAATTAACACTAATTAATGTTTTATTCATTGCATTCATTTTGTTTACATTAACATAACTGATGCCTTTGCCCTAATATGGCCTTTTGGTAGGTTACACGGTTCTAAGAGGCCAAAACATACAGCTACGAGCAATCATTGGCCTACAGCATGCAACATGGCTGAATTTGTTTTTTTAATTGATCCAAAAGAGAAATCGAAACACCTGACCGGTGGCGTTTCTAGGGTTTGAGGATTCAAGATTGGGGGCTTAGCCAAGACACATGTAGGGACTCCAGGGAGGTCCACTTCCAATTTGTTTTATGTTTTAATACTCAGTTTTGGTACCTTTTTTATACCATACGCACTGTCTGTGTAGTATTTGTAGCAAAACAATACAACACTCAGCAGACTTTAAATAAAATATTTAATACATGTGAATCTTCTTATACCAGACATAAAGTAAAATTATTTTATTATGAAAACGAAAAGGTATAGTATAACCTACTTACAATGAAGATGTTAAGTGATATATGTCCATATGTTCTAATCATAGGTGAAAACATCGCTAAAATCGGCTGGATTATAAAAGGCTAAAGTTATAAAATAAAGAGTCATTTTTGAGCCGAAAAAGTCGACATACTAAAAAGAGCCAGAATTCGCATCACTACTTGTGTGCCCCTGGCTCTGACTGAAAGCGTTAACTGGTCAAACTTTTGGAAAGATTCTGGGGCATTATGGGAAATGTAGTGCCTGTAGTGAAGCTGCACAAACCGGTTATTAACCAGTTTCTAATTTTAGGGGCGCAGTGCATACAGTGATATTTTAGTACAGGTGCACTTGGTTTTTCACAGCTAAAGTGTCTCCGGCTTAATCAAAGCATTCGAACCCTAATGTATTGTATTTTGAGACTTTTAAAATAATATTACATAAAGAATCAAGACTATAACGGTGTATTAACTGACACCGAAAGTCAACTCCACTTGAGTCTACAGTTATACTATTTATTTAGAAAACGCCCTTATCGTGTGAAGGCTAAAGGGTCTTGCTCAAAGGCAAACAGCAAGAGCTTGGCGAATATGGATGGGTGGAGGATTAAGCTCACAACCTTTGATTACAGTCCAGAGTCCTGACTCACCTTAAGGCCAGTTACTGGAATATTAATTTTTTTAAATTAGGGTGTTTATAATCTTTTCAGTGTCATGTCACCATGACGCAAACACAGTACCACATCTCTACACAAAATGTACTGGAACTCAGTTTGTACAATATTTATACAATGTTGTGTCTGACACAGTTTGGCATTAAAACCAATTCTCCTTTTTGAAACACTCAAACTGATCTTCTTAATAAGAGACTTGTTAACGACTTTACATGAACCTAAAGCAGGACGAAAACGAGGGAGAGGAAAAAAAAGGCTCGACCAACCAAACTATTTTCTTTGGCAGACTGAATTTACACACACCAGATGTGCTGAGCAGCTCAGCGCTGTACGCCATTACTTTTTGATGGTGCCATTAAAGGCGCGTTCGTGCTTCTATAATGCAATTAAGGGGCGAGTGGGATGAAGTCACTGCAAATGAGTCTGATGAGAAAGAAGCCTTCTGGGAGATGGTGTTAGTTCGAACTGTTCACAGTGTAATGGGCCAATGTGATAATTTGTTTCTCCAGAGTTTTTTTTTTTAAATAAATGAATTATTGAGATTGGGAAATTAATGGGTAGTTGAACTGAAAAATACATGGCATCATTTCCTAATAATGTCATCATCTCCAGCTATGACGTTAACACTGTTTTTAGTCATGATGTCAACATGGTTGATCATTTTTATTACTTTTTTATTCTTTAAAATCTAGCATCTGTTTATGTAACAAAAGGCTTGGTCCTCATGGGGTTTCTCCGTTTTTGTTTTTTTGTAATCTCAGATTTATCTGTGGCCGGAAATCCGTCCCTAGAAATACCTACACGGTTCATCTAAACAGATGCATGGACGTTGTAGGTGGAATTTTGATATGTACACACATACATTGCAGTCTATGTGTGGGTGGAGGTGAAGTGGTTTGGAGAACTAAAGGAAACTACAGGAAATGAGCAGGCAGGAACAATCCATTTATAAGGATATGGAACTTCCTCTATAGGACCACGAGGAAGAGAGATAATGGCAAGCGATAAGTGGACGCTGCATCTGGCCGTCTGTTTCCGTTAGAAAATCTGTAAGGCAACCCCGCGATTTCAGCAAGTTCTCGGAAAGCTATTTATGCTAATCAAACCTAAGGGTGATGGCCATGATAAATACTTGGCTCTTATTTTATGATGGAGAAACGTTATATATCATAGCATAGCCTACCTTGAACATGCTTAAACACTTACTACTTATTAAAACAAAGCCTATTTCATAATAAATAATTTAATATTACATTTAATTTATTAAATAGTGTATTGAAAGCGAAAAGTAAAAACAATTATTGTTGCAACTATGACTTTAACTCACTACATTTCCCAGCACTTATCACTGCCAACTTCCTCATTTATCATGGGAGAGTATTGTACTTTGTATCGCTTGCCTGGGGAAAAATTAAAATTTATTTATAATTCTAAATTCAGAGTACGGGGTCTGCTGATTGTGTATTATGTGTATTATTAAATTCCTATCGTAAAGTTCAAAACAGCGCAAGTTGGACCATGGTAAAAGAGG
Source organism: Ancistrus triradiatus (assembly GCA_025084515.1). Taxonomy (NCBI): domain Eukaryota; kingdom Metazoa; phylum Chordata; class Actinopteri; order Siluriformes; family Loricariidae; genus Ancistrus; species Ancistrus triradiatus. The sequence continues at coordinate 73,161 of JAJAGP010000444.1, read as the reverse complement.
GAGTACCTGTATATCCTAGGTTTGTGTGTTTATTTTGCTAGCAAACTGCTATAGGAAAAAAAAAATGAGGTTAACAATTTTTTTTACAGGTTCTCTTTAAGTTGTAGTAAAAACTACAAGTAAAAATAGCTATTCCAACTAAATTCAGTATAACAACAAATAACAAAGCTTTTAAACGAAGCATTTTCTAACAACATTATAGTGACTTAACGTCCAAAGAGACAAAAAGCCAAATAATGACTTCCCAAATTTTAATCCAACTAAATATACTAAAACTGAAGCTAAGACATAGAAAATAAAAAGTCAACAACATTAAAAAAACTAAATCCACACTAAAATCCAAATGACATCTGAAAAATCATGTAAATCTAAAGCAAATAAAACTATAACAACACATAAACACTGCATGACCCTGTCATTCGTTGACAGTGCTAAACTTTGATTGGGTTTACTCCTTGCGGCTATTTCCACAACTACAAAACTAATCACTGTGGTTTTCCTCATTTCTAGGTGCTGAAATAAGTAACGATTTATCCACGGTTTCTTCTTTTACGCCGCATCAGCTGGACTCTAATAGGAAACAGACTTTCACACAGGCTAGCCGTTGCCAAAATTCCTACTCCCTCGGCACCGGAGAAGAAAAACTACATTCAATGACTTATTCTCACAGTTATGGTTCAGACTGAACTCACCTTTTGATATTTTTTTTTATTATTTCTTGGGCTCTCGAGTGTTTCTCAAGTATGATTATAAGCAACATCCATAAAACTTATATATGAAGTCATAGAACTCTTTTATTATTTTCTTTTTTGCACAATATGTTAGTTGTTGCATTTGGAAAAACTGTCCATCTTGATTTGAGGGGTTTTTTTCCACACTGGGCAAGCTGCCCTGTGGTTGGGGGCATGCTTACAGCTGTTGTTAAACCATGATAGAGAGATTGAGTCATTATAATTGCACCAAGTTGATCATCTGTTACATTCAACCCTAAAGAACGAATGTTTACGAAAATTTTTGGCTGCATCCCAAACTAAAGTCTGATTAGTATTTATCCTGTTGTGTTCTTAGTACTCTGTAGCGGTGGTAAGTAATGAAGTATAAGTGCTGTTTACTTCTGTAACTTCCTACTTTTTACTTTTACTTGATACATTACATGAGAAAAATCAGCACTTTTTTGTCTTTGAGATGTTTCTATACCTAAAGTCCACCTGTGGTAAATTCAGTTAGTATCAGAGCAAAAACCGAGCCATGAGGAAGAAAGAACTGCCCGTAGAGCTCAGAGACAGGATTGTGTCTGGATTGAGATCTAGAGAAGGCTACAAAAACTGCTGCTGCACTGCAAGTTCCCAAGAGCGCAGTGGCCTCCATATTCTTAAATGGAAGAAGTTTGGAACAACCAGGACTCTTCTTAGAGCTGAACACCCCAGAAAACTAAGTAATCGAGGGAGATGGGCCTTGGTAACAGAGGTGACGAGGAACCCAATTGTCACTCCAAAGATGCTATATGGAGATGGGAGAAATTCCCGGAACCATCACAGCAGCACTCCACCAATCTGGGTTTTATGGCAGAGTGGCCAAACAGAAGCCTTTCCTCAGTGAAGACACAAAATAAGGAACCTAAAGGGCTCTCAGACTGTGTGAAACAAGATTCTCTGGTCTGATGAAGCCAATCTGTCCACTGTACCATTGGCAGGCTATGCATCGTTAACTGTGAGACCTTATATAGGCAGGTGTGCATCTTTCCAAATCATGTCCAGTCAACTGAACCACAGGGAGACTCCAGTCAAGGTGTAGAAATATCTTAAAGATGATCAACGGAAATGGGAGTCCAATAGAGTTAAATTTCAAGCGTCATAGCAAAGGGGCTGAATACTTATGTCAATGCGAGATGTTCGTTTTTCCTTATTTTTTTGCAAAAAATGTCTAAAATTCCTCTCTCATTATGGGATATTGAATGCAATGTGAAAAAAGCAAAAGGGTCTGAAGACTTTCCGAATGCACTGTAACTGCTAATAAACTAGCAAACGTTGCACATTAGCATAACTAGTGTATTGCTAGTTGACTCCATTGACTACAGTTTCTCAGCATTATAAATTTACATTTGGGGAATGTCCATCCTACGTAACGTTCACACGTTATAGACTTGGAGGGTCAGGACTGCGTTGTGATTTAGTGACAGAACGCAAGACCGCCAAGACTCTGTCGTTAATTTTTAGCTACGTATCTTTGGGTGGAGGAGCTTTACTCAAACTATGCCGCTCCAATACAGCCATCAGCTTCAATCTGTCTTTCTTGACAGACCGCAGATCGAAGCAGGGGTATACTGCCAGGATTTTTGTTTTTAACCACAGGTCAGGCTGACACACACACACACACACACAAACACACACACGCCAGCTGTTCTAACACATGGCTCTTTGCCTGTCCCTACTGCATAAGTGACTATTTATGTAGGCCTAAGGGCCTGTCAGAACATTGCATAGAGGGGGAGAATGGCATACGACAGTCCGACCAATAAAGACATAAGCTCTTACAGGCACAACAATAACTGAACAATCTCGGCGCGCAACACAACAAAGGGTGTCGATTCCAAACAACAAGCATTAAGCATTCCAGATGTGATATGAATCGGATGTTTGGTGCGTTAATTGCTCTGGATCAGATGTCAATGTTCAAGTCGAGCAGTGCAGCTCTGGAATGTCTTCATTCAGAGATAAGGGATGAGGGAATTCTTATCAGACGATACATAAATATGCGGACATGGAAAAGCAAGATCATTCATCATTTACGGAAACGTCGGACTCATCCAGTTTCTCACAAACGCCTCTGCAAGCCTGTTCAATGTCGTGCTGATAATTTTCTGACACCAGGCATTGCTCAACTGAATATTTTTTGGCTTTATATATTTTAGAACAGGCTGCTAAAAAGTAAGAGTTAAGACATGCTGTAATGGCTTGCTAGTTTAGACATCCTTTTAACAAATTGTGTCTCAGTTTTTTAGCATAAGGTGGCATTCCGATGAGAAACAGCCCTTCACTGTATATATACTGTATATACAGTTGCAATCAGAAATATTCAACCCCCTCAACTCCAAAGACATTATAGAGATGTGGATGAAAAATAATGACAATACAACCTCATTAAAAACAAAAAGTATTTATTAATATATATGTGAGTTATTTTGACAACAGAAGTTGGTAAGTACTAACAAGCTTCTTACACCTCCCAGTTGGAATCTTGGCCCATTCTTCATGTGCAAAAGCCTCTAGGTCAGTGATGTTTGATGGCTTCTGTGCTGCAACTGCCTTCTTTAAATCCCACCAAAGATTTTCAGGGTTTAGATCTAGTGACTGAGAAGGCCACTCCAGGACATTCCAGGATCTTTTTCTCAATCAAGCTTTGGTTGACTTGGAGGTGTTAATAGGATCATTTTCTTGCTGGAAGGTCCAGTGATTGCCATGGTTTAATTAGTCAACAGATGGCATCACGTTCCTCTTTAAAATGGCCTGGTATGCATCTTGGAGTCCGGCCATGAAGTCCTCGTTTATTCAGTGCACATCTTACAGTTGCTACTGAAGGACTTGTTCATCAGGTCATCCTGTAGGTGTCTAGCACTCACACAGGGTTTTTTCTTTGTTGTCCTGACTAAGTTGCTAAGGACCCTTGATGAAATTTCATCACGCTTTCTTCCACGGCCAGGCAGGTTTGAAACTGTTCCATAAGTTTTAAACTTCCTTATAATGCTCCCAATGGTGTCTCTTGGGATGTTATATTTTTTGGAAATCTTCTTATACCCAAGGCCCTTTAGGTGCGATGAAATAATCTCCTCTCTCAGCTCTTGTGGAATCACCTTTGTCTTTCCCATGATTGCAACTCACCTTGAATTCCTTCATGGGTGGTGTTTATATATGCATCACAGCTGAAGCAAATGAAGGATCATTATAGAGTTCTCAAAGGCTTAATTATGTTTCAACTCCACTTTAGTCCACAAAAAGTGCCAAAAAGCATTAAAAACAACAATATTATATAGGGTTGAATAGTTGTGACACGGCTATCTTAACAAAATATACTGTTACACACAAATACTACATCATGCATTTTCTGTTCTGATTTTATGTATCACTCAACTCATAAAGAAGTCATCCAAAGCAGATTCTTGCTATTTGAAAAAACTTAAATTGATAATATATTTGACTGCAACTATATATATATACAGTCGTATTAAAAAAGTTTGGGCACCCCTGATAAATTTTCATGATTTTTCTTTATAAATCATTGGTTGTCCAGCTCAGTTTTTTTCTCCCTCTTTGCATCTTCTCTGAAGAGTGGGCAACATGGGAGCCTCAAAACAACTCTCAAATGGCCTGAAAACAAAGGTTTGTTCAACATCATGGTTCAGGGAAAGGAAAAGCTCTCTCAGAGATTTCAGCTGTTCAGTTTCCACTGTGAGGAACATAGTGGAGGCAATGGAAGACCACAGGCACAGTTCTAGTTAAGGAACTCCCGAAGTCGCAGACCAAGAAAAATCTCAGATAGGCAGAGGCGAAGGATGGTGAGAACAGTCATAGTCAAGCCACAGACCACCTCCAAAGACCTACACCTCATCTTGCTGCAGATGGTGTTGTGCGTTCATCGTTCAACTATACAGCGCACTTTGCACAAGGAGAGGCTGTATGGGAGAGTAATGCAGAAGAAGCCTTTCTGCAGACCACGCCACAAACAGAGTCACTGAGGTGTGCTACAGCACATTTGGACAATCCAGCTTCATTTTGGAATAAAGTGCTGTGTACTGATGAAACTAAAATTGAGTTATTTGGACATAACAAGGAGCGGAAAAAGAACACAGCATCCCCAAGACAAACACTTTGCTACCCACAGTAAAATTTGGTGGCGGTTCCATCATGCTGTGGGACTGTGTGGCCAGTGCAGGTACTAGGAATCTTGTTTTAAAGTTGAGGGTCGCATGGATTCCAGTTAATATCTCCAGATTCTTGAGAACAATGTTCAAGAATCAGTGACAAAGTGCACCGAGGCCAACGACCCCAAACCCTGCTCAACATCTACTAAGGCATTCATGCAGAGGAAACCAGTACAAACGTTCTGGAATGGCCATCTCAGTCCCCAGGACATGAATATTACTGAAAATGTTGGGCTGTCCATGCTCGGAAAACCATCAACCTGACTGAACTGGAGATGTTTCTAAAGAAGAATGGTCCCAAAGCACCTTCAACCAGAATCCAGACTGGAAGCTGTAGGAAGCGTTTACCGGCTGAATAATTACTGCACACTTTCTGTAAATCCTATAAACTTAATTTCACTTCTCAAATATCACTGTGTTCATCTGCTATATGATATATTTAACTCAAGTTGCTGATCTGAACAACCAATGATTTATAAACTAAAATCATGAAAATTATCAGGTGTGCCCAAACTTTTTCATACGACTGTATATATATATATATATATATACACACACAATAGTGGTTTAAATACAATGGGTATTTAAACAAATACTCCAATTGCATTGCTATACATTTTACTCAGCTCATTTGTTCATTATTCAGCCTTCGTTACTTGTTCTGTTATTGTTTGTTCTTCAGACTTCAGTTTTTCAGCTCTAGTGATGGGATGCAGAAAGCACAGGCAGCCAGTGTGAAACTCCGTGGCACGTACTGCCCATCTGGCTCGCTCCCGCGGCGCTCGGGGCCACTCTGCCAGAGTGTAAACTGTGTATTTGAAAAGCCGTCAGTGCAGGCCTAAGCGGCAGCTGCCACAGGATGTGTTAGAATAACTGAGTGACACAATGGTTTCTTCTCTAAATAAACAGATGTGAGCTGGTTGTTAAAACCTCAGAGAGGTTTTTTCCTCCTCTGCGCCCATCTGGGTGCCGGCAGGCCTTTTTTTTTTTGTAACTCCCTTCTCCTTATAAACGACTGTCTGTTAGGACGTCTACTCATTCAATCTTCAGCAGACGTCTCGAATAATTGTATGTTGTTTGTTAGGACCCCTGCTCTTGTCTCTTTAGTTTTGTCACAGTCCCAGCGCAGTAACACATGCCCAGGAAATGGCAGTATATCAAGCCGTCTGGCTCCAGGCGTCACATTTTCTGCTGGACTGGCTTGATTGCTGGGTGCCAAAAGCTCCAACGGTCCTGTTCTAACACTTGAATCTTGAGGTTTATCATTATAGCATGTTACCATACTTAATTTAAAGTGTTTAAAGTGTTCATGTTAGAGCCACCTGCTGGAAACAGCAGTTCTGAGGAGCTGGGTTCAAACCCTTTCTTGGCCTCTCAATGTCATGGTCAGGGTGTGTGGTTACAGAGCCCTGAAATGGACTGGTGTCTCATCCAGGGAGCACTTCTGTCTACAAAAGTGAATTACACAATAGCACCCATCTCCCAAATCCAAACCTCACTCCCCTTTGCCACACATTGGCCCCAACAAGGATAAGGGGGGAACAGTAACTTTCATTTTTATCATATCTTCATATCACAATGTTAAGCCATATGAACTGCAGCATTAATCGTAATTGGCCAATTACTTACATGACAAAAATAACCAATAATAATAATAATAATAATAATAATAATAACCTCAGTGGGGGTCCCTGAAACATGGGAACTTGACGATGTGCCCACTTGTCCATTTTTCTTAAGAAAAATCTTCTGAAGGTTCTTAAGGCAAACAATAAGAAGTTCAAGAATGTTCTTAAATGCAAGAAGATCTCAAATAGTATCTTAAGAAACTCTTTGCTGTTTACTTATGTTGCATTTTAGAGCTTACAATGTACAGCGCGAGACATTTTGAATTTGTATTTACCGTTATTTCCGTTATTTAGTCTAATCTGCTCAGATGACAGCAAAATGGAGTAAAAACCTCAAACCATGCATTCCAAACAATTTTAGCAAACAAGAAATAGCAGTGATGGTGGAAGAAAGAACCAACAGGAAAAAATCCTCCTTGGAAAATGAAAACTTCAATTGAAAGTATGCACTTCTTAAAATTGTTAAGAAGTAAATAGTTAAGAAATAAATAAGATCATTTTTAAGAATTTATTTGAAGAATAACAAAAACAAGAGTGAAGTTAAGGAAAAAAGACACATTTATGAAGATTTTCTTTCTTAAGACAGTAATCGGATTTCTCAGTGCATATACAGTGGTGTGAAAAAGTGTTTGCCCCCTTCCTGATTTCCTATTTTTTTGCATGTTTGTCACAGTTAAGTGTTTTGGAACATCAAACCAATTTAAATATTAGTCAAAGACAACACAAATAAACACAAAATGCAGTTTTTAAATGACGGTGTTTTTTTATTATTGAAGGAGAAAAAAATTCAAACCTACATGGCCCTGAGTGAAAAAGTGATTCACACCACACTTGCCACTTTATTCTTAATAATTGCATGTAACTACACTCTGTAAGACAATTTTGTGAATCTGGACCACTGGACTAATGCACCAGATCCTCGTGTCTGTCTTTATTCTGTGTGGTGAGGAATACAAACCAGTGAGGATCTTCCCATTGAAGCCATTCTGAATTTGCAATAAGACCATTGGTTGATCAATGTTTTATGGCACCGAGATGGTCTCTGGGATGAACCGAAAGGTCCTGGCTCCCGAAAGAACAAAGAGTATCTGACACCATGGGCTAACTCTTGGGTGCCCTTGTGACAGACACTAACTAAAAGTAAGTCCCAGCTCTTATAATCAGTGGACTATCTGGTAACACTGGATTCACTGATGATGGGTGAAAACCATGTTTTGGTGGGCAGAGCACATTCAGGTCGTGACCCTTTCACTGGAAGATCGCTCTATCCAATTCCAGGAATGACAACATCGATCGTCAAATGCATGAATAAGGAACTGTCTGGATTCAGCCCAGGAATTTGTAATAACAACACTGCAATAAAGGCAGCGAGAACTCGCTCTTCTTAAATCATCACATTGGAGTGAGATCAGCGGTACCACAACGTTGTTATTCTTCTCAAACAATAGCTGGCGCGTACATAGCTTGTCTTTTGGAAATATATTTTTTAAATCCAGTTATGGTTCATGATGTATTATAATGACACTCTTGACCTAGTTTGTTCCTTTTCTCTCCTCACCCTCGACCGCTTCCTGTCTCTCAGTCACTCTGCACGTTTTTATTTTTTTTGCCATTTCTCTGTCAATTCATCGTCTATATCGCTGTCCATGTAGCCCCTCCTTCAACTGAAACATTTGAGTTTACATAGTGCTGCCCTCTCAGAATAACTATGCCTCATGTTAAAGCAAAAACGCATTCTTTGGTTTCCAGAGGTGGAAAGTAATGAATTCTGATTTGATTACTCAAGTAGTCATGTATACGGCATACTCTGATCTAGAAATTGCATTAAGAAATACGATAAAAAGGGCTGGATTTTAACTCAGTAATCAGATTGTTCATAGCATGTGTAAAAGTTAGCCGATTTCCTAACCCGACACGGTTGCCATGTCCAACGGTTTGGCCTCTTTGATTGGTGAAAACTATGTTTTGGTGGGCAGAGTGATTCCCACAAAGTGATTTGATTTCTGATCACTATCTTTTAGTATTTGAGCTATCTCTACTAAATAAAATCCTTCTGCCTCGTTATCACACCAAGCGCACTATCACATCTGCTACTCCAGCTGCGTTTATTAAAAACCTACCAGACTTAATATTTAATACACCTACGGAGCTCGATCATCTTGAGTGTGTAAATGATCAATTAGAATGTGTGTTTCGTTCAACCCTGGATGCGATTTCTCCTGCTAGGGTCAAACGCATTATGGAAAAAAAGGCTAGCACCATGGTATAATGACCACACCCATACCTTAAAGCAAACAACGCAGTGCCTAGTGGACACATAGTAAATTGGAGGTGTTTAAGATTGCTTGGACGGACAGCATAGCAGAGTATAAGCATGCCCTTACTAAAGCTAAAGCTGCATATTCTTCACAATCATAGAGAAAAATAAGAATAATCCAAGATTTCTCTTTAATAAAGTCTCCAAACCCTACAGAATGTGATTCTCATGTTCTGTGTAATTTTAACAGTAATGATTTCATGACTTTCTTTAATGATAAGATAGAAAACATTAGGCATAAAACTCAATGCTCATCACATCACCAAACTATTCAGCAACCTTCCAGATGCAGCACTAGTGAAAACATCTGTTCAATTAGCTGTAAATCAAGATTAGAATATTTTACTCCAATTTCTAATACTGAACTATCCGCACTGATCAGCTCGTCTAAGTCATCAACATGTTTATTAGATCCAATTCCAACACGTCTACTCAAAGAAGTAATACCTAGTATTATAGAGCCACTGTTAGCTATTTTAAATTCATCCCTTACCTTTGGTTATGTGCCCAAATCCTTTAAGTGTGCCGTTATCAAACCACTGATTAAAAAAGCCAATCTTGACCCTTGTGTGCTATCTAATTATAGACCACTTTCAAATCTACCATTTCTGTCCAAAATCTTAGAAAAAGCCGTCTATCAGCAGCTCTGCAGTTACCTCCAAAGGAATGGTATTTATGAAAACGTTTCAGTCTGGCTTCAGGCCCCATCATAGTACTGAAACAGCATTAATTAGGGTACTAAAATGTCCTCAGATAAGGGATGTGTTTCTTTTCATCTTGTTCTGTTACATTTAAATGCAGCATTTGACACTATAAATCATGATGTTTTAAACTAAACAGACTAGAAAATATTGTAGGTATTAAGGGATTAGCACTTTCTTGGTTTAAATTCTACTTAACTGACTGGTACCAGTTTGTTCATATAAATAATCTAAGGTCTAAGCTCTCAAAAGTGAAGTATGGCGTGCCTCAGGGGTCAGTGCTTGGCCGGTTTTTATTCTCTCTGTACATGCTGCCACTAGGCTCAGTTATTCGTAAACATGGCATTAGTTTCCACTGCTATGCAGATGATACACAGCTGTTACATATCTGCCTACAACCAAATGACAGCCTTACAATCAACAAAATCGAGGACTGTGTAAAGGAAATAAAAGACTGGATGTTATTTAATTTCTCTTACTTAACTCAGATAAAACAGAGATTCTATTAGTGGGACCCAAGGCTGTGAGAGACAGGTTGGCTACATCTATCCTAAATCTAGATGGCTGTCCAGTATTGCCCAGTCCGTCTGTAAAAAACTTGGGTGTCATATTTGATTCAGATCTCTCCTTTGATGTGCACATTAGCAGCATCACTCAAATTGCTTTCTTTCAATTACGTAATATCGCTCTAGTAAATCTATAAATAAACTTCAATTAATTCAGAATGCAGCCGCCCAAGTGCTAACTCGAACTAGAAAATTCGATCATATCACTCCTATTCTATTTAACTGGTTACCAGTTAAATTCCGCATTGATTACAAAATACTTCTTATAACTTATAAAGCTCTACATGGCCTGACCCCACATTATCTGAGTGAACTCTTGGAGTCTTACAATCCAGCTCGTCTACTTCGTTTGCAGGGTGCAGGACTTCTTTTAGTTCCTAGAATTAAAAAAGTCACAGCAGGAGGAAAGGCTTTCTCATACATGGCCCCCCAACTATGGAATAAACTTCCCACTTTAGCTCGAGACTCAGACACTCTCCAAAATTTTAAGTCTAAGCTATAGACATGCTTATTTGTGCAGGCTTTTGACTAGATTTAGACCGGGATGCATGGTTCGGGTCACTGGGGCCAGAGTCTGGAGTCATGTCTGGCCTGCCTGCCTTGTCCTTTAGCGAGGAGTGTCGGGTGGGCGGTCTGGCTGAACTGGGCTTCGGTCCTCTTGATCTTGACTTGTGCATCCTTGCCTTAGACTAAGGGCACAGCTGGGGGTTCATAGTCAAAGAGTCTTATGGTGATCAGAGACGTTGGGTTGCTGTCTTCTGCCTCCTGTGGGGTTTCCAATGTCTCGTGTGATCCCTCTTGGCTGTGTTACCTTCCGGTTCTCCTCTTTCTAGCTATGCTGCTATAGCTAATGCTGCCAAGATCTCATGCTACACGTGGCATCAGTGATTGTTAATAGACACTGTGCTCTTAATAAATAACTAATTGCATTTACTGTTTTCTCTGTGTTTCGGTACCAGTTGCTGCCCCACACATGATGTTCATCCGCTGCAGCTTCACTCAAGCTGCTTACATCATCAGCTCCAGTCCCACCATACCCGGGCCACACCAGAGGACAGTAACTCTCTCCCTCCTCCGGTTATCTGGGGACGAAGTGCCGCCAACGACTTTCCTGCTTAGACTCAGGATCCTGGAGTGACCTGGAGTGTGTATTGGACTACTTAATGCTGATGTGCATATTTTACATTTTATTTGAACTATCCCTCCATGACTTTTGTTTCATTCTTACATTTATCATCTACTCCTCCCAAGGAGGTTGGGTCCCTTTTTGAGTCTTGGTCCTCCCAAGGTTTCTTCCTCATAACACTTAGGGAGTTTTTCCTTGCCACTGTCGCCCTAGGCTTGCTCAATTTGGATTTAGCGTAGATATTAGGAGATAATCTAAAATTGTAGAGTTGCTTTGAGACAATGCTGCACTGTAAAATGCACTATGTAAATAAATATGACTTGACTTTCTTTACCATTGACTTTTTTTTTTTTTTTTTTTTTTGACCTAGCAACCCCAGACTTAAATGTGCCACGGAATTAAAGGAATTAAGTTAATGTAATTAAAGGAAGGAAGTTTCTGTCACATATTTCTGTTTGATTATTGGCTGGTTGCAAAGTAGAAATCCGATTATTACCCGAGTCATGTAAACCCGGAGCTTTCCCATTCTGATTACTCAAGTGCACGTACAGTACCAGTCAAAAGTTTGGACACACCTTCTCACCCAGTGTTTTTCCTTATTTTTCAGTGTTTTATGCATTGTAGATTAATATCGAAGACATCAAAACTATGAGGGAACACATATGGAATCTTGTAGTAAAGAAAAAAGTGTTAAACAAACCAGAATAAGTTTATACTTTAGATTCTGTGTTTCAACCATACCTCTGCACAACAAATCTGATGGTCGCAAACACATTAAGAAAGCATGAAAGTCCTCATGTTAAATCTTAACCCACCTGTTAATTGAAACCCTTTCCAGGTGATTAACTTCTAAAGCCGATTTGAGAGAATGTCAAGAGTGTGCAAAGCTGTTGTCAAAGCAAAAGGTGGCTACTTTTAAAAATCTGAAGTATAAACATACAGTGGGGCAAAAAAGTATTTAGTCAGCCACTGATTGTGCAAGTTCTCTGACATAGAAAGATGAGAGAGGTCTGTAATTTTCATCATAGGTACACTTCAACTATGAAAGACAAAATGAGAAAAACAAAATCCAGGAAATCACATTGTAGGATTTTAAAAACATTTAGTTGTAAATCATGGTGGAAAATAAGTATTTGGTCAGCCACAAACACGCAAGATTTCTGGCTGTCACAGACCTGTAACTTCTTCTTTAAGAAGCTCTTCTATCTGTATAAAAGACACCTGTCCACAGCCTCAAACAGTCACACTCCAAACTCAACCATGGCCAAGACCAAAGAGCTGTCGAAGGACACCAGCAAGAAAATTGTAGACCTGCACCACGCTGGGAAGAGTGAATCTACAACAGGCAAGCAGGTTGGTGTGAATAAATCAACTGTAGGAGCAATGGAAGACATACAAGACCATTAATAATCTCCCTCGATCTGGGGCCCCACGCAAGATCTCATCCCGTGGGGTCAAAATGATCATGAGAAAGGTGAGAAAAAATCCCAGAACTACACGGAGGGACCTGATGAATGACCTGCAGAGAGCTGGGACCAAAGTAACAAAGGCTACCATCAGTAAACACACTACGCCGAAAGGGACTCAGATCCTGCAGTGGCCATGGGGGCCAGGCATGTCCCCCTGCTTAAGCCAGTACATGTCCAGGCCATCTGAAGTGTGCCAGAGAGCATATTGGATGATCCAGAAGAGGATTGGGAGAATATCATGTGAGTCAGATGAAAACCAAAATAGAGCTTTTTGGTAAAAAACTCAACTCAATTGTGCTTGGAGGAAGAAGAATGCTGAGTTGCAAGCCATACCTACTGGGAAGCATGGGGGTGGAAAAACCTCATGCTTTGGGGCTGTTTTTTTCTGCAAAGGGGACAGGACGATTGAGCCCGTGTTAAGGGAAAGAAATGAACGGGGCCATGTATCGTGAGATTTTAAGCCAACACCTCCTTCCATCAGTGAGAGCTTGAAGATGGAACGTGGCTGGGTCTTCCAGCAATGACAATGATCCCAAACACACCGCTCGGGCAACGAAGGAGTGGCTCCGTAAAAAGCATTTTAAGGTCCTGGAGTGACCTAGCCAGTCTCCAGACCTCAACCCATAGAAAATTTGTGGAGGGAGTTGAAAGTCTGTGTTGCCCCAAAACATCACTGCTCTAGAGGAGATCTGGCTGGAGGAATGGGCCAAAATACCAGCTAGTGTGTGCAAACCTGGTGAAGACTTACAGGAAACCTTGACCTCTGTCATTGCCAACAAAAGTTACAAAGTATTGAGTTGAAACTTTTGTTATTAACCTAATACTTATTTTCTACCAAAATTTACAATTAAATTCTTTAAAAATCCTACAATGTGATTTCCTGGATTTTTTTTCTCATTTTGTCTCTCATAGTTGAAGTGTACCTATGATGAAAATTACAGACCTCTCTCATCTAATCAAGTAGGAGAACTTGCCCACAATCAGTGGCTGACCTAAATACTTTTTTTGTCCACTGTATTGTCGTTCATTTAACACTTTTTTGTTTACTACATAATTCCATTCCATAGCCCTTCATACTAGATGTCTTCAATATGAATATTGAATGTAGAAAATAATAAAAATAAAGGAAAAACATTGAACACTGACTTTTGACTGGTACTGTACACTCCTTGATCAGATACTGACAAAATCTGATTTTCTGCAGTTATCAGATTATTAAGTGCATGAAAACGCTCTGTGTTAAAGAGCAAATAGCTAGTACTCATAAAAAAAGTAATAAAAAACAATTCTTAACCTTCTTGTAATCTTTTTAATAGTGATCTCATTCTTCTGTTTATAAACGCTGAAGAACCAGATCCAGAACAAACTTGTGATATCACCTTTAGACCTAATTACATCATGCTCCAACTCTTAAACCGGTGAAAATACAGACCCTTCCTTTAGAAAAGGCATTCAGGTTACCTTAAGAAAGACTGGCTCGGGCGCCAGCGCTGTATCTAAATATATTATTAATCCAGTTAACGCCCAAACTGTAAAACTTAATCTGCTGCAGCGTTTCCACTGACTCGCGTTGACGTATTTCATGTATTAGCGATATCAGAGCGACAGGCTGTTTCCGGTCTTTTAATGCTTCGCTTTAGTACCTGCTAGGTGTTGCCAGCTATTAATTTCCCCCTGTATCTTTACTTTTATTGGCCAAAACGAAAGGGGGAAATGGCTCTAGGTGGAATGTCATGGTTAGTTTTTATTGGACTCTGCAATAAAAATGACATTATTACAGTGGTGCTTGAAAGTTTGTGAACCCTTTAGAATTTTCTATGTTTCTGCATAAAAATGACCTAAAACAACATCAGATTTTCACACAAGTCCTAAAAGTAGATAAAGAGAACACAGTTAAACAAATGAGACAAAAATATTACACTTGGTCATTTATTTATTGAGGGAAAATGATCCATATTTCATATTAATGAGCAGCAAATGTATGTGAACCTCTAGGATTAGCAGGTAATGTGAAGGTGTAATTAGAGTCCGGCGTTTTCACAATCATGTGATGACAATCAGGTGTGAGTGGGCACCCTGTTTTTAATTAAAGAACAGTGATCTATCAAAAGTCCCTGCTCTTCACAACACACGTTTTGGTGGAAGTGTTACCATGGGGGAAGGGCAAAAGGGACTAACAAAGGAGATTTTCTGAGGACTCTCAGAAAAAGTGTTTGGTAATGCTCATCAGGCTGGAAAAAGTTACAAAACCATCTCTAAAGAGTTTGGACTCCACCAATCCACAGTCAGACAGATTGTGTACAAATGAAGGAAATTCAAGGTCATTGTTACCCTCCCCAGGAGTGGTCAACCAACAAAGATCACTCCAAGAGCAAGGCGTGTAATAGTTGGCGAGGTTACAAAGGACCCCAGGGTAACTAAGCAACTGAAGACCTCTCTCACATTGGCTAATGTTAATGGTCATGAGTCCACCATCAGAAGAACACTGAACAACAATGGTTTGCATGGCAGGGTTGCAAGGAGAATGCCACTGCTCTCCAAAAAGAACATTGCTGCTCATCTGCAGTTTACTAAAGATCACATGGACATTCCAGAAGGCCATTGGAAGAATGTTTTGTGGACAGATGAGACCAAAATAGAAATTTTTGGGTTAAAAGAAAATGCTTGAAGAAATGAAAACACTGCATTCCAGCATAAGAACCTTATCCCATCTGTGAAACATGGTGGTGGTAGTATCATGGTTTGGGCCTGTTTTGCTGCATCTGGGCCAGGACGGCTTACCATCATTGATGGAACAATGAATTCTGAATTATATCAGAGAATTCTAAAGGAAAATGTCAGGACATCTGTCCATCAACTGAATCTCAAGAGAAGGTGGGTCATGCAGCAAGACAACGACCCTAAGCACACAAGTCGTTCTACCAAAGAATGGTTAAAGAAGAATAAAGTTAATCTTTTGGAATGGCCAAGTCAAGGTCCTGACCTTAATCCAATGGAAATGTTGTGGAAGGACCTGAAGCGAGCAGTTAATGTGAGGAAACCCACCAACATCCCAGAGCTGAAGCTGTTCTGTACGGAGGAATCGGCTAAAATTTCTCCAAGCCGGTGTGCAGGACTGATCAACAGTTACAGGAAACATTTATTTACAGTTATTGCTGTATGATTTATTTATATATAATTTTTTATAAGCATTGTCTCCAAGCAACTTTACAATTTTAGATTATCTTCTTACATCTACAGTCAATCTCAAATTGAGCAATTGGGCCAGACATGACTCCAGACTCTGGCCCCACTAATCTGAGCCATGGATCCCAGTCTAAGTCTAACCAAAAGCCTGCATAAATAAGTATGTCTTTAGCCTAGACTCAAAAATTTGGAGAGTGTCTGAATCTCAAACTAAAGTGGAAAGTTTATTCCATAGTTGGGGGGCCATGTATGAGAAAGCCTTACCCCCTGCTGTAACTTTTAAATTCTAGGAACTAAAAGAAGTCCTGCACCCTGCAAAGGAAGTAGATGTGCTGAATTGTAAGACTCTAAGAGTTCACTCACATAATGTGGGGCCAGACCATATAGAGCTTTATATTGTTATAAGAAGTATTTTGTAATCAATGCGGAATTTAACTGGTAACCAGTGTAGTGATGATAGAACAGGACTGATATGATCAAATTTTCTATTTCGAGTTAGCACTCAAGTCGCTGCATTCAAACTTGAGGTTATAAACGCATGAACCAGTTTCTCCGCATCATTAAAAGAGAGGATATTTCTAAGTTTAGCAATATTAATTAATTGAAAGAAAGCAATTCGAGTGATGCTGCTAATGTGCACATTAAAGGAGAGACCTGAATCAAATATGACACCCAAGTTTTTTTCAGACGAACTGGGCCATACTGAACAGCCATCTAGATTTAGGATACATCTAGCCAGCCTGTCTCTCACAGGCTTGGGTCCCCCTAATAAAACCTTACTTTTATCTGAGTTAAGTAAGAATAATTGAGCGTAGTGGCAGCATGTACAGAGAGAATAAAAGCTGGCCAAGCACACACACCTGAGGCACGCCATACTTCACTCTTGAGATCTTAGAATGTAGATTATTTGCATAAACAAACTGGTACCAGTACGACAAGTAGGATTTAAACCAAGAAAGTGCCAATCCCTTAATACCTCTAGTAATTTATATATATATATATATAAATTACTAGAGGTATTATATATATATATATATAGAGAGAGAGAGAGAGAGAGACAGAGAGACAGAGAGACAGAGATAGATAGATAGCCTAGCAGATCAGTGCGGATAGTTCAGTATTAGTAATTGGGGTAAAAGATTCTAATCTTGATTTACAGACATCTACACTAGTGCTGCATCTGGAAGGTTGCTGAATGGTTTGGTGATGTGATGAGCAGAATTAAGCAGAACGTGAGAATCACTTTCTGTAGAGTTTTTAGTTAATCTGGAGACTGTATTAAAGAGAAATTTAAGATTATTCTTATTTTTCTCTATGATGGAGGAATAATAGGCAGCTTTAGCTTTAGTGAGGGCATGCTTGTACTCTGCCATGCTATCCCTCCAGGCAATCTTAAATACCTAAAATTACTATGTCACCACTTATGTCCTAAACTCTGACCTGTTTGCTTTAAGGTATGGGTGTGGTCATTATACCAAGGTGCTAGCCTTTTCCCCCCTGATGCGTTTGACCCTAGCAGGAGCAATCATATCCAGAGTTGAGCGAAACATACATTGTAATTGGTCATTTACACACTCAAGATGATTGGGCTCTGTAGGTGTATTAAATTTTAAGTCAAGTAGGTTATTAATAAACGCAGCTGGAGGGGCAGATGTAGTGCGCTTGGTCTGATAACGAGGCAGAAGGATTTTATTTATTAGAGATAGCTCAAATACTAAACGATAGTGATCAGAAATCAAATCACTTTGTGGGAAAACATCAAGGTTATCCATATTGATACCAAATGTTAATATTAATGTTAATCTAAAGTATGATTACAGCGGTGGGTTGGTCCCATCACATTCTGAGTGATACTCATGGATTCTATAATGGACTCCAACGCAATTTTAAGTGGATCCTGCTCATTGTCAAAGGGAGCGTGTAAGTGATCATTTCATTTACAATCACTGCTTTTTTTGTAACTGATCTAATCCTAGCTTTAGTCTAAGGTTGTTATTTCTATGGGAGCTATCTGTGTTTATACTAATGAGATTATTAAAACAGACTTTTTGAGTACGTTTACGTTTAGGACAGATGCAGGTAACAGAAACAGTGGAAGTATACTGTATAGTACTGTGTACTGAAAGTACATAGTACTGGAAGTATATTGTACTGTGCAAAAGTCTTAGGCCACCATAGGATTAAATATACCATTATTTTAGCACTGGTATGACCATACATACCATACATTCCCAGTCTCTTTATTAGAGTACAGCCATAACGTAGAGGAAATTTGTAGGTAGTATTTAAAAAAAAATTAAAACATCAAAAAACAGCTTATATAGTTACAGTGGCAAGTATTTAGTGTGTTACACTTGAGTAATAGCAGCATCTGGCAGCTTCATCAGGATGCTAATTTGACCTGAAGAAACTTGATCAGGAATCTTTTTGGAAGGGTAGCAGCCAAGAAACTACTTTTGCAGAAAGGGGAACAGGGTGAAAAGGCTAAGATATGCTAAGATATGGAAAAGAGGATTATGGAGTGACAATATGTTATATACGGCCATTATACCACTATACCATTGGCCTAAGACTTTTGAACTGCACTGTATGCTTCATATTATAAACATAAGCAGTAAGATTGGCTTAAATAATAACAGTAATGTCTACATACTTTTGGATCTATAGGGAGAAAGAATGAATAAACCTAAATTTGCTGACCCAGTGCAGCAGAGCCCAGACCTCAGCTTTATCCATGCATAACAAAAAAGATACGTTTGTGATAACGCACCCCGTCCCCACTTGGTTTCCGCCCATAACTTTGCTCTTAATTCTCCAGTCGGCCAGATGTTTTCAGACATATTCATCACTCGCCTAAAGGTCAGCACTCGGCAATCCGTTGTGAAGTTCCCATAAATCGCAAGGCCGAGCTGTAAAGTGAGGAGCCGTACCTCTGGTTCAGTCCCAGGCGTTTCTTTGGGAGCCGGTTGTATATTTTTTGTCATGTTAGATGACGGCCTGGTCACGGCTGTGAGACGGGATCTTCCACGCTTCTTAAAGGCCCACGGTGCGCAAATCAACTTGACAGGCCAAGGATCAAGCTGTTCGTCTAAAGTGTCATCTCCATTTTGACCCGAGAGATGATACGTCTCTCTTTGCTGCTGCAGGATGACTTTATCACCTCTGAAGTGGATTTATAACTGCAGGAAGAGCGGCATAGGACCATGTTACATGCTGGCTGTTACAATTACTTCAGGAACTTTTTGAATGCCAAGAAAGTTTGTTTATTCCAGCTAATATTAGACTTATGAAAAAGGTTACATTATTTTATGCATTAGAATTTATTACAACTATACATTGCCCTGAAATAACAGTCAGCAGAAATGGTGTACCTCCATTTGAAGCACAGACTTGTTCAGATTTACCCGTGAGATTGTAAACAAAGAGCAAAAAAAAACCTCTCTGGCAGTAACATCACCGAGTGCGTTTACGTCCACTTAATGAAATCAAATTTTGTCAGTAATCCGATCAACAAGTGTACATGCACTTGGGTAATCAGATAATAGAAAACCTCTCAGGCAATAATCGGATTTTTACTTTGCAACCAGCCAAGAATCTCACAGAAAGATATAATTTCATTTTATCGGAGAGCTTCTTAAAAAAATTTCTACCATCTAGAAGATGAAGAGTAGTCAAATTCTTAATTTCCTTGACCATATACTGCATTGCAGAGTCTTTGGGAGCCATTGGAAATGTTTGGGAGCCATTTTGTGGTTGATGCATTAAATTCCAGGGCTGCCAGATCCCGCAAGTTAAATAAATAACAAGGTTTAAGGATACAATACCAAAGGTAGCAAAGTCTCTCTTAGAATATGTGCATCTTGCAACTGTGGTACGCCGTTGTGTTACATTTGGAATCAAACTATGGGGATACATGCTTTGAGAAATCAGATTACTGGGTTAAAAACCTGCTCTATTTATCAGATTTATTACTTTGATTTATAGATCGGCGTATGCTGTTTACATGACCTCTTGAATAATCAGATAACAGCAAAAATCTGACTGTGATCAATTTATAAAGTGCATTTAAATGTATTCAGTGTGAAAGAGTGATTACTTGATTAGTCAAAAAATAATAATGATGTATATTTTCCTTTTCATAACCAGCTAGAACAAAACCAACTTGCAGGAATATTAAAGAGAGAGAGAGAGAGAGAGAGAGAGAGAGAGAGAGAGAGAGAGAGAGAGAGAGCCCAAAGTTGCTTAGAATAAGTGGACCTGGCAACAGTGTTTGATTCTCCTAGCCGCTTCCACAACAGCTCTACACACTGTATGGTTAGGTTTGCATTCATGAGCAACGATTGAAATCAGAGTAAGGGGATACATGCACTGAGAAATCAGATTACTGAGGTAAAATACAGATACTAAATAAAAATCTCTTATCAGATTCTAGGTCTTAATTGAATCTAGTAAAATCTGAATATCCCATTTACATGACCACTTGAATAATCAGATTATTCCAAAGTGCCTTCGAAAGCAAAGCCAGCGCACAAAGATTGGGTTTCCATGGCGCTTAGCTGCACACAAGCCTAAGATCCACAGACCACAAAGCCAAGTGTTGACTGAAGTGGTGAAGCCTGTTTTTTGTAGTGATTAATGCCATTACACCATCTAGCAGGATGAATCTGCCAGACATTAGGAGAACCCTACGCTTGGTAACCATAGCATCGGCTGTAAAGTTTGGCAGATGAGGGATAATCTTAGGGTCCATGTTCCAGTGAAGGAAAATTCCACCTTTGAGGGCGACATTGTGGTCAAACCTCACAAACAAAGTCTATAATAACTGGTTTCTCTTCAACTGGAAGCCAGGACTTATCAACCAACATCAGCGCCCAACCTCACTAATACTCATGCATGTGCGTGGAGGTGAGTCCCTTTTTGCCGCGGTCCCATTCATGGGGGCTTTTATAGCAGTGAAGACTGTCTTGACTCTATAAATGGCCATGGATTCGGATGCGACATTCACGCGCACCTCAGCACTAGAAATGAAATGATTTACTTAGTGATCTGTGTTTACGTTTGGCCGATTTGATTTTTCATTTTTTGTGTACACAGGATCTTGATTTAATCCAGAGGCTTTGCTAGACGCGCAGTAATGTGCACCGCAGCTTATTGTCTTGGCAGACGGACAAGAATCCGAACAAATGGTGCGAAAACGGCTGGATGAAAAAGTATTCACACGTTATAAATACCACAACGTGTCTTTCATTTAGCTAAAATGGGAAAATAAGTGTGAAAGTATTACAGAGAGAGAAAGAGAGAGAAATGTTTGTTCGGTTTCATAATGGCTTTTAAGGATCCCATCTGTACTGAATCAATGCCATTGCTGCAGAACCTTTCCATGACTTGGCCTTAGTCTGAATCTCTGCTTTTTTCCCCAATAATAGCTCCTTTGATTTGAAGTTTTATTATTGAGTATTATTTTCATTGCTTGCTGAAACCATGCAGAGTTGGACTCAAAACTATACTGAGTATTAATATTATTAATGAATTCAATCATTGTTGTATCCGTTTAATCCTGGTCAGGGTCATGGGAGGGCTGGTGCCTAGCTGGCAGCACAGGGGGCAATGCAGGATCAACCCTAGACAAGAGCGCTAATCCATCATAGGGGCACTTTAAAAGACACCAGTTAGCCTAACATTTTTGTCTTTGGACTGTGGGAGGAAACTGGAGTACCTGGAGTAAAACCCACATGGACACTCCATACAGGGAAGAACCCAGACCACTCCACCTGGGATCAAACCCTGGACCTTCTGGCTGTGAGGTGACCCACCGAGCCACCGTGCCACCCATTTCATTCATTGTTTTTATCTGCTTTAATCGTGGGAGGGCCGGTGCCTAGCAGGCAGCACAGGGGGCAAGGCAGAGGAACAACCCTAGACAGGGTACCAATCCATCGTAAGGCACATACACTCACACCACTCACTCACACAATAATACGCTAAGGGAACATTAGAGACACCCAATTAACCTAACACACATGTCGGACTGTGGGAGGAACCAGAGTACCCGGAGTAAACACACGTGAACACAAGGACCCAGATCACTCCATCTAGGATTGAACCCAGGAACCTTCTGGCTGTGAGGCCACAGCGCTACCCACCAAGCCACCGTGCCACCATGCCCCATGCCACCCATTATTATCTATCATCATCATCATATTATTATTAATTCATAGGATGGTCTTCAGTGACTGTTTCCATCGGTGTAAAAAGTGACATCAAAATAGCTAGCCAGAACTGTTAAGTAGGCTAAGATCTAGTATGAAAGATATGCTAAAGCTCAAAAAGACCGAAATGTAGATCAGTGGGAAAGAGGATTATGGGAGGACAAATCAAAGTTTTATTTTTGGGTCCAGCTGTCAATGATATGTTATTTATGATCATTATAACACTGCTAAAAACAAATCTGGTGGTGGCCTAAGACTTTTGCACAGTACTTTGAAATCCAATTGAACACTGGACTCCTCTGTCCATTTCTCTCCTCCGCCCAACTTTGGGGACTACATGTCGGATCACAGTGCTTGATATTGGATTTGATTCCAATTAGAATTTTTGAACGCGCGCTCAAACACCCTCCCGGTGGTCCTTGCTCCACTGGCGTACCTACTTCACCCCCAAGCAGGCACACACACTTCATTCTTGACGCCTTGAGGACACGGACCACCTTGGACTTCTGGTATACACACGACTCTAGTGCATAAACAATGGAACATGGGGAAGATCCAGCGTGAAGCCGGGTAAGCGCCGAGCTTCGCGCCGTGACGCAAAACACCAGTCACTGGTAGGTCTCTGTCACCGGCCATTAATAAGAAGTGAAACCAAGGAATTCTGGGGCTTTCGTGAATGTCTGGTTCTAATGCAATCGAAGTCCATCAGGAAGGAAGTTCCTGAAAAACATCGCTTCCATGCACGCAGTTTAATGTGCTGTTTCTGGAACTTTATAATAAGGCTCTTTCAAGGACTTGTCTCGAATCCGTATGGCCTTGCAAGTAGCCGGGCAAGTGCTCTGCTCAGAGTCTGGTGTGAGTGTTTAGGGGATTTTTTTCCTCTCTTTCCACTCCCTCTGTCTCTCATCGTCTCTGTCGGGTAACCATTCTCTTCCAAACATGGTGGTGTGTTCGGATGGTTGGTCTCTTGGGGATTGTTTGCGTTGTGGTCTCTGGTGCAGCTCATTTCATTTGTCCCATGTAATGGTGTCACGTTGGAGGAGATCCATTTCGTTTCTCTGAGATCTGAGATCTGTCACGAAGTCAGGAATGTGGACAATTCTGTGCTCAGGGACAGGGTTAGAACGAGTTTGATGAATCTTTTTTCTATGACGCTTCACATTGTCTCAACTAACCTTAATACAGTCTGTGAATTCAGTCGGTTCCTAAGATAGATCCTGATAACTGGGTGCAAAAGTCAAGTAGCTTATGCTCTTATTCAAAATGACTCACAATTAAGGTTAAAGTGGCATCTTCACGGTGCCAGGATTTCAACTCACAACCTTCTGATCTGTCTTTACCACCGATCCAGTTTTATGACCTGATTTTTGTTTCGTTCTTTGTGTTTTTGTCCATCAGTGAGTAGAACCGTCTTTTTGGAAGGGTTGCCAAAGAAGGGGAAGGGGAAAAGTGTGAAAACACCAAGATAGGATAAAGCTCACAAGACTGGGAATGACGATCAGTGGAAAAAGAGGATTTATAGAGTGACGAACAAGCTTGACATTTTTGGGTCCAATCGTTGACAGTATGTTATAACAGGTACTCCACGGTTTGACTGAATATTTTGCCTTTTATGATGGGAATCTGATAACGAACATACATACACATAACAATCGATAAGTAGTATACAAAATCTTTAACACTTAATATAGGCTGTGCTATGATATATACAGTATATATTAAAACTCCTCCATTTTATGATACATTCAACTTACAATGGATTTGCCAGAACAAAATCAGAGACTAAATGTATATGGTCATTATAGCTTTATTGGTGGCCTAAGACTTTTGCACAGTACTCTGCATGGGGGTTTTCTCTTTCTTTTCTAAGCTTCTGCTCTCGCCATGTTACCTTAAAGCCACGTGCCTCTCATTACGTGTTTTTTCATCGTTACGTCTTAGGCAAGTGTTTGCAATAAATGTTGTGCATTGTACTGGTTTCCTAAAATGCCGTTTTTTATTTTGTTTCTGCCATGTGTTGCCTCGTTGCAGCCGATACTTTTCTTCATGAGTTCAGGACACAACAGCGATCTGTTTTTATGTGTTCCTACAGGTGTGCGACGTGTTGATGTCAGTTCAATGCTGCTTTTGGTGGATGTAACAATTTGGATGCCGAGGGATCTTGAGGTTTTGAATAGGGAACTATTGTAGAGCAGATAATCCACCTATTGGCATGTTTTTTGGAATGGTAATTAGATAGACAGTAACCCGGAGGCATGGGTCACATCTGGAGATTTTTGGCATCAACACTCAGTTTTTAAAGTTGCTCAGCTGCTTAATGGAAAAAGGGACACTCAGTTGGGAGATTTTCAATTGAGTTTTACGTGTAATGCTTATTATTACATTTCAGCTACACAAGCAATATAGTACGTTTAGTGATCACTACGGGACAGCCATTAATTCACCAATTTAATCAAAAAACCCAAGCTGCTCAACAAAATGAGGGAATTTTCCAAATCTATATCACAGTATCACATTTCCAAAGTATTTTGGAAAACCTTTTGCCAGTTCTATAATTTACTGATCGTTGATCGCTGAAAGCACCAGATGCCCGTCGATTGTCACAGGTCCCAGTAAATAATCCACGTTAATAAAGCCGTCAGGAGACGTGAAAGAATTGGTTCCTGCAGCTGTCCTCAGCATGTCACAACAGATGCCTGAGTCTTTGCCCAAAGCAGCTGATCTAATTCTAGGTTTAACATCCAGGATGACTTCATTCCCTATAACAAGCATGGATCCACCCTCGCAAATGTCCCCTTGAAAATGCAGCATACAGGCAAATGGAGCACTCTGTCCATTGTTTTGCTGTGGTTTTGTCTTATAATATTAACCTCCTAAGACCTCGCTCCCCCACATGAGGACATGACGTTTAGGTTTGCTGCTCCTCGTACTTCATTCTGCTTAACTCAGTCCTCATTTGTAGGCATTATTGAGCAATTCACAAAAACAAAAATACCTCCTGTTCAAAGACGGTGCTCAGTTTTTATACATAAAAAATCAGAGCTCCAAGAGGGTAATGAGGTCTCAAGAGGTTAAGGCTTTTTATAAATGTATCTGATTAAGAGAAGGTGGTCTCATTATGGTAAGGTCAAAACAAATAAAATGTCTTTATCTCTCATTATCTTGTTTGACAAAGTTCCCAAACTATTTTTTGTATACTTTGGTATGCATTCTATATGAAATTGATCATATTTACAATAACCCTCGCATAAACCTGGTGTTCTTCCACATCTCCCACATTCATGGTGTAAGGGGGTGTTATAGACCCGGGGTTTCCAACATGGTATGGGTAATCACAGTGGGTTTGTGAAGTTTTGTCTGCTCTGAGGTGCTCTGAGTTTATCAAAACTAAATACAATGAAATAACATAATGGCTTAAAAAGATTTAATAAGCTTATGCTTGATTTTAGCAAAATGTTTAGCTGCCTTGAAAAGAGAAAATGAGCCAAATGGAAAAAGCTATAATTTATTTGAATTTCTTCCAATAAAGACTTGCAATGAATCACTTTATTCTTCTGGTCTGTGTGTGCAGCCTGGGGGAAGGCAGCTTTGCTTAGATACTCATCTAAAGAAAAAAAGGTTGGGAAGTAGTTATAGACTATCCAAGAATTCAGTAGGTGGCACAGCACCCTCAATAAGACCTGATATAGTCTTTCGATTACATATAGTAATTAAGGTATAGTAATTAAACCAGTTCACCGGTTTTGACCCATGTCAGCTGTACTTGTGTGTCAAATCTCCTGAATTAATGAATTAATTCTCCTGAAACTGAATTAATTTAACAGTGATTTGACCGTAGATGTTTACAGAAAAGACGTTCATCAACTAAAACTGGATCAAAAATGACAAAAACGAGAATGTGTTATGTTTTGAAATACTGTATAACTGTATTACATGTATTTCCGCAATCCAGATTCAGATTACTGTTGGAGGTTGGAGGTTTTCAAATAACTGGCTGTTTTTTGTTAAGGTTAGCTTGTTTTCTGCACCTCTGTCCCCACAGATATATTTTTCTGACAAGGCAAGCAGAAGTTCTCAGCGGAAAGCAAACGTTTACGACCTGAGAGCTGGAGTTTGGCTCCGTTTGAGCAGACAGCTCTATATCCATGGCCTTTGCTCTGCCTTTACCCTGCTGGTATACACCATGGAGCCGCCGGTGGCCTGTTTAACGACCCTCGGTACAACCTCTGACTCGTTGCCATGTCCGGACAAATGAACCCATCCCTCCAAGATGCCGCGTTACAGAAACGCAGAAACTTTATTAAGACAATAACTTGTTGAGTTCAGCTGCTTGCTCGAGCTGGGCCAGTGCAGATGGTGGCGCAGATGTTTGTTGCTCTTAACTGTGTTCCACTTGATTTAAATACAGTTGGTGAACCCTCTGTTTTTTGTGAAAGACGAGGAAACCAGGGACCAGTCATCACAAAGACCCAAATGTACAGAAGAGGTAGAACTGTATTGTGAGGCTTGTATGTTACACTCCTTTTAAAGAAAATTCTGTTTGGAGACTGTAAGTCTGTAGAACAGTGGGGACACACACAGGCAGTCCCTTCACAGAGGGAAGGGAACAATCCACGACCTTCTTCTGCCTGGCCATATCAGACATATTTGCTGTCACTTCTTGGGGCTCAAATAGAGACGAATGGGGCAGCGGAGGCCCAGTTTGTCCATCAACATCAGGCCCCATGGATGGGCCAGACGACTGGATAACGTCAGACTAAGGACCTCGGGTTTTACTAGATGTAGAATCCATAGCTTGCCTTCGGTGGAAGACTGTCCTTACATACGTTCTGTTACCTAGTAAAAGAGCTATTTCTGGCCTGGAAAGAGGCATGAGTCTAAGAGTACTCGAGTCGACAGAATCCCATTCCCTTTCCAGGCAGGAGGAAAGGCATCAGTGAATCGTTTTATGCATTCATTTTCCACATTTTCCGAAACAAAATACTCCACCGACCACAAACTAAGATGTTTTCATCAGGTAGGCGTCAATAATGTAGCTATTTGTGCCTTGCATTTTTTAATGGCATGATAAAAACCTCTCTGGCTTTGGACGTCCTGAAATAAGACCCGTCAGCATGTGGGAGTCCCCAATCCTGCAGCCGGGACCGGTCAGGGTTTGGTCCTGTGAGAAGGAATAGGAGCTCGATGCTCTCATCACTCAATAAAGAGGCTCAAGCACATCAACTCGAGGAGCCCCTGGTTCGTCAGCCAAAACGCCATCCACCAGCCCTTATCATGAAAGCATATTCCGAGGATTAAGTAAGCACCCTTGACCAAAGCATTCTCTTTGAACTTGAGATAAGACGGCCTCCACATGGTTACCATGTGTCTTTCCATCCAGCTCCCTCTGCCTACCTCTTTTTTTGTTTTTTTTTCCCACCGCGTTTGAATCAAGAGCAGCCGAGCCCCTGAGAACTCAGACTCTTCATGTTGCATCCGTCCCAAAAATCTGGTTTCCTGTGTAGGGAAAAGAGGTCGGACATTCCCCCAGGAGGAGTCATGTTTGAAGTCAATTGGTGGAGACAGTGCACTAAGAGGTCGGTTCAATCTGACAGGCAGAATCAATTAAGGCACGCTCCTTTCCGAGTCCCCTAGAAGGACACTTATTAAAATCCTCAAGTATAGCATATGGAACAACTTACAGAGAAAAATCCCGTCGCAATTCGAAAGGTTATACGTAATATCGAAGAAGAAAAGGCGCATTGCCACTGCATTTCCACAAAGCGTATTCATTTGTGCGTTCGCTCTGTGATCAAAATTTGTGCGGCCACGTGGAAAATGTGTGGTAAACTTCAACTTAAGAAAAAAGTCATGAAAAAATCATTATTCTTCAAATAGCTTCTTAGGACCTTTTTTCTTAGTCACAAGAACAAATGGTATTCTTGAAAATTTCGTTCGTAAATGTTTTATCAACCTTACAATACCTCACACTTGGCTTATGCTGTTTGAGCTGACAACGTAAGCATCTAAATTTAAAACTTTAAACAGTTTTGTTATTGGAAATAAGGCCAGTATTATTTTCTGAGGATGATTTTTTTTCCTCTTGACTATTTCTTCCAGATTTCCTCTACTTTGCTGTTTTCTGAGCAGAAAATAACGGAAATAACAGTAAATACAAATTCAAAAAGTGTCGTACGGCATATATTGTAAGCTCTAAAATACAACACAAGAAAACAATGAGATTTACTTAAGATAATATTTGAGACTTTGTAAGTTTTTTTAGATAGTTGCATTTAAGAAAATTCTTATGAACATCTCTTTTTTGTTACGAAAGCTTTCATGAATCCGGCCCCTGCTTCCTAGATCATGACTACAAGTATTTACTTTATCTGGGCCAAACTGACTACTGTGGAAAACCCAGAAGACTTTATTTACCAGGCGGTAAAAATACTCTGTAAAGTTTGTAATGTTGTTTTCCTACAGATCCCAGTTAATGCACGCAGCTTGATTATACCAAAAAGATTACACTGGCTTTGGTATTTAGGGAATAAAAGCATTAACAATTCAAAGAAAAATATCTTAATTAGAGCAGCCTCTGCTGAGTGAATCTGAGGCCTGTTCTTTCTGCAGCAGTTGCTGAGGATATTAGGATATAACCCTCGTGGGAAGGACAGTTAACCGAGTTCTTGCTGGCTTCTCCAGCGGGGCCGGAATAAGGGGTTGAGGCCAGGCCTGCTTTTCCCATTAGGAGCTGGGAGAGAGGATTTTGTGGACTGTCGTTCTCACCAGGCTACGGCCAAGATTTACCACTGAATGGCCCTGTACATGACAGCAGCAGCTGGCCGAGGGGCCTGGACGACAAGCTCGTGTCATCTGCAGGATTCCTGTGAACTCAGCATTTCTGTCAACACTCTATATGATGGGCTAATTTTACCCGGATCTGACGTACATATACATGTCAAGATCGACAAGCTAGTACTAAAAATTGGAGAGGCGAGAATGCAGTCGTAAGGCCGGTCAAAACGTGGTGCGACTCAAAGCTTCAGGATGCTCCAGTTTAAATGTGGGTTATGAAATTTGCATAAAAACTCCAAAATGTTTTCCATTCACGATGGAACACGAAAAAAGTGCCATGTTAAGCAGGTGCACTGATTGTCTGACCCATGGTCATTACATCATTTAAGTATTATGGTACAACTATCTTTCAATGTGCCACCTTTCTTGAAGATTTCTTGAAGGCTTTTTACCATCCAGTGGCACCTTGGTAGAGCACATGTCATACACATGTCAACCTCAAAAAGCTAGTCAGTCCCTTACCCAAACATTTCCCATTCAAGATGGGACACAAAAAACTGGCATGCTAAGCATGTGGACTGGGTGTCTGGGTCATGACCATTATATAGTTTCCGTCAACGTTGCAGTGTAGTGAAGTCTTATTATATGGTACTCAATGGTGTATACTGAAAGAGGTTTGTCATTGGTGGAAAATAAACCAGCCGAGGGTCTGTATTATGTACTGTACCCAGTGACACCTCGGTAAAGCACATGCCCTGTCATCCTAAAATCAAATCCTACTTGGAGTGCCCAATTTAAGCATTACATGGAAGTACAAGTGCAGACAGAACAACCACTGTGGTGGTAAGACTGTGGGACAGAAGGTTCAGTGTTCAAATCCTGCCTCTGCCAAGCCGCCACTGTTGGGTCCTCAAACAAGGCCATTAACCCATGTTACCTGGATTGTAAAAATGTCACATTTTCAAGTAAGTCACTCTGGATCTCTTACACTCATTGGGAAGGCATATGAGCTCTCATAAGTTAGGATGACCTACCACTGATTATAACCAAGATGCTGCATACCAGTAGCAAATCTCAGATGTTTGCCCTGGAGTGGTCAAATAACTAAGCAATGACCAGCATTAAGGCTCTGGGCCAAGTCTAGTCGGCGAAATCCAATCCCAAAGCAGCCATTTCAGACAAGGGAGAAAAGATTTACCTGAAACAATGTGTAGGAAAAACAAGAATTGCAAACAAATGGCAATTCCATCACCAGGGAAGTGCTAATGCACAAAAAACAACAAGATGTGGTACGAGGTTCATTTAAATGGCTTGAGGTTGTAAATTAACTAAGAAACATACCGAAGACCAGACCTGATATATTGCATTCTGAGAGAGCCGTGAGGCTTTGACCTGAATTCCTGAGGACAGCAAGCCATCACAGGTCAGTCTTATCTGCCCTGATAGATTCCACCCCCCATCCCCCCCATCCCCAAGGAAAGGATTAGCTTCTCTGATACAGAACTGTTCTAGCTGTTGTCGTCTCATGCATATTAACACCAGATGTTTGTTTTATGCCTTTGCAAGAGTCCTCGGGGTTAGTCGGGAAAAGGAGGAGGAGGAAAAAAAAGAGTCAGGGATGGAAACAAATGAAGTGTAAGAGAGTTTCAAGAGGCACTGACCATCATCTTACATGATAAGCGTAAGAATTCTGAGGCTCTATTGGACTCTGGATTGTTTTGGAGACGCGCTAGTCAGTTTGCAGCTCTCACAGTTTGGCCCCTGTTGATTTGGGATTTCCTTGTCAAGATGTTTGCTGAATCAATTTCACAATACTGTATCTATGGACTAGATAACACTCAGGTGTCGGCAAGAATATCAATATAATTGGCCACATAGGCTTAGAAAAGTCTGAGACCACTAGTGAATGCTTTATTTTGCCTTTTTTCAGCGTTCATACATTTATTTTCATTACAAATCATATAATCAGCAAACAATTTGAGAAACAGACTTTGGGGAAACAAGCTAGTAATGAAAGACTGACCATTTAATGATATATCACTATAAATAAACAGAATTTTACATAACTTTAAAAATAAACTTTGCACCTTAAATTCTTTCTAACAGACAGTTCGGTTCTACTTTGGAAATATAAACAAGCACAAACACAATTTTTAAATCCCACTTTTAATGTGATTATTGCCTGATCTAGCCTTTTATTGGACTTTCTAAATAAATACTTTTTCTTTCCACAAAACATGAAAGCCATGCCCTATATTGGTCGTTAAACCTGTTTAAAACAACTTCCCTGTTTTATGGCAGGCCGTTTGAAGTAATTGGCCCGTACTAAAGATGCGTAAAGTCAATGATGACCTATAAAAATACGATATACGTTTTACAAGACAGATTATTGGATGTGCATTTTCTCATTTTCAGAGGCCTAGTGGTAAATAGCTGCCAATATTCTACAAAATCTGTATTTATTTAGCATGTTAATGAGTGGAATGTGATATGGTAACAGATTGGCTCCTTTGGGCTCGGTATCCAGAATGGAATCTGTAGGCTATAGATTAAGAAAAGTCATCATTTAGCCAGCATATCTGTTCTATAATAATACAGTTTCTATCATTTCTGAATTCCAAAATGTGAGATTAATCCCCAACTTCATTTTACAATTCCACACAATTCCAGTGGCTTTTTAATTCTATCTACACTCTCCACTTTCATTTTGATTGGCGGTTAATTATGAAGATCAAGAATATTTCATCCATAATTGATTTATCTGTAGGCTGTATGATTTTTTTTAGTCAAGTCCATCTCAAATCTGAGAGTATGGCTGTGATATTTGCAAAAGTACTGTGCAAAAGTCTTAGGCAACCATTAGACTTGTTGTTTTAGCAAAAACTGAGTTTCAAGTTCAGCTCCTCCCTTCACAGTGATCGGCAGTGACTCCTTTTGCCAATCATTAACATCTGCTTTGCGACCCATTTTCCACATATCGAATGAGACATTCTCTGCACTGTACTACCTCTTCTCAATTTAGGAGCCTGAAGTTACTACCACCAGTATACAATGACCATAATTAAGATATTGTTAACAATTGGGCCCAAACTTGGATTTGTCACTCCATAATACCCTTTCCACTGAACTTCCGATATTTGTGAGATTTAGCCTATATTCTCCTTTTCACCCTGTTCCCCTTCTGAAAAAGTGTTTTCTTTGCTGCTTCCATTCCAAAAAGCATTCCTGATTGAGCTTCTTCAGATTGTAGAAGGATCAACTACTGCTGTTCAAGTGGTTTTATTCTTTATATATGGGCTTTATTCCAAAACTATACCAATCCTAAAACAATGTTATGTCTAATCCAGTGGTGGCATAAGACCTTTGCACAGTACTGTAGTACCCTGAGGATTCCAGTTTAAATGATAATGGAAAGTCAGTGACAAAACATGAATATCACAAAAACGATACTCTGTTTAAACTTGTGTGTTTTCCCAAATTAATTTTAAATCAATTTGTTTAACCAGAAAGGTAAAAACATAACCTGACAAATCCTTTGCTTTTACTTCATATACACAAACTCTACGTGTACGCTATGTTAGTTTGGACCAGTTCTAGCCTGCTAGTCTCCTCCTGAACTCGGCAGAACATCGCTTGGTGAACGGCTAATAAATCACAGAGAGAAAGTTCTTGGTGAGAGGCCAGGCTGGGATTACAATGTCCAGATATCTGCTTTTTCAACAGACACAGACTACAGCACACATCTATCTCTGGGTTCACCCTTGGGACGGAGCTCGCTTGCTGGGTAAAATGAAGAGCTTTTTCTTTGCTGTTTCAGCCCATGCCTACGGGTGATATCAGGGCCGTATCGGGTTTCAGACGGAACAGGAAATACAATATCCATGAAAGGACTGAGTGCAGTTAGCTTTTATGCGGCGCTTGCTTAATATCTCTCATTCTTGAGCTTTCAAAACACCAAGACGGCTCAGTGGCATTAGCACTGTATGTACTGTAGCCGTCTAACCCTGAAAATGCAATGACCGGCGTCCTTCGGGTTGATGGAGCGTTGCTTTCCCTGACCTTTTCAACCTGTAACTTCAGCCTACCAGCAGCTGTGCACCCGTATCCAGATCTATCACCCTCCTTCCTCCTGCCTTTCCTCTCTCCACTCTTACTAGCTCGACCGTCTCTGCATCCTGCCCCAGCCCCTGACAGAGACAGCATGACAAAGTGAGTCCCTCCAGCTGGGGGTGGTGGGCTAATGTGGGGAGATGTCTGCCAGAGAATGGCATAACACAGATATCGATTCGAAGGCCGTACAGGCTTGAGAAGTTTAGCTGCTGCAACCTAACCCTCGTCGACTGTGATAATGGGCCTCATTCCCTCAGGAAATACCTGCCCTGTGACAGAGAGACACAGAAGCGAGAGACGGTGGAACAGAATGGCTATTGTTCTTATAGCCAAACTTCATGAAGAGTGACAACCCAAAACAATCTCTGCTCCCGAAGAGCCACGAAAAGCCATTAAAGCTCAAGATGACCCGCCTTTCGCGAACAAAAGCCTATCATGGTTTACATGCAACAAAAATTGCCGACAATGTTAAAACAAAATAAAATCACCACATAACATGGCTCAATTCAGTCAAATGTAAGCTTAAGTACATATAATACCACAGTACCCTGCAATTTGATTGGCTGAGAGACGTTCTAGGAGTGACAATATTGCATGATACGGCACTCTGACCAAAGCGTCGTTCAGACGTAACCTTGCAACAACCAGCCATACCAAAGCAGCAACGTTATAATTACACAAATACTTCCAAAATTAATTATAATGACTCTATAAAATCTATCTTTGAAAACATTTGTTTCGATTTAAATTTGGAAGATTTACGACGGGATACGTCCCGACAAATCCATCACGTGTTTAATACTTTAATACTGTATCTATCACAGGGCTTTTCCTCACTACATTTCCCAGCGCTCATCACTCCCGTCACACCAATTCATGCACTGCAGAGTACCTTAAACACTCAATATTAAACTACAGACGGGCAAAATCATTAACACAAAGCTTATTTTATAATAAAGTATTGAATATTTCATAATATTTTGAATAATGTATTGAACGATTATGGTTGCAGGGCTTTTCCTCACTAAATTTCCCAGCGCTCATCACTGCCACCACGTGAGTCCCTATGTCACGCACTGCCGACTTCCTCATCACAGTGACTGAGAGTATCGTACTGCTTATCGCTCACCCAGGAAAGTTCAAAATTCAGAGCACGGTTTCTGCTGAAGGTGTATTTATGTTTATTATTGGATTCCCATTATAAAGTCAAAATATCATACAATTGGGCACCAGTAATCACCAGAACAGTTTTTATGGATCAATCAGAAATGTAACGGGGGAGTTATACAGCATCAGCAGCTTTGGTCCTGCCCCCTTCGTCCTTTCTTATTTTCTTCATTACCCTATTTTCTATAATTATTATGCATTTCCAGAAATTAAAAATGTGATGCTGTGTAAATGGTAGCGTTCCACTAATGATCGTTTGCACGCAGTTTTCTTGTGAAAATACCCTTTATATTTATGTTACATAAAAAGACTAGGTGACCATTGTAATGTCTAATCATCGTCTCTTTCGGTCTGAACGTAATGCGGATGTTGAGCGGTGCACACCCGTAGATAGCAGTATCAATACTTTCATGGATCTTTTTTATTTCAAGGCTGTAATGTTTAAATACAAAGAGTCATTGATACTTAAACCATGGTGCTTTGAAATCTGATTGGTCTGACTCCTTTTACCACTGGTACAATTTGAATAATCAAACTTATGTACTTTGTTCTCCTGGTAAGGAGAGGTAATTGGTGGATTATTTAGACTGACAATACATGGATTAAAATATGACTTTTAAATAATGCTGTTGCCTAAAAGTTTTTCGGGAGAAAGACAAAGAAACCAGAGTAAAGCGAAAGCAGTACGTAACTTGTAGGCATTTTAAGTGTACACAGACATATAAAATAAAGGAAATGTATAACTGCTGGCAAGCTGCTGTGCTAAAAGAGTAATAGTGGAACTACAGCATGGTATTAAGGTCCCTCTGTTTCGTGTTACATCACATCACCCTGCCCTTGATTACATTCCTATTACTGAACGCCCTGTCCTTCCTCACATATGTTACCAATTACTTATAATCACCAACCATTTCTGATGATCCAAACTGGGTCAAAGCAGAACATTCAGCTGACATATACTTTGGAAAAAGAAAAGCTGGTTCAGTCCTGTTAAAATTTTGCACATACTTGCGTTCTTAATTAGTGCAGCCAATAATCCCCCCTCCCCCCAAAACTGTCATAGATGATGTAGACATTGCACTAATGAGCTACTTGTTTTCGGCTGTAGGCTAATCTCTAGGACTGATGGATGGCTTGTCGATGTCTCTATTAACGGTTGTGAGAGATGTAATGAACAGACATATTAGAGATAATGAATGATTTTGATGGGGTCTTTAACTTGAATTCTAACTGTCACACCAAATTATACTGATTACTGGAAGATAAGCAGTAAAGATGAAAAGTCAGCATCAGTGTTGTAGTCAAGACCAAGACTTTTAGTAGTTGAGCCCAGGTCAATATCGAGAACGGGAGTGGCCGAGACTGAGATGAGACCGATCAGATTAAGATTTTTTCATCAAAAAAGAATACAAAGTAGAAAATGGAAAAAATAAATTAGTTCATAATTCTTACATTCATTATCATTCAGTATACATTATATATTAATAAATAATATTACAATTCATCATATATTTTATAAAATATAACATTATTAATTATAATTATAATTATAACAAACTTAATTATTAATTATTATGATATTATAGTCTTAGCCAAACTAAGGTAATGTAACTTTTGGAAGGAAATGATTATTCTGTTTCCCATATAAAGTCAACTGAATGTAGCCAACCATCCATTCCATCCATTTTTATTATTACATGTGAAAACATAATAATAATAATAAGAAGAAGAAGAAGAAGAATTCCAGATTCTGCAGACATGGTCCTTCCAGAAATACAGATTTTTTCTGTTTGAATGGATTGTCAATATTCAATAACGATAGAACAATTTCAGTTTATAATTAACGTTACCTCAGACAGACGCATTGGACTCGGTTGGTCTAGACAACAGTTACCGAGTCCACCTTACTCCGAGACCGAGAGAAGTCCGAGTCCAAATGAAGACGGGACCAAGACGAGACCGAGATGGCTCGTTTATGGTATCGAGACTGAGACTGGACTCAAGTACTACAACACTAGTCGTGTTATGTTCTTATTTGCAATAAGAAGTGTCTAATAGTGTTTTATTAGCCGTTACACACATTCCATTAGTCTATTAGAGGGATTTCAACAGCCTCGCAGAAACCAGACTGAAGTATCAAAATCTTGTAGTTTGTGTTGGAGCACCAGGGTACAATGAGAAGGGCATTACTCCAGAGGAAACATGATCCCCAGGCCTTTGCAGTGACAGCTGCTGGTGTGTGTGCGTGGAATGGGGACAGATGCAGTTGCAACTCTAGCTGATGATGATGATGATGATAGGGGTCAGAAGCCAAATCCAGGTTTCTATCATGTGCTCTCAAACCCAAGCCCACTACCTATTGACCCCTGGACCGTTCAGATTGAGGTTACACAAAACATGTAGGGTCACGAAACTATGTTAACATAATGGTTGCACAAACGTGAATATCATATTTCTGCAGTTGAAAACACCATTGGAGGATCTGGAAATTTGCAAATATACAGTTCGCTGTAGAAGTCTTAGGTATTCTGATTATTCTTTATTGAAGTTTTAGTGCTCACTGCACTTTGTAGTTCTACAGTTACAGTCTGTAGTCCATCTGTTTCACTACATACTTTGTTAGTCCCCTTTACTCGGTTATCTAATGGTCAGGACCAGCACAGATCAGGATTTTTTGTTAGGTGGATCATTCTCAGCAGTGTGTGTTGTCACCGCTAGACTAAAATAGTCTGACAGATCCTCTAGAACACAGGCTGCAGTTAGCTTAGCAGCTATGCTAGCGCCGTGAGCTCACCAATTCAGTAACTGTTTTGCTTTTATTGTCACTTTAAATACATTACTCACTAAATTACATGAGATTTTTCAACACTTTATTATGAAATAAGTATGTGTTAATGCTTATCGGGGTCTGTAACAGATGAATTCAGTTTACATTATTCCTTATGGGAAAAAGTCGGTCGGTGCTCGAGGTATCACTGTGTTCTTAAATAATGCGTAACTCCAAATTCTGGACATTATAAAGGCTGAATATAATACAGCAATAAAGAACGTTGCTATCTTTTCAGTTTTCAAATAACTCCAGTCCATCGATGTGCATTTTCTAACCTAGACGCTTAAGCGAGGACATTTTTCCTCGTAGACTATTGCTCAAGGAAAAAGGCTGCACTCCCACGGGTCAGCTCGGAGCCAAAACACAGGCCAGATCCCCATGAAGCCTCTGACATGTTGTTTGTCATGTACAGAGACCCTTTGATTCTTGGCTCGCTCGCATTCGTAGCTCTCGGTGTCTCTGGGAAAAGGGTTGAGGCTTGCAGCAATGAGTGAAACTGGAATTCCATCTGCTGAAGCCTCTATTTCATAGGCGCTTCCATCTGTCAAGAGGAACATGTTATAAATATGCGCCGACGTTGCTGTTTTAAGATCGTCTGTACACGGTGGGATTACAGAACCGACACAGTTCATCAAATGAATGCATGTTTATTTAGCTTCAATCCAGATCAAGTCAGATAACAGCCACTGGAGTGACAGGGGAAGTATGAATGTATTATAAGCAGGACTGTGGTGGTATGGCAGTTAAGATATCGGACTGTTGAACCAAAGGTTGAGGGTCCAATTCCCAGCACTAGCAAGCTGCCACTGTTGGGCACCTTGAAAATGCACTGGAATGCCAAAGATGAGTCTTTGTCAAACATCAGAGGTCGTCCCCACAGTGATGTTCCAAAATCTAGTGGAAAGCCCTTTAAGAAGAACAAAGCCTGTTGAAGCAGCAAAAAAATGGGACAAACTCCATGCTAATACCCATGATTTTATGTAATCTTTGGGTGTCCCCAAACTTTTGTCTATATAATGTATTGATTACTAAAAGGCAGCGATAGCTAGAATAAAATCCAAGAACTGAAATATGGGAACCAAACCTTCCTCTGGAATTAGCCTGCACAAAATTAATAGTCAGCTGCTGAGAGATCTGAACGGGGAGCAAAAAGTCACAGACTTTCATGCCCCGGTTTAAATCTTCTGGCAGTTCCCGTTTCGCACGCAACGACAAATAGTTTTCTTATGCCACTGTTTTTCCCCCCGTCCAATTTCCAAGAATGACGCACAATCTGCCTCCACCTGTGCTACTTCGCAACAAATCCAGTTCTTTGATGATCAGACCTGATATCCCAGATATCAAAGCCTGCTTTGAGTAACATATGCTATTAGCAAATTCTTTCGTAAGTATTTATAGCAATGCGAATGAGGTCCAGCTAATGTGTGCTAATATACCTGATCTTGACGCGTACCAGATGGGGCCTGGTAGTTCTGTTTTATCGTCCTAATTACTTTAAGGTCATGTCGCTCATTTGGGTGCTGCGTTACACAGGCGAGTACTAAAGGAAGCTCAGCACGTAGAATTTGCAGTTCATGAAGAGCCTATTGCCCAGCGGGGGCCGTTTTACAAGCGCTCCTTAAGTGACCAGGTCTTTAAATGTCAGTAGCAGCAGTGGGGTGTAGCAAGCAAACAAGGTCCTTGGGAAAAAGCTGCAAACCGCAGGCAACTTTACTTGCCACTGTGGCGTTTTGTCCAAGCTGTTTGGGGAGACGATAATCGCTCTCTGGCCGAGTTAAAATCGAATGGCATACCGAGTTGCTGGTGGCGGTCCAAGGCAAACACCAAGCAAAAGAAAATGGGTTCAACCTTCAATCCATACATTGTTTTGCCTCAGTTCATCATGCCGAATTATCAAAAGTGATGTGATGTGCGTATTAAGACGACTCAGATTGTACACTCGAACTTGTTATGTCACGCTGTTTTTTTACATTTTCAGGAACTATATGGAATATCGCCCAGTAGCCTAGTATCGCACTGATCGTGACCCGTTATCATGACAGTTAACTCCTTTCCAAATACCCCCACCCTACAGAATACAGCCAGTGTCACGAAATAGCCCAACCAAAATTTACTCTCGCTACGGTGCGTGAACGGAACAGGGTTAGCCGCTTATCCACTGTTAAGCTGATTAAAAATACGCTAAATTCTGCTGCAAATACTTGAAAAGCTAAAAAATCCCAATCTGTATTCAACATGTCCAGAATGTCCCTGTAACGTTATCTGCAAGCCACTGAATACACATTTTCTGGCATAGTTTTTTAATCAGTCTGGAGTTTGAGAACCGTAATGTTTCTGCCATATGTCCAGGCTTAACATACCTCAATCAGAAGCTCACGGTGAGGAAGGAAAAAAAAACTCCCGTCAAAATCCATTAACAGCGTTGTTACTCTTCAACAGAGTAATAGTTGTGCCACCGGGATCAATGACGCATAAAACCAGAATTGTCCAGTGCTGGGATAGATTCTCAGGTTGTGCGAAAAGCAGTTAGTTAGTAGCTCTGTAAAATGGGTCACATACACAGTTAAAAGGGTGCTTGTCACGTTTTTGGATGGAAAAAAATGACATTAACAATTGAGATAACCAAAAAAGGGGAGCAACTTTCCACATCCTTTAGCATCCAGGGGAAATTACGAATATGATAGAGTCTTAGACATCAAGCTTAATGGGTTAAGGGTCAGTGATTAATTGTAAATGAGGAGGGGTTGGTGGAACTTGTAAAGGTAAGCAGCGTGTAACGTCCATCTTTAACGTCCAGTTTACTTTAATGCTTAAACGACTGAGGTATTAACAAAAATTTTAATTTTATAACAATAGGAGGAAATAGGAAAATCAGTCCTTAAACTCCAGCGTGGCGGCTATTACACAGCTGGTCAAGTGTTAAAAGGTTTAGAATAATTTTACTGCATAAATATTATATGTTGATATTGTGTTAACATATATATATATTTTTTGCTTTACTTTGCATTGTCTTCAATTTTGTTCCACCAAGCAGAGACGTGAAATGGAAAAAGTTACTGTTTGAAAAAATGCGTTTCTTCAAGTGGGCTTATTCCCTCTGGGTGTGTGCAGCCTTGGTTGTAATTCTCCTTGTGGTTACATGGACTTCCAATTTGATTTGTAGTGCCACGGCTAAACGGTGGCAATTCCATATCTTCACGCTGCAATATTTACATTATCTTACCATTCTAATTCAGCCTGATTCTAAATGATCATTTTGGTCAGCGACTTTGATGCTGAACAAATAGACTGTATTAGGGAATTGCTCGTGGGCCCAACGTGGCAGATTTGTTAGTGATTGGGAACTTTGTCTGCTTCTTAAACTGCTTCAACCACCACTCCCAGGTCAGATTTCAGGGATTAAACTACAACGAAAAATTCATGTTTATATAGCACTTTTAAATGAAGCAGTCTCAATGCAGAGGGAACACCCAAAACAGAACATTCACCCATAAACAACACACAAACAAACAAAAAAACAAAAAAAAACAAAACAACAAAAATCTGGCCCAAAAGCCATAACTGAGCAAACCGGGGGCGACAGTGGCAAGGGGAAAAAAAATTTAATAGGGGAGAGGAGAAAACCTTGGGAGGAACCAAACCTCAAAAAGGGACCCTAATTAATAAGGTTTTAGTACATACTCAACTATACTAGACTTAAATAAACAAAAAGCTAAATATTAAACTAAAATAATAAATACAATTGGCAATTGAATAATATATAAATATATTAAATTACAGAATATTATGAAGAGTATAAATTAGAGGGGAGGGATATTAAACTATATACTCTCTTAATCACCCAGATTCTTTTTTTTTTTTTTTTTTCACCTTTTTCCACCGTATTCTATTTCCCACCCCCTTTTATCTCAATATCTATATTGAATATAATTACACATCTAGTTATTTAGCCCAGTTACAGGCATGCGTCAGACAACTTAATTAAGACTTAGTGTTCCACCCCTTTTTTTAATAGGTTTATATGAGTTCAGATCACATTTTATACATAACTGTTCCAGTTAATTCAGTGCCGTTGCTGGTAGAGGGTGTAGGAGCTCCCACACTCCACTAATCGCCTTCACCGCCTGTACAACCCCCCGGCCTCCTCCCACCGTCATTCCAGAATGGGAGTCATCAAACTGCCTAGAGGTTACATATTTACCTGCAAAAACGTCTGATAGAGGAATTAAAAATCAGTGCCATCAAAAAAATAACGGCTTTCCCCCTAAGGAGTTGGGTTCATAGTCTGCTCCCAAAGTACTGTGGAGTGGAAGCAATTTGGATTGTGCTCTTTCAGGGCGGGGGTGAAAAGCTTCTGGGGAATGGTGGGAGAAACCCAACTGTCTAAAAGAGATTCAGTCAGAAATCTTATATAGGATGACCCCCGACCACTTAGGTTTGCTTCATGAAGGTATTGATAGGTATGGAAAAAGTGGGATTCTCTTTTCGACACCTGGTGCCATGTACAAAGCAGAGGAATGAGAAATTAACTGACGTCAATTATTTTATAGTTTAGCATTCTGAAACGATAGTTCACATGGCAGCTTGTGTTCAAAACAGGCCCTTAGCGCTCTAAGGGGGCTTTGGCACCGCGACGCCATTTAGTACCATTGGGACTGTGTATGGGACCTGACAAGCACCGAGTATCCATTTATTAAACAGGAATCTCTTAACAGTCCCGCCATGACAAGCTTTAAAGTGCTAAGATGGCATTGTTTTCGGTCCAATGCAAGCACCGCATTTCCCATTTCAATAAAAATAAAAGCAGCCACGCAGGCAATGATGTGTTCTAGAAGGATGAAAGTTGGTGTGGTTGAAGTGGCTTTTCTGCACCTGTGCTTTCTGAGATCATGCAACTGTGCCCATTTATACTCGGCTTCAGGAAAAATCACTGAATTGCCAGCAGTGTCCTAAATTGTTCCAGCGTGTCATACGGGTGAAATGGTCATTGCAATGGTAAAGCGCCTAGCATTTTAAATCAAAAATAGGTGAGAAGCACATATATACGGCTTATGTTTATACATAAATGCGGACAATACGATACGTATGAATAACCTGTATTCAAAGTCTTGAAACATGGATGACGGTCCAACTATGAACCTTACATTTTCTTCTCAATTGTGTTACTACAAACAGAATTTTAACAGACAGGATTCAGACAATCAATGCCTTGTAATGTGTAATAAATGTCAGTGAGCAGGTTTTAGAAGTCATAGTTAAATGAATCCGACTTAGTTTTTTATTACTAAACACTAGGCACTGGATGATACAAAGAGCACGAACACCCCCTGCTTAGTTCTAGTTAGGATTAGCTTCACACAAAAGAAAAACCAGAAGCCATTGAAATTTTCACTATATAAATACCATGTAGCTAAGACTTAATCTGAGGGCTATACAAGACCTGGTGGGATCATGTGGACTATTACACACTCATATTTACATTTGCTTATTTGGTAGTGTTTTTTTTTATCCAAATATAAAACTGAAGAACAGTGTTAAAAAACCCCAACCAATTAAAAGTTAATTTTACCTGCACCATAATCTGGGACCTAGGACATGGGTGTCACAGTCAAATGAAAATTAAGAAATCACAAATGTCAGTCTAAACATACAGATGGATGAGAGATTTAATCCACTTTAGATTTCATGGCATATTGCTGCAGAATTGCAGAACTTTGCTGCAGCAAGTCAAATTATAGAACAATATTCAAGAACTTACATAAAGATGGCATGTGTTCAAAGACATTTCTTATTACTTTCATAGTTCAATTCAAGCCACACTTTTAACTTCTACATCTTCTACATCTGTCACTCTGCCCTTTCTGTTTCCATGTATCACTGACACAGAGCACAAAACAAAAAGTTAGAAGTCAAGATGAGTCTTGTTCCCCAGCATGAATCTATAACAAAAGTCCACCAGTCTCTTATTTATTTATTTATTTTTTGCGATAGATAGGATCATGCATTTTTAGCTATCCATCTGCTTGGCACCAAGTTCCATACATCATGCCCGTAAAGTACATGGAGCCACTGGCGCCAGAGCCCCCTCTGAAAAGGCCCTCATGTCTCTTATTGAGTTTCTCAATAAGTGCTCAAGTTTTTCCCTAATGTCCCGCAGGAGTCAGGCCAACATCGTATAATCCCCTTTGCTGCTTTAGAAACATGACATGCACGAACACACACCGAAAGCGTCTATGTGGCTCCAGTCCAGCATCAACAGATCACGTGAAAAGATCTGGGTATCAGGTGGTGTCTTTTTGAGCACCATACTGTGAAAATAGTGGATGAAATGGTCCATTAAATGGCCCATGACATCACTGTTATGTTGAATACTGTGATGATTACTCTAGGTGGCCAGCAATGAAAGGGGTTCTCATGAGATTCCCACAGTAGACGTTTTAGGAATGTTACAAATTGTAAAATGATAATGATCAAAGGTAAGTACTTAAAGGGCAAGCTTACAAGTTCTTATTTTAAGAGACTGTCAGTTTATCTTGAATCCATATGTTTTAATAATATCAGTGATTACTTTATAGATGTGGCTGTCATTGAAATAATAACCAACTGACTCATAGCCTAGATATTGATTGACATACTTGCACATATAAAGTGAGGCAAAAAAGTATTCAGTCAGCCACTGATTGTGCATGTTCTCCTACTTAGAAAGATGAGAGAGGTCTGTATTTTCATCATAGGTACACTTCAACTATGAGAGACAAAATGAGAAAAAAAATCCAGGAAATCACATTGTAGGATTTTTAAAGAATTTAATTGTAAATCATGGTGGAAAATAAGTATTTGGTCACAAACAAACAAGCAAGATTTCTGGCTCTCACAGACCTGTAACTTCTTCTTTCAGAGCTTCTCTGTTCCTTTACTTGTTACTGTATTAATGGC
This sequence comes from Ancistrus triradiatus, assembly GCA_025084515.1. NCBI lineage: Eukaryota > Metazoa > Chordata > Actinopteri > Siluriformes > Loricariidae > Ancistrus > Ancistrus triradiatus. The sequence goes on along the minus strand of JAJAGP010000444.1, from coordinate 29,224 downwards.
ACCTGTTGACCTCGTATCTGTAATAAACGAACACCTCCACAGCCTAAACAACAGTCAGACTCCAAAACTCAACCATGGCCAAAGGACCAAAGAGGCTGTCGAAGGACACCAAGGAAGAAAACTGTAGACCTACGGCCAGCCGGGGAGATGTGAATATACAATAGGGCAAGCAGGTTGGATGTGAAATAAATCAAACTGTGGAGCACAATTGTAAGACAATATAAGACCATTGATTAATCTCCTCGATCTGGGGCTCCACGCAAGATCTCATTCTGTGGGGTCAAAATGATCTCGAGAACGGCTGAGCAAAAAATACCAGAACTACACGGAGGGGGTCCTGATGATGACCTTCAGGAGCTGGGGAACAAAGTAACAAGGCTACCATCCAGTAAAACACTTTATACCGAGAGGGGACTAAGATCCGCCGTGCCAAGCCGTGCCCCCCCTGATTAAGCCAGAATACATGTCCAGGCCCGTCTGAAGTTTGCCACCGGAGGATATGGAACGATCCAGAAGAGGATTGGGAGCATATCATGTGGTCAGGTGAAACCAAAAGAACTTTTGGTAAAAAACTCAATCGCCCGTGTTTGGAGGAAGAAGCATGCTGAGTTGCGCCTACCTACTGCGAAGCATTGGGGGTGGAAAAACATCATGCTTTGGGGAGTTTTTCTGCAACAGGGGACAAGACGACTGATCCGTGGTTAGGAACGAAATGACGGGACCATGTAGCGTGAGATTTTAAGCAAAAACATCCTTCCATCAGTGAGGAGCCATTGAGATGGAACGTGGCTGGGTCTTCCAGCCATGACAAATGTCCCAAAACACACCACTCGGCAATGAAGGAAGTGGCTCCGCTTAAAAGCATTTCAAGGGTCTGGAGTGGCCTAAGCAGTTCCAGGACCTCAAAACCACATAGAAAAGTGTGGAGAAAGTTAAAGTCCATGTGGCCCCCAAAACATCACTGCTCGGAAGAGGAGTCTGTATGAGGAATGGGCCAAAATACCAGCTACAGTTGTGTGCCAAAAACCTGGTGGAAGACTTACAGGAATGTTAACATCCGTCATTGCCAACAAAAACATTATGTTACAAAGTATTGAGTTGAACTTTTTGTTATTGACCAAATACTTATTTTCCACCATAACTTACAATGAAATACTTTAAAAATCTACATGTGATTTCATGGATCTTATTTTCCTCATTTTGTCTCAATTAGTTGAAGTGTAGCTATGATGAAAATTAACAGACCACTCTCATCTTCTAAGTATGAGAACTGCACAATCAGTGGGCTGACTAAATACTTTTTTGCCCCACTGTTAGCAGTGCTGTATGAGGTACTGTGTATTTTGACTGTAGTCTATAATATTTAATATAGAATATTACGGTAATACTATAATATTATACATGAAGCAAAATACTAACATTCCTTGCACGCGTTTTCATATCTGCAGGTTCTGTTGTGACAGAAGATTTATTTAATCTCAGAAATGACCACCACTATTGATTTCGTTTTTTTTTACTATATAAGATGGGAAAAATCTTATTCAGGACTCAGAGCACAGTGGTGACTTTAATCATTCATTACATATGATTATAGGTGCTTTTAAAAACAATCATTTTCTGGGTTCAGGAGGAGCGGATTAATCCTATGTACCATTACGTCTTAGGGGGAAATCTGATTCTAATAAGTTTCGAACGGCCTTCTGAAACCAATAAGCTCAAAATTCTGAGGTATTTAAAAAAGAACATATTGTGACATTACAGAATGCTTTTTCCCTGTCTTCCGTAAATGGCTCGATGGGGTTAAGTTCAAGGGACTGTGAAAAGTTGAAAAGTCCTTGATTTTGTTTAGCCTTCGAGTGCCTAAGCTCGCAAAGCTTTTATCTGTGTTTTAGTTTGCTGAATCCTTTTCTGTAAGAAAGTATTTTCACACGTGCTCTCTGGACTTGTAGGTCATATTTAACTGACTTCTCTGGGAGGACTGGAGTTAATTTCTCTTCGTGTAGAAAATCAAACAGAACATCTTAATTCAACTAGGCCAAAACTTTTGTACGGTTTAACAACCTTACTGTAGCTATGTTGGTCTATTTGCGCCATGGATACCAGAAAAATATTAGTAACCAGAATTCAGGGCCTGAATTAGTCGGAGTACAGATTGCAGTTTAGCCTTAAATGCTAGTCGTATAGATGAACTCCTGAACACAAATTAGCCCTCAGGCATTGTGTGAGCCTGACATTTTACAGAGCAAGGCTGAGCATGCTGAAGGGATCATGTTTACTGGAGCAACCATTTGAGCCAGGAGACTCCTGAAAAGCCGAGCCAGTCCAACTTATAGGTAGACGTGAGGAGGGGGGGAGACACAAGGAGAGACGAAGAAGAAAGTAAAAAGAGGGAGAGAGAGAGAGGAGAGGGAGGAGAGAGATGGGAGAGGAGGAGAGAGAGAGAGAGCTCTGGACTCTATTATGCGTTCCTCCGAGCCGGGTGGTCCGAAAGCAGTCCAGTGTTAAAACCCTGTTCCACTCTTCAAAAAAACGAATCAGGCGTTGGAAGTCACGGTGGATGGGCCAAGGGAGCTGGTAACCATATATGGCTAAGACAACACCGGGCACAGTACGAGCAGGATAATGCGATAATCTCTTCCAAAGCCGGCAAAGTTGCCAAAAGTCTCAGTTGGAGGATAAGATGGGGTATAAAACAGGTTTAGGGCTGAAGCAAAAGGCCTCAAATGAAACAGGCTTGCATGAATGGACAAAAACAGCCAACCCCCACTCTATAGGGAGAGTGCAGGATCAACATGACCTTTATCAAAAGCTAGTAGCAATTTACCTTCCACGCATACATGCAGGCTGATTTGGTTCGTTGGAAATACTTCCCCAAAATTGCTCTGGGACTTCAAATATTAATGACTTGATTGCATCCGGGGCGTTGTCCACACCTATCCCACACACCAACACAAAAATCTGCGAACGATTATTTGGAATCACAGTTTGGCGCTATCATAATTGAGTACAGGCTGCAACTATAGTGCAGCATGACATACGTTCGGACATTGATCGAATGCCTCTTAACATTCATACAGTGATTATCTCTGCCTCTCTCATCAGTAGCGTTAGTCGTGTCCTGCACCCTTTTATGGGTTGTGGTTCTAGATGAGGAGAAACCAGACATATTGCATAGCGTTCTGTTGATAGAACAAAATATTTTTTAGGTACTGTAGGTGTGCAAAAATCTTAGGTCACCATTAGATTGTTGATATATGGTATAATGACCATATATAATTACTTTTCAGTCTCTTTATTAGAATACAACCAGAAAATACAAGAAATTTGAATGCAGCATTAAAAATGGGAAGAATTCAGTAAAAAAAAAAAAAAAAGCTTCTATAGGCTAGAGCAGCAAGTATTTGTTGTGCCTCCCCTTACACTTGAGCAGCAGCAGCATCTGAGAGCTTCACTGGGATCAGAATTTGACTGAAGTTGGGTCCAATAAACTTGATCAGGAGGGTCTTTTTCTCACAAAATACCAACTTTTGTTCTAAAAATTGTGTTTCATCTTGTGTACATATTTCCCATATTTTTGTTTGTATCTTAATAAAGAGACTGTGAAACAATGATGTATGGTCGTTATTTCTAAAAACAACAAACGTAATGGTGGCCTAAGACTTTGCACAGTACTGTTAACTTAATACTTTTTACCTTTTCTTACTACCTTTGACAAAAAAGAAAACTCTGTAAGCTCATTGCTTTAGCTTTTATATGAATGTATTTATTTGTCTATTCTATCTAGAGTGGGGCAAAAAAGTATTTAGTTAGCCACTGATTGTGCACTGATTGTCTCCTACTTAAAAAGATGAGAGAGGTCCATAATTTTCATCACAGGTACACTTCAACTATGAGAGACAAAATGAGAAAAAAAATCCAGGAAATTACATTGTAGGATTTTTAAAGAATTTAATTGTAAAGTATGGTGGAAAATGACAAAAGCTCAACTCAATACTTTGTAACATAACCTTTGTTGGCAATGACAAAGGTCAAACATTTCCTGTAAGTCTTCACCAGGTTTTGCAAACACTGTTAAGCTGGTATTTTGGCCCATTCCCCATGAGATCTCTCTAGAGCAGTGATATTTTGGGGAGGTCACGGGCAACGCGGACTTCAACTCCCTTCACAATTTCTCCAAACAGTCCGACTCCAAACTAACATGGCCAAGATCAAAGAGGGTCGAAGGACACAAGGAAGAAAATTGTAGACCTGCACCAGGCTGGGAAGAGTGAATCTAAAAATAGCGCAGCAGGTGGGTGGAATAAATCAACTGTGGGGCAATTTGAAGACATACAAGACCATGATAATCAAAAATCCCAGAACTACACGAAGAGACTGATGAAGACCGCAGAGAGCTGGGGACCAAATACAAAGGCTACCATCAGTACACCCTACGGCGAGAGGGACTCAGATCTTGCAGTGCAAGGCCGTGTCCCCATGTAAGCACACTACATGTCCAGGCCCATCTGAAAGTTTGCCAGAGAGAATGGATGATCAGAAGAGGAATTGGGAGACTATCATTGAGTCAGATGAACCACCATAGAAACTTTTGATAAACCTCAACAGGAGTAAGAAGATTCTGAGCTGCATCCAAGAACACCAACCTTACGTGAAGCATGGGGGTGGAACATCATGCTTTGGGGCTGGTTTTCTGCAAGGGAACAAGACGACTGACCGTGTTAAGGGAAGAATGAACGGGGCCATGTATCGTGAGGATTTTAAGCCAAACCTCCTTCCCTCAGTGAGAGATGATGGACCGTGGGAAGTGGAGATGCGAACGTGGCTGGGTCTTCCAGATGAACAATGATCCCAAACCCCACACCCCCCCCAAACACCCGCTTCAGGCAACAAAGGAGTGGCTCCGTAAAAAACATTGCGAGGTCATGGAGGCGGAATAGCCAGTCTCCAAACGTTCAAGACCCAGAAAATTTGTGGAGGGGTTTGAAGATCCGTGTTGACAGCAACAGCCCCAAAACATCATGCTCTTACAAGAGATCTGCCATTGAGGAATGATCCAAAATACCAGCTACAGTTTGTGCAAACCTGGTGAAGACTTACAGGAAACGTTTGACCTTTGTCATTGCCAACAAAGGTTATGTTACATAGTATTGAGTTGAACTTTTGTTATTGACCAAATACTTATTTTCCACCATGACTTACAATTAAATTCTTTAAAAATCCTACAATGTGATTTCCTGGATTTTTCTTTTTCATTTTGTCTCTCATAGTTGAAGTGTACCTATGATGAAAATTACAGACCTCTCTCATCTTTCTAAGTAGGAGAACTTGCACAATCAGTGACTGACTAATACTTTTTTGCCCCAATGTATTTCATTTCTTTTTTTTAATTTAGGCAATTCCAGTCAGTCACCCAATGAAGCACCAATGGGAAGCGCCAAAGTACAATATTTTGTGTTTTCGGGTTCGTCAGTGTTTATATTCTGTTTTTGATGTAGCTAAAGATGATAAGGTCATTTGTATGATTTTTGCAGATGATTCATGTAGTTGTGTTGAAATGCAAACTGTTATGGACCTCAGTTTCATGGATATGTACCTCTTGCCCTCAGTAAAAGACATCCTGTTTCAAAAAGTGAGTTAGAAAATCTTTTTAAAGAAATATTTTTACTTGTTTTACTTTAAGTACTTTGGGTAGAGTGTACTTTTATACTTCTACTTGAGTAAAATATTCATACTTTATAGTAGTACTTATACTACCACCTATGTATTTGGGAATCAGGTTCCCAGGGGAATCTCTGCACCTTTGCGGCGCTCGGGGATGACAGGCCAGCATGAATGACCTATTGTCCATCATATCAGTGGATACAGAGAATAAGAGGTGGAGAGAAAGAGAGGACAATAATGACACTGTGTCCCCTTTCTATCAACAGTGGGAAAGAGTGGCTCAGAGGAATTAGGAAACTTTGCCCTGAGCCATCCTGGATTACACAGGCTCGTCTTTATGCTGGAATTTCACAGTGGGGGAAACGACGGGTGCATCTAAATAGAAGCTCATTTCGGAAAATGAAACTCTTCTATGGAAGGACTGAAACAGTGCAGTGAAGCTTTATAATCACTGTATGCAATGGTGGTTTGTTTATAGTACAGTATGTCCTGTGAAGCGACTGAAATGGTTGTTGGCTGGACATTACAATAGTCACCTAAAGACACCTCATAAAGAAATCTAAAATAGCTCAGAGATTTGTATTATAACTTATTTCCTAAAGAATGTTTTTGGTCCAACTAACTATTTAGACATCTACAAAACAAAGTCAAACCATGTGAAAATTCAGTTCACTTTTGGTTTTAATGTGGTTTTAATGTAAGAGCTGATTGGTGTATAGTTTGGTAGTTCATCTCCTTATTTGTGAATATACGGTACTGTGCAAAAGTCTTAGGCCACCATTGGATGTGTTGTTTTAGGAAACTTATAATGACTATGTATATCGTATTGTCAAAGATTGAATTCCATATATATCAAACTTGGATTCGTCACTCCATAATACTCTTTTCCACTGATCTTCGTTCCAATCTTCGTGAGCTTTAGTCTATCTTAGCCTTTTCACCCTGTTCCCCTTCCAAAAAAAAAAAGTGGTTTCTTGGCTGCTACCGTTCCAAAAGGACCAGATCTAGCTTGCTTCTCCGCACCAACCCACATGGAGCACCTCCTCAAAAACAATTGTACATAAACATGCTCTGACATTAACATCTTTCTTCAGTGCTGTGTGCTAGTGGAAAAGCAGTGAAGATCTGATAAGGAAACACACCGCAGGACTCAAGAAGCATTTTTTTTTCTTACTGTCCCGGTGTTTAATGAAAATGGACACCCGTGCCCCAACTTTAAACACAGGGAAATAATAGTGACGTATATACAATATCGTTTCTATCACTTATACAGTTCTATGAAAATGCTTAGACCACTGTAAAAAAAAGTTACTTAAAAAAAGTATTTTAGGTCTCTTTTTCTTTTACAATAGACATTGTGTAACAGCAGCTTCACAAAAGTCAGTTGTGACGGTAGCAAGTTAAAACCCTGAGATACATAAGTAAGAAACCTAAAATGGCTCATGAAATGGAACCCAACAACCTCTGGGTGAGGCTGAATACAGGATCAAATTCAATTTAATTAATCAAATTTCATTAATTAAATTAATTATTAAATAAAATTAAAATTCACATCATCGTTTTCCTTTTACTTATAACGTTTTCTTTCTTTTTCATACTGATTATTCAGTAACACAGAAAACTAAATAGACAAGTATAAAAAGCAATCACAGCAATATTTATCCTCTAAGTCCAATTTTAATTACACATTTTCAGCAACCCAAAATTCAATCTTTAGTCCCGTTTGAACTATGGGAAGAAAATGAACCACTCAGAATGTACTGTATGAAGAAGCTGTACTGTATGAAAGTACAGTACAGGAAATAAAACTTTCAAGCTAGGGACTGGAAAAATGAATACCGGATTTTTGCATATGGCTTCTGAAATTCGTTTTCAGAGTTTAGACATCATCTAAAAGCATCTTCACAATAGTCTAGACCACAGTTGATAGTGGCAAGAAAAAACTCCCTGAGATGCATAAAGAAGAAACCTTGAACAAAATAGTTCAAAATATGGAACCCAACAAATTCAATTAAACACCCTGTGCTTGAAATCCTTGAAAACGAAATAATGCTTTTGCACATGTTGGTTTTCTTTTTACCTATTAGCTTTTCTTTCTTTTTTATACTGAGTATTCAGTAACACAGAATTCCAAATAAACAAAGCAAACACATTGTATTTATCCTCTATGTCCAGTTAAAATTTTAATTACACATTTTCAGCACCCAGAATTCAAATCTTCAGTCCCTTTTAAACTATAGGAAGAAAACGCACCACTCAGCATAACGGTGTACTATATGAAGAGTGACACAGTAAATAAAACTCTCAGTCAAGAGTCGATGGAAGAACGAATACCGGATGGTGGCATATGCCTTATGAAACTCATTTTTAGGAGTTTATAGAGTCCTATGAAAATGTTTTTTTAGACATCATCTAAAAGCAGCTTCACAAAGTGACCAGAGTTGACAGTGGCAAGGAAAAACTCCCTTAGATACATAAAGAAGAAACCTTGAATAAAATGGTTCAAAATATGGAACCCAACAACCTCAGGGTGAGACCGAAAACAGGATTACAATAAATACCCTGTGCCTGCAGTCCTTGAAAAATGAAACAATCCTTAAATTTTGTATTTATACTTTATGTCCATTTAAAACTTTAATTACACATTTTCAGCATCCCAAAATTCTATCTTCAGTCCCTTTTGAACTACAGGGAGAAAATGCACCGCTCAGCATAACGCTGTACTATATGAAGAGCGGCACAGTAAATAAAACTCTCAGTCAAGGGACTGGAAGAACGAATACCGGATGGTGGCATATGCCTGTGACGAGACAACACGCCAATTCATGATCCACTGGAGAGTATTTCAGAGCCGCAGAGCATAATTCACAGCCCGAGGAATGAAAACTGAGGTTTCTGGTTTGGGGTCATCTCAAGAGTCAAGAACGAGAATCCCTCACGGACTTCCAACAGGAAGTCATCGCCAGACGTGTGTGTGTGTCTGAGGATACTTTTTTGTTTTTTTACAACTTACTCCCAAACCTGAGGTTGGTTTAATCCCCCACAACTAAAAACCACACCATTTTACAAGGGATCACTTACACTGCCATAAATATCTCAGAAAGAAAACAAAAAACACTACGAGGTTCTATGAGATTGTTTTATAATTTCGATTTAGATAATATTCATTATTTATAATTAAATACATTATCCTACTGTAAAGTCACCTTATTTCCAGTATTAAACCGTGTTGTTGGCTTGGCTTTATTTATGCTCTTTTTCCATTGAACGTGGAGCTTTTGTCTCACGGGACCTGGCAACCCCAGAATTAAATGCAGCAAATCAGCTATCAAACACTTTCTACGAAATGCAGTGTATACAGTATATACTCGAGAAAATTTATTTATTATTATTATTGTTAAAGTTTGAAGTTTACGTTACATACTTTTATCGGGGAATACCGTAATTACGGCTTTTCATACAGTACTTTTTAATTGTTTTGTCATTAAATAATTACAAATATAATACTTTGAGTTGTCAAACATTTATTTTTTTAAGCAAAGCCTTTTATGAAATATAAACATTCTCATTCAAAATCCATTACATTTTGCAGAAAAGGAAAAATGTGTGGGTTCACATTACCGTTCCTTTTTGCCCAACCTTATCAGTGTTGTTGGAAGTCACTTTCCCTTCTTGGTTTTTGAATAACATTGAGGTTTGATGTCGATAAAGCACGTACAAAGCAGAAAAGAAGAAAAAAATAAAAATAAAAATTAATAGACTAAAGCTGACAAAGATTCGAATGAGGAGTAGGAGTGGAAAAGAATATTATAGAGTGATGTTTTTGGGTCTAGTCGTCAACATTATGTTATATATGGTCATTATATGCTTGCTAAACAACAAGTCTAATAGTGGTCTAAGACTTTTGCACAGTACTGTAATATGAGCCAGCGCTAGACACAGTGAGGTAGGAATCCACACATGGGATTGTACAGCTGTGCCGTTTGAATAACTTAATAGTACTGGGTAGAACCATTAAGGGAAAAGTAAAGCCAAAACTATAAAGGCTTGGAATTTTAGGAACTTTAGGGAAAAGGTTTCTGGCAATAAAATCAAAGCGATACTGTTCTTAATGTAGCGTCAGGGTACAATGCATTTTGATACCATGCATGATAGCGTCTTGGTAAAGAGCTCCTCCATGCACTTTCCAACTGAATCAGAAAACGCTAATGTCTCCCCGAGGGGCTTTAAGGTAACGATAACCTGATACATGTGTGAATTTCCTGCCCTCCACCCCCTGTCCCGCTGCTAGAGAAGACAATGAAGCAAATGCTCAGTCACTGTACGAACAGACATGGCAAATTAGACGCTCGGACGCAAGCGTGACACAAACACATGTGTGGGATGGATTTCCTCAGCGAAACTCTTTCTGATTACGCAGAGCTTATGAAGGCTAAATCCCCCGGCCCGGATCACAGGCTGGACTCTGCACAGTAACATGATCTCAGTGTCACCGTGGAGCGAGTGGATGCAGAACAGGCAGCTCCAGCATGCGGGCACCCACAGCTTTATGTCATTCTAGATCCCCTGAGAGACCCGAGGGCTGAGCGACAAGGGGAAACAGTGCGCAAATGGGAAAGGATGAAAGGAAGAGCCTGTTCGAGAAGGCTGAGGAAAACATGGAGCCATAGTCTTCCAGCACTCTGCCAGAAATGAAGTCATTATTGGCCTTCCCGAGCATTTCTTGTCCTAATCGGCTCCGATGCTTCGAATCATGTTGCTGAAATGAGTTTCTTTAACCATTTCTTTCACACTTATGGCTGCTACACCTTCATGCTCAAGGGCCCAACAGTGACAAGTTGGCAGGGAAATAGCAACCTTTTAATTAGTCCAGTCATAAAAGGCATTTTCCCTTCAGAGGAACGTATTCATAGTTCTAAGAACTGTGGCCCTTTTGTCACGTGTTCCCACCGCAGGAACTGGGGACGATTGTAGTTCTTGGAATGCCATGTATAGTAGAGATGACAGAAAGTCACGTGTGGAAGTCACAAGCAAGACTCAAATTACTGTGGTAATATTCAAGCAACTCAAGTCAAGTGCCTGCTATAAACCAAGAAAGTCTCAAGTTAGTGATAATATTCAAGCAACTCAAGTCACGTCCCTGCTATAAATCATGCAAGACTCAAGATACTGTGATAATATTCAAGTAACTCAAGTCAAGTCCCTGCTATAAATCAAGCAAGACTCAAGTTACTGTGATAATATTCACATATCGACTCAAAGTCTCTTCTAAAAATCAAGCAAGTCTCAAGTTACTGTAGTAATATTTCCAGTAACGTAAGTCCCTGCTATAAATCAAGCAAGTCTCAAGTTAGTGATAATATTCAAAGAACTCAAGTCTTTGCTATAAATCAAGCAAGTCTCAAGTTACTGCAGTAATATTCAAGTAATTCAAGTAAAGTCTCTTTTATAAATCAAGCAAGTCTCCAGTTACTGTGGTAATTTTCACGTAACTCAAGTCAAGTCCCTGCTATAAATCAAGCAATTCTCAAGTCAGTGACAATATTCAAGCAACTGAAGTGACATTCCTGCTATAAATTAAGCAAGTCTCAAGTTACTGTGGTAATATTCAAGTAACTCAAGTCCCTGCAATAAATCAAGCAATTCTCAAGTCAGTGACAATATTCAAGCAACTGAAGTGACATTCCTGCTATAAATTAAGCAAATCTCAAGTTACTGTGGTAATATTCAAGCAACTTAAGTCAAGTCCCTGCTATAAATAAAGCAAGTTAAATTACTGTGGTAATATTCAAGTAAATGAAGTGAAATCCCTGCTATAAATCAAGCAAGTCTCAAGTTATTGTGGTAATATTCAAGTAACTCAAGTCCCTGCTATAAATCAAGTCTCAATTTACTGTGGTAATATTCAAGTAACTCAAGTGAAGTCCCTGTAATAAATCAAGCAAGTCTCAAGTTACTGTGGTAATATTCAAATAACTCAACTCAAGTCCCTGCTATAAATCAAAAAAGTCTCAAGTTACTGCGGTAATAGTCAAGTAACTCAAGTCGTTGCAATAAATCAAGTTTCGTGTTACTGTGGTAATATTCCAGTAACTCCAGTCAAGTCCCTGCTATAAATCAAGTCTCAAGTCAAGTCATAGAAAGCTATGATGCTCTAACTCCAGTTTTCAAAATTATGTCTGTCAAAAGACAGCTATTATCTTAAACTTAACGTTATCTTTCTTGCTAATGTTTGACAAGCCAAGTTAATAAAAGACAAGTCACGTCCCTTTGAACGACCCGTTCATGGTTCAATTTTAAAAATCCCTAAAAATGTTTTAATACCTAAACCTGCAAATATTCAATGAAAATTCAAGTCATTTGGAGTAATCTGTCTCAATTATCAAGTCATGAATAACAAGTCAACTCTTTTATCAGTGTTAATCAACAAGTCTCAAGTCCTTAAATTTGAGTCTGACTTGAGTCAAGTCATGTGACTCGAATCCCTCAACTCTAGTGTATAGGGACTTTTTTTAGCCCCTAATTCAAGGCAGGATCTTTTCTTGGTGTACAGGAAACCTGAGTGATGTTAGTATGCAGTGATTGGTCCAGATGTATGAGTACTCCTTTTAGTCATGACATAGTGACACAAGTGTATAGTGATTCGTTGAGGGCAACCGGTAGCCATATAAACAACAGATCTTCACACCAAAAATGGAAAAAAAAAAAACACTGAAAAATGGACCGACAATGAAGTCCCAAATTTACAATTCAATTATGAGTCATCTAATCGTAAATCGCCTGGCTTACTTCACTTCAGTGTTCCCACTGGCGACACTAATGCAAACCAGAAAAGGCCCATAAGAACAAATATAAATCTTGAGTTAGCTCCATGAAGGATAGTTCCACCCATATTAGTCCCTAGAACTGTTTGGTGCGAATGTGGCTGAATTAACAGGGATCAGCACTTAGAAGGGGTGTCTACATACTTTTGACTATATCTGTAAATAACTGTGTGCTTCTTACATTGTAGGAAGTGTCTTTTGGTCAAATATGGATGCATTTTTGGCAGAATAGATTCAATTCAAGCAATTGTGGCTTGCTCAAGGGCCCAACAGTGGCAGCTTGGCAGTACTGGGAACAAAACCCTGGACATCACAATCCTACTGAAGCACATCACCAGTAACAATTTCTATCTTGTTGCCTCTCCTCAATAACATCTAACATAAAACAATGAGATTAAAAAAAACTGGCTTGTCAGTTTTGATTTGTGGGTATTAACCTGAGCATATCAGGGTGTTTTTATTCATACATTTAGTCACAAACAATTTGAAAACTCAGACAAGACATAGACCTTTCCCTTCCTTTCTTTTCCCTTTCCCCCTTAATAAGTGATCATGGGAATAGGCCGAATTGAGCTCTTAGCCCATTAGGCGTGAGAAAATAAGTTCTCTCAAATGTCTGGGAGAGTGATTATATAGCCCACGGCGTACCGCTTCCAGCTGCTTCAGTTACTATTTGGCTATCCCATGTGTCTACTAACCTTCCATTAGGCAAACAGAATATAACACATTATTCAAAATTCGAAAAAGATATTGGGAGGTGGTCTATAACATTTACTATATATGTATTTATTAGAAAAAAACAATGATACAAGTATTGTAAAAAAAAAACATGCTGAATGTCATATACACTATACAGACAAAAGTTTGTGGACACCCCTTCCTTGCTGTTTCAGCAACACTCACTTGTAACACGTTCATAATATAAAGCGTACCTTTCTGGATTCTCCATAGACAAACATTTTCAAAAGAATGGATTATACTAATTCTTCACTGTCTCTCAATGTGACTCATTTCTAGGTTTCCACTTCCAACAAGTCAGATCATCAACTTTCTGCCCTGCTGTCCTTAAATAAAGTCCACAGAGATTTCGTTTTCCAGCTTTGCTTGAGAACATGGCTGGTTTGCACAGAACCTTGAGCTCAACTCCATCGGGCACCTTACAAATGCAGCAGCACACCAAAAGTGAGTCATTGTCTAACATCAGAAGAATGCTGGGAAACAAAAAACCCAATGTAACAGCACTAGGAAACCGAACGCATCTTCGAAATGCTACTGAAGCTTCAGCTTGCCAGAGATGGGATATGAACCAAGATGGGATATAGACCTGTGAACCAGCTCTCTACAGCAGAGTCTCGTTGTTTGATACTGACACAGAAAGTCTTAATGTTTGTGTGCATTTTGGATGGTGGGTGGGTTTGTGTGATAGTTTTACCTAGTTTTACCTTGAGCTAGTTTTACCTGAGATATACATAAACACAGTTGAGTTTTGTTGAGTTCAATATGATCGCCATCTCCAATATATATAGCAGAGTTAAATCCACATGTAGGAGAGATTTCTAACTGCAGTGCCTACAGCACTAATAAAGTTTCAATTTGTCATCAGAAACTAATCCTCACTGGTGTCATCATTTTGCAAGGAACTGGCAAACATCTGAGGCAAAAGATCTGTCCTTCGAATATGAACATGCATGATTCGAGTATAAACCTAGCACTACGAAACTCAAGCTACCATGCAATTTTTCAATTATTACATTTCTTCGATGTAGTCTGCGAGCTCCGATCACGTAGGGGAAAAGTCTGTGTTATTAGGAAGGAATGTGCTGCCTCGATCTCATCCAGAAACACTGAATGGAAACATTGAATGACAAAGTTACATGAACAAGGACATAATCATTGGCTTAAAGGAGCCACATCTGGTTTGCTCAGCAAAGATCCTGATTAACGCAGTGCTCTGGTCGCTCCCGGCAGTGGTAGAACAAAGTACCGCAGTTCATTTGAACCGCAGGAAATTGGCATGTTATCACGATGGCCAACGAGGGGTGGCATGCATAACAAAGAACTTGTTTGCCATTATTGAATACAGCTATTGAACTTTTGAGCAGGTGCAGATGACATTGCAAGTAAGAGAAGCTACAATGGATGAGATGGTGTTTAACTAAACAATACTTTGTTAAGATAATGCTAAATCTGATGAACCAGCATGATTTCCCAATTTCCCAAAGAGCATCTTGTGAAGTTACTGAATGCTTGGCTTTCTCTCTCTTCAAATGCCCCCATAAATGTGCGTGGTTTAAGTCAGTTGACAGAAGCATTTTCACTACTGTTCTCAAATATTTGGTCTTCACTGTTCTCAAATATTTGGTCTATATATTCTAGTATAGTTACTATTGCGATGACGTATGTTTTGTTTTTCCAGGCTGGCGCGTCGATTGAGGGTGCCACGCGAGAGAGACGCTACGACCGCGGGTCTGTGTGGCACCCTTGTTAAGAGAAAATCCCGCTGAGAAAGGAATTATGTAAAAGGGAAAAAAGCAGCTGGGAACACTTACAACAAAGTAAGGAAAATAAAAAAATAAAAAACATTTTCCTTGTACTTGTTATTCCCGTGCTCAAAATGTTATCCGTTTTGCCATTTAAGAAGAGTGCCACTTAACACTGCTCATAAAAGGTCATGGTTGCCGTGGCCCAGACGGAGGGCGTGTGACATCCCAGGGCAGTTATCCACTGAGAAAATCAGCGCAGTCCCCAATCAGGCACCAATCAAAATTGCTCTCATTTAACCTTTATCTAAAACGTCCACAGGCTTTGATCCAGACTTCTAAGCGTCAGCTAGATCCTGAGTTCCCTATCATAATGGCCCCCTGATTGTGAATGAACAGCTATGCTGATTCATTTTTCCCCTCCAATTTAAGGCTAACTGTAAACATTCGGTAGCAGGCTGATGATTTGCTAAATCCTGTGGGAGTTTGTGTGCTTCACAGGGGTGTAACGATACACTGTGCTCTCGATTCGATACACGATTCGCTTCACGGCCAGCTTTCATTTTACATTTAATAAAATCGGAATTCGAGCTTTTACATTTCACATTAATAAAATACAATACTTTTTTTTATGAAGTGAAGTCAAATGCAAAAACAATGCACATTTTCGCGTACTTTTCTTGTACAATGGAACCTCGGAATTCGAATGCCCCTTCATGCGAAGGGTTGGTCTGAATTTTTTGCCCCCCAATTCGAACATTCTTTTGCTGTTGTCATGATTTTAATCATTACTTACATATAAATATAGGGTCAGGAATAGATTAATCTTATTTTCATTACTTCTTATGAGAAAATGTGATTCCAACTTCGAAAACGTTGGAGTTCAAACGGCCTTCTGGAACCAATAAAGGTTTCACTGTATACGTTTTTAAACAAAACAAAAAAATTGACTAGAAGCAGGTTTAAAAATTGTAAACAAAATGTTCTATTGTAGCTTCACCGTATCTTAAATAACTGAGAGAAAATGTTTATTTATTTCTTAAGAATACCAATTAAAAATGTGTGCTTTTCTTATATAAAAATGTAAACATTTAGTCTGCTGCAATTAAATAAAATTAGAAGGAGGCTCACTGAGAACGGGCTGTGAGCATGATGTATGAAGACCTCTGGTGTTCAAAAAATGCAATTGTCATAGATGGTGTAATAAACAAGAATATATAATCCAACATTATCCAACTCGTCAATGCACATCTCCCCATTTTTGCACCGCGTTACACCCCTAGTGTTTGTGCTGTAGTTTAACGATGTGGATATGTTCCGATAAAATCCATCGCAAGTTGAATTCCTCATAAACCGAGGAGTTTAATGTATACGGTATATCATAGAATAGCCTACATTAAACATGGCTTTTCCTCACTACATTTCCAGCGCTCATCATTCCCACCACGTCTTGTAAACTGCAGGGTTCCAAATCAAGCACAGGACAGTATTGTAGTGCGTAGCATACGTTTTAAACATGCTTAAAAAACACTTACATTAAACTACAGTCAGGCAAAATCATTAACATAAAGCTGATTTTATAATAAAGTATTGAATATGTCTGGTAATGTATTGAATAATGAAAGTGAAAAAGAAAATGATTATTGTGGCAACCATGGCTTTTCCTCACTACATTTCCCAGCTTTCATCACTCCCTCCTATCAAAAGATTGAGAGATTGTACTGAATATCTCTTGCCCGGGAAAAAAAACCCGCATTCAAAATTAAGATTACTGTTGTGTGTATAAATGAATGTGTATTACATAGCTTACAAAGTACATTGGTGCTTGAAAGTTTGTGAACCCTTTAGAATTTTCTATATTTCTGCATAAATATGATCTAAAACATCATCAGATTTTCACTCAAGTCCTAAAAGTAGATAAAGAAGAACCCAGTTAAAAAACAAATGAGACAAAAATATTATACTTGGCCATTTATTTATGAGAGGAAAATAATCCAATATTACATTTTAGTGAGTTGCAAAACTATGTGAATCTTTGCTTTCAGTATCTGGTGTTAGCAGATAATTTGAAGGTGAAATTAGAGTCAGGTGTTTTCAATCTATGTGATGACAATCAGGTGTGAGTGGGCACCCTGTTGTACTTAAAGAACAGGGATCTATCAAAGTCTGATCTTCACAACACATATTTGTGGAAGTGTATCATGGCAAATGAACAAAAAGATTTCTCAAGACCTCAGAAAAAGAGCTGTTGATGCTCATCCGGCTGGAAAAGTTTACAAAACCATCTCTAAAGAGTTTGGACTCCACCAATCCACAGTCAGACAGATTGTGTACAAATGGAGGAAAATTCAAGACCACGGTTACCCTCCCCAGGAGTTGGCGAGGTCACAAGGGACCCCAGGGTAAACTTCTAAGCAAATGAAGGGCTCTCTCACATTTAGCTAATGTTATGTTCATGAGTCCACCATCAAAGAAGAACACTGAACAACAATGGTGTGCATGGCAGGGTTACAAGGAGAAAAGCCACTGCTCTCCAAAAAGAACATTGCTGCTCGTCTGCAGTTTGCTAAAGATCACGTGGACAAGCCAGATTGCTATTGGAACGAATGTTTTGTGGACGGATGAGAATCAAAATAGAACTTTTTGTCCTATTCACAACTTTTCTTTTAACGTTAAGAAAAGCATTATGTTTTGGAGAAAGGAAAACACTGCATTGCAGCATAAAGAACCTTATCCCATCTGTGAAACATGGTGGTGGTAGTATCATGGTTTGGGAACCTGATTTGCTACATCTGGGCCAGGACGGCTTTTCATCATTGATGGAACAATGAATTCTGAATTATATCAGAGAATTCTAAAGGAAAATGTCAGGACATCTGTCCATGAACTGAATCTCAAGAGAAGGTGGGTCATGCAGCAAGACAACGACCGTAAGCACACAAGTTGTTCTACCAAAGAATGGTTTAAAGAAGAATAAAGTTCATGTTTTGGAATGGCCAAGTCAAAGTCCTGACCTTAATCCAATCGAAATGTTGGAGGAAGGACCTGAAGAGCAGCGAACAGCTAATGTGAGGAAACCCACCAACATCCCAGAGCTGAAGCTGTTCTGTATTTTTTGAGGAATAGGCTAAAATTTCTCCAGCCGGTGTGCCGGTGCAGGACTGAACAACAGTTACAGGAAACGTTTAGTTGCAGTTATTGCTGCACAGTGGGGTCACACCAGATGTACCAAGTATAATATTTTTGTCTCATTTTGTTTAACTGGGTTCTCTTTATCTACTTTTAGGACTTGTGTGTGAAAATCTGATGATGTTTTAGGTCATCTTTATGCAGAAATATAGAAAATCTAAAGGGTTCACAAACTTTTAAGCACCACTGTATGTGTATTGTCAGACTCCAAGCGTAAAGTCGAAATATCTTAAGTTGAACCAACATAAAATTGGGAGTAAATGTATCTTGGATTGTCATTATTAGGCGTCACACTGTGGCCGCTAGAGGCCACTGTTGATCCCTCATGGCGGCGTGAGAACCCTCAGCGCGATCAAGCAGGCGCCAACCTAATTTGGCGTTTTGCGTGAAAGTGGTGACACCTGTTGTTAGGCCTCACACCTTTTAGGCTCACACAGGTGTCGCACCATTGCTTTCGCAGCACACTACACACTTCGGCATCACGCTGCTTGCAACAACCCTCACCCAACCTGACTTTGATCACTTTCTAGCACAGTTTTGTTTGACTAGGGAAACCGGTGGACTGTGTCTAAGGGGCTCAGTTTTTTGTAGGGTCAGGAGGCCTGAGGTAACTTTTGTCAGGGCCCTAGTGGCTAGTGTAGGGTCAGTGTTTGTTTTCTTCTTTTGTACGTTTAGTTTACCGGTGTTTCCTCGGGGGGTTTAAGCCTCGTTCGCGGCTACGAGATTCACCCCTCCTTTCCCTCACTCACGCCGTCACCCCCCTCCTTCTCCTTCGGAGATCGGAGAATACGTCCTTTCCTACTCAAGCGCGTGCTGAATAGGACGCTGAGCTTTTATTTGTCTTGTCCTTTTCATTCCCCTCGTCCGTGCCACACTCCAGCAGGCGGTTTTCTAGGAGAAAACGTGGCGCGATATAGCGGACGCTCTGCTCGGGCTTCCAGCGCTTTCGCGCATGCGTGGACCCGTACGCCACTCGTGCAGGAGAGCCACGTCGTAAGTGTGACTGAGAACATGGGTTTTTCTGTGGGTTTTCTTTATTTGTTTATTTTAGTTTCCTTTCAGTTCATCCCCTCATTTCTAGCGATCGCACCCGTATTTGTTTCTTTCCTCGCCCTCAGAGGCTGAGCGCCGTTCTGCGCCTGCATGTCCTGGCAGTAACGCGACTCTCGCTGTGCACGCGCTGGGCAGTGCGCCCCCCTTTTTGGGGCTCATGCATTTGGGGTGACGTCAGCCCCCCTCCTTTCGCATCTCCCTCTAGCGCGAGTCTGATCTTCTATGTTTCTTCCCCTCACACACAGAGGCTCATTGGTTATTTGTTCATTTAGCTCCTCAGTGGTCTTGTGGCACGATCGGTTAAATCACCTATTACCAACGTGTCCGTCCAGGGTTCGATTCCCAGCCATTGGGCAGCCCTCTTTTTGTATATTTAGTTTCTTTTATTTATTTATATTTTGGTCCATTAATTCCATCTGGAGCTAACTGCACTTGGGTCCTCAAAGCTCAAATTCTTTTATTTTCACGGTTCGCCCTGCCTTTCAGTGTGGCAAACCGTAAAAGTCATCGCGAAGTATTCCGTATCTTTGCAAATTCGCTCTATAAATTCATAACTGTTTCTTGCTAGCTATAATAACTATCGATTAAATGTCTTGACTGTTCTTCAAGTGCTGTCTTTTGAATATCCATAAAAGCTGTGACAGGGCAAATCCAAGATGACGTGAGTTAGAAAAACAGCACAAAACCGTCTGCTTCCTGCCCTGTTACCTCCTCATACATGCACACATAATGACCGGCAGAATGTTTTGGCCCACACACCCTCCAACTTAAATTAAATAATAGAGAACCCAGAGGTAACAATATATCTTTCACCATACCTTATGAAGAGGCTTCAAAGGTGTGCATATAAAATGACTGACAAAACGATGTGCCATGAGGCATCTTATTACAATACGTTAATCATAGTGGCCGTTGAATTTTAGACATAAAAGGGCAGAGTTCTGACTTGTACAGGGTCTCATTTTCTGCGAATATGCACGTCCCGGGCGACTTGGTTATTCTTAAAAAAAAAAAAGAAAAAGGTTCAAAAGCAAACAAAGCCTCAGGAACATTTTTGTTCCTGAGAGCCTATGCGTTTATCTCGCCATCAGAGAATATGCATGGTAAGGGACCGCTAGCTAGAGGCTCTTTGCAGCCCCCACAGTTTTTTTTTTTTTTTTTTTTGGCTGAATGAATTCCAGATGTTTTGAGTTCTAAGTGAAACTTTTTTTTTCTTTTTTTTGGCTGGGCAGTAAATCTACTTCCTTCTTATTGTAGCATTATCAATCACATTAAGAGGGTGGAGACAAAGACATGACCCAAGATCCCATGAGCTCGGTGGAACTGGAATGTTCGTTTGCAGGATACGATTTAGATAGGATTTAGAGTGTCCCGAGACCCTCCTGCAGTGTGGAGACCAAGGAAATACCTTCAAGAGAGGGAAGATTCACGAGTGCTGCCCGGACCCTGTACATGCCTCAGCAATTAATATGTACATACAGTACTGTGCAAAACCCATAAGCCACCGTAACATGAGATATAGAATTGTTTTAGCAATGCTATAATGGACATAAATAATTCTACATATACATATAGTTACACACACACACACACACACACACACACACACACACACACACACTCATATACCGGGTACGTGTATATATAATATATATAATATATATATATATATATTATAATATATATATATATATATATATGTACAGGAAATGTGTAGGCAGTATTAACAAAAGTGGGGAAAAAAAAAGAAAAAAACTTAATCTGGTTGCCAAGTCGGGTTGCCCTTCTATTTCTCTTAAATTCATTCTTAAGAAAAGTCACAAAAAATCGTTATTCTTCAAATAACTTCTTAAGAGTTATCTTCTTAAATGTATTATACTGGAAAATTTTATGTTCTTAAATGTTTTCTTAACCTCATGATAGCCTCACACTTGTCACACATAAACTTTAAAATACGCCTTTAGCATAAAGTTTATCCACCAAATTATTTAACAGATGATTGGTGTTTTTCCTCCATTTTATCAATGGATTAAACTAAATAATGGAAATAACAGTAATACAAATTCAAAACATTTCTCATGCCAATAATATTTGAGACGTTTTTTTTGAGAACTGCTTTTCAGAACAACTCTGAACTTCTTGTTTGCTTTAAGAAACTTTGCAAGTGTTTCTCTTAAGAAAGCCTTCATGGATCCCTTGGAATGCTCTTTTTGGAAGGGTAGCATCCAAGAAACCATTTTTTCAAAAGAGGAACGGGGTGAAAAGGCTAAGATATTGGAGTGAAGAAAACTCAAAAAGAGGATTATGGTGTGATGAATCCAAGTTTGAAATTTCTGGGTCCAATCATCAACAATATATCAAACCACTGCTAAAAGCAAATCTCACAGAGGCCTAAGACATATGCACAGTACTGTAGATACTGTAGATAGAGATGGAGAGAGAGAGAGAGAGAGAGAGAGAGAGAGAGAGAGACGCCATGGAGTTTTCATTACTCAAGTTTGTTTTTTACTAAGGCTTTCAGCTGAGTCCACATAAAGACATGAGGCTTCAGAAATCTGGACATTCCTGCATCCTATGAATATGGAGCAGCATATAGTTTGGTTTGAAGGCCAGATGTTTATCTTCTGCGCCACCCTCAGAGGTTGACGTGGCCAAAAGCATTGCTATTCAGAGTTGCTGCCAACAGGTGCATAAAATCAAGCCGTGCAATCTCCATGTTGGCGTGTAAGACCTCAGCGAGTTCAAATCCAAGCGTCTGGGCTTTTTCTAAACCATCAACCTCTATGCTTAATGCTTAATCTCTGGATAGGGACATACACTAAATGCTGTAAATGTAAACTGCGATGTTTGGGGGGAGGTTTTTACACACTACATGCCCCAACTGGAGTTTTATGCCATTTGGTTCAGGAGGGCAGTCAAACATTTGATTTGACAAAACGGCATGGAAAAACACTGCATTCATTCAGTAATAAGTCTTGAATTTGTGTGTGTTCCGGCCTGACTGCTCACATATGCATGCGCTGGTACGTCTCACTGTGTGGTCCGCGTTCTCAGTGTAATACAGTACAGTCATGGCAGGGGGAAAAAAATACCGCTCTCTATTTTTAATAACGCTCAAATCCGTGCAGCCTCGGGGTCTGCGTGTGAGCTCAAGCTGAATTTCATCAACGGTGTCGTAATAAAGCCAGAGAGCTTTTCCTGAATTTCAACTATGATAGCTGCAACTCTGTAATTTGCGCAGGAAACCTGTATCCCTAGTCATCTGTATCCCTTATCATCATGAGCAAGGGCGTAAATTATATTTCAATTTTTTTTTGTTGGGGGAAGGGGGTTTGGACAATAAACGTAAAATTTCTCAAGAGAAATTCCTGAGGGGGGCGCCAAAGGTGCTACCAAAAGTACTACTGTATTAAGTTTATACTGTATATTGTGCTACAGGATTTAGTCATACCAAGAATGGCCTGTAGATGGCACCCTACATATATATGCTTATTGTAACTGCAACTCTGTAATTTGTGCAGGAAACCATGATTTGTTTTCCTTTACTCTGTATCCTTTCTCATCATGAGCAAGGCTGTAAATATCTTTAATTTTTTTTTATTGTTTGGGCAATAAAGACTAAAATTTCTCAAGTGAAACTCCTGAGGGGGGCGCCAAAGGTACTACCAAAAGTATTATTGTATTAAGCATATACTGTATATGGGGCTACAGGATTTAGTCATACCAAGAATGACCTGTAGATGCCGCCCTACATATACATTATTATAAATACAATAATAAATACTTATATGTGTATTTATTATTGTAGTCATCTTTACAAACAAGTTATGCCCAATTGTGCCACTAAATCAGTCAGGTGTTTTCAATCAATGGGATGACAATCAGGTGTGAGTGGGCACCCTGTTTTATTTAAAGAACAGGGATCTATCAAAGTCTGCTCTTCACAGCACATGTTTGTGGAAGTGTATCATGGCACGAACAAAGGGGATTTCTGAGGACCTCAGAAAAAGAGTTGTTGATGCTCATCAGGCTGGAAAAGGTTACAAAACCATCTCTAAAGAGTTTGGACTCCACCAATCCACAGTCAGACAGATTGTGTACAAATGGAGGAAATTGAAGACCATTGTTACCCTCCCCAGGAGTGGTCGATCAACAAAGATCACTCCAAGAGCAAGGTCAAAGTCCTGACCTTAATCGAATTAAAATGTTGTTGAACGACCTAAAGTGAGCAGTTAATGTGGGAAAATCCACCAACATCCCAGAGCTGAAGCTGTTCTGTATGGAGGAATGGGCTAAAATTCCTCCAAGCCGGTGTGCAGGACTGATCAACAGTTACAGGAAATGTTTAGTTGCAGTTATTGCTGCACAGGGGGGTCACCTACTTTTTTCACTCACTAATATGTAATATTGGATCATTTTCCTCAATAAATAAATGACCAAGTATAACATTTTTGTCTCATTTGTTTAACTTGATTCTCTTTATCTACTTTTAGGACTTGTGAGGAAATCTGATGATGTTTTAGGTCATATTTATGCAGAAATATAGAAAATTCTAAAGGGTTCACAAACTTTCAAGCACCACTGTAAATATGTACTGTAAATACTTCATAATTTATCAGTTGTAGAGTATAAAATAAAATGTGTGTGAGGTCGGGTGATGACAAGAAGTGGACCAAACCACTGGGAGGCATATGAAGGGGGTATGCAAACCCCCTCTCAAAGTCTGTCAACTGGGCAAAATGTTGTTGAGTGTGTCGTAGGGGCATGTCTAGCAGTCAACGATCTCTCACCAAGAGGTACACTACCCAAAAGTAGTCCCTGAGAATGCCCAGTTTTGCAGCAATCTGACATTTCTGTCTGGGTGTGTTATTTCTTTTTTTGACAATGAGTATATATAGTTTATTATGACATTGGGGGGACCCTCCCAGGACCGTTCCCCTCTGGATTTCCTGAACAATTCATTCCTGGAAGCTGTGGAGAAGCTGATATGTTATGATGCGCATTTGGATTAGCTACGGCTATGGGTTTACACGTCAGTGCTACTGTTTACCTGTTCTTGACAAATGCTTTGAAACGCTCGTCTTAATCATAGGACAATGTTCAAACAACACCAAAAAATTTCCCCAACTGACAGCAAGAGTTCTAGACTTGAATTCTTGGCTTATAATAATGCATGTGTACTTTCATTCAAACGTGTAGGCTGCATCATGTTTGCAAAACAGCACTTTTCCCTCCATTTCCTTCCGCGCTGTGTGGCATTTTTTTATTGCTTACCACACCACGTCCTGCACATATGCCACTGCCAGCCAGCGGGCGAGAGGGAAAATAAACTGACCAGCTCCGATCCGCCACAGAAGCTAAATATTGACTTAGTGACCTGTAATCAGATTCACGCACATGACAGAATGGAAATAAACAGCAACATGTGTGCATCGCGGCGGCCCACAACACAGAGCGAGCGCACAAGAATGCCTGGAGCACGGAGTGTCTGTAATGCTAATCCAGTAATGGGCTCTCTCTCTCTCTCTTTTTGAAACCCTCTTTTTTAGGATAAGAATAGCAGTTTAACTAGGCTTACTTGACGCATGTATAAATACGTACGCGCGCACAAACACAGTAAGCCCAAGCTCCTTTTTGACTCTTGTCGCACTCAGTTCTGAAGCCGACTGGCACCAGGAACGTGGAAGGTTGAACTCTTCACACTGTGTATAAATATAAAGAGGTTTGAAAGTTGCACAGTCATTTCTAGGCTGTTTTACATTGACATGGAAAAAAAAAGACGACTTCAACTTTTGACGGGTTGCTGACAGACCTCTTTGACATGTCGGCGCTGGGTTACCTCAGAGTTCCTGGCTCTGTTCCATCATCATGCACAATAATCTGGTAACACTTCACTTAAGGGTGATATTCATGGGGCTACGCAAGCTTTTACATAAACTAACAACAGGTGTCATCTGTCAGAGGCGTCTTTCGTCAGATTTCACATCAAATTGTCTCTGACTTTTGTTGGCGCAGGGTTGTGCTATCTGGATTGAATAATTGTATGTTACGTCTGCCATTGTAGACGTAAAGTCGTACAGTCTTTGTAGTCGTACAGTCTTTGTAGTTGTATCAGTCGTACAATATTTGTGATCTTACAAACAAAACTGTAAAAATTACTGCATTGTCTCATGGTAGCAGCATCAACATGAACCCGGCTGTATGAATCTGCTGTTAGGTAATTACATCAACATAAAAATCCCATTTTCCTCACATCAGACAAGATGTTCGCAGCACTGTACCACCTCTTCTCAATCTATGAAGTTATTTATAGTCCAATCATCCTCGTGCAACGCCATCTGAAGGAGCCTGAAGTAGAGAGACACTAACTGCAATTTACTTGGCCGATTCCGATTTCCGATTTTTTGAATATGTGGACTGTGGTAGCTGAGTTGGTAAGGTACTGGAGTATGGACCAGAAGGTCCAGGGTTCAAATCCCACCTCTGCCAAGCTGCCACAGTTGGGTCCCTGAAGAAGGCCCTTAACCTGCAATTGCTTGAATTGTGTTGACTCTAAGTCGCTCTGGATAAGGGCATTGGCTAAGTGACAAATGTAAACATGTCCAAGAATAAATATATATATATATATATATATATATATATATATATATATATATATACACACACACACACACACACACACACACACACACACACAAGGAAACTTCTTCCATTAACAGAAAGATAGCAGATGCTTGCTTGCTTCCTGTGTCTGCACTAGAGTTAGCTTTGCCAAACTCCACATATTCACTGAGGGGATGCAGTTTTAAACGTCTTATTATTGTTGTAACTCCGCTGCTTACTTTTCTCAAGCGTACTGCACACTTACTCTGAAGAACTAGAATGAAGACATGGCTGTATCCTAAATAACACTGTATCCCTGCTCCCTCATTAATACTGTGCTATATAGGAAGAGACTATTTAGAGTACTAAGTAGTAACGTTGGACAAAAGCTGAAATCCACATCATCAGCATGTGTCGGCGCCGATCTGTCTCATAAATAAACACGGTTTAAAGCTCGAAGTATATATAATTCTTAAAGCAGAACTATATTGTGAAGTAATGTTGGTGAAAGCAGCATGTTTTTCACGTGTAGCTGTGTTTGTGTCACTGTTGTGCACATGGCTAAACTGAACTTGGAAAATGGATTACTTGAACTTGCACAAATGGAAACTTTCAAGCCCAAGTACGCATGGTGCATGTTTAAATATTTTGGAGACCAGTCTTGAATATCCCATCAATAGAATTTTATGTCAGCTCTCCTTTATGACAGACTTCATGGAATTTTCCATTTCGTCTGAACAACAGTTCGACTGTGTCATGATTGGACCTGCGAGCTGAACGCCTGATTCTTGGTTCTTTCCTGAGGATAATGTGTAACAGGTGGATTTTAGGATTTCTATGGACCTCGCCTTTTCCTGTCTAATTAATGTCTTGCTTGAAGAAAGCACAAGGAGACACGGCTTTCTCATGCTAGACAGTCATGCGGTTTGGATCTGGATCTTGGAATAACAACAATGAATTATTCATTAGCTGAGGTATGTTTTACAGCTAAGGTCATGCCCCATATTGAGAAACGATGGACAGATAATAAAATCAATGAACATGTGGATGACAAGGAAAAATCATTTCAGGCATTGAAACCATTGCTGTACAGCCAACCCACATGGCACATTTTGGTTGGTTCCGTGCTTACAAAGCAGGTATTTCTAATATATACTCCCTTACACAGCCTCTATTATTCTTTATAATCCACATGCCCTTATAAAGGCAGTTATGAATCCCCCCCCTCTTTCCCACTACAAGCAAAACTTTAACCTTCCAAACTCAATTCACAACCCAGATGTTTGTGAATTATGATTTGGGCAGCCACACTTTCCCATCTGCTCCTAATTCTTCTTCTTTATGCCCCTCGTGAATCGTAGACTCACTCTTCTGACTGACACCAGAGACCTTTCATCACGTGCCAGGGCGTTACGATAAACGAAATTGAACCTTGCGTCCGCGATTCGCGTCGTGATTGTTTTTTTCCCCGATAAGAACGTGCATCTTGTTGAAGCCAGAGAATACCACATGCAGTGAGTGTTGGGAAGAGTTTAAACAAACAAACAAACAACCAAGCAAACAAAAACAACGCGGCCCATATGTTAAGCGCGAATCTTTGGGAACTCTAGATAGGCTTAGCAGAGTGGAAGACGGGTCATGTGACGCCTCCTAGCCACTCTCCTGTGGAGTCTGGAACTGGTTTTGGGCAAACCGCAGCAGTTGGAACAGCTTTTCGATTTGTTCCCCTTTCACCGTTTGTCCCCACTTACACACACACACACACACACACACACACACAGCAGCAGTGCTGTGTGCACACCCCGCCATTTTCCAAGGATAAATCTTGGTTTGCCTTTGAGCAGCCTTTGTTCCCAGTGGCTGTAATTGCCGGGCGCCTGGATAAACTGTCAGAGCAGGCCGATTTCTTACACAGTCATCTTGGCCTTCCTCTAATAGCCCATTAGTCTCGCTCGCGATTCGAGCACATTTTTGGCTCGACTACACACGACCGTCAAGATAGCATGCAGCTGACGGCATTCAGAACCCCAGAAAACGCCAATGTGCCCCACGCCAAGTGTGGGAGAGAAGAGTGGAAAAGTCAAACAGCCCTCATGGTTCCTCATGTTTTGGGCATTGTGGAGCGAGAGTTTTTTTGGGGGGCTAATTGGTGGTGAGGCTAATCGTTCTCTCGGTTTTCATTTGAATCTAACTGGCCCCTATCGCACACTCCTTACCCAGTGTCATGGCATTCTCATGACTGCTCATGCAAAAAAAAGACAAACCCAACCCCCCAAAGAAGTTGGCCCCACATCATTTTCCAGTCTTAAAATATCTTTGCCCGTTTTTTTCAGTCGGTTAGTTACAACGTCTATTTCATTTTTTCCTCATCTCTCCATAGTGTTAGGCTATGTTCAAGTTTAGAAAACCACTGTCAACATGAATTCTTGTTTTAAAAAAATCATGTTGATGAACGTCGACTCCAGCAACAGGCATTCCAAAATCCTTCAGCCTGAGTTATAACATTACGAAATATGATATAACTATCATGTTAAGCAACTTATTAATACACACCGTACTGTTGCCAACATGCAGTTCTGCTATAACTGTCATACATTTGGTTTTGTTCAAATTCTCCCTTGTGTTCTAAATATTTCCTTTGGGTGGCCTGGTTTATTAGAGTCAGCACCGCTGCTGTTTCGTAATCCAATATGTTTAATCATTTTATGAACTTATTTACTTCTATTATTGCTGAGGCGTAATTTTATATGAACTTGATTAACATGATGCAACAGCAGACAATGGATTTCATTGCTACTTTAAAAAATGCAGTGCCTTTAAATGGACTTAATCATTGGATTTCTGCAGTTATTAGATTATTCATGTGATCATGTAAACAAAATGATCTGATTTCTTAGATCGGACTAAGGTCTAGAAATCAAATTAAGAAATCCAATAAAGAGAGCTGGATTTTATCCCAGTATTCTGATTTATCACCCAATGTATCCCCTTACTCTGATGTCAACCGGTTTTCTCAGTCTGTGCATGCACATTGCACTAAGTGCCTTTGGGCTTATTTCCTATAAAAAATTACAAATATTGGTAATTGTGGGTTGCAGGTTTTTGGGGCTTGTTTCTAAAGTGAAGTTGCCTATTTGGGCTTGCTCCCTGATTCTCTCTCTCGACAATATTCCTGCAAATTGGATTTGTTCAAGCTCTATATACTATATAAAGTTATATACGATATATTCTGACCATGTTAAGAACGTGTTAAGTAAATGTACATGTTAAATAATAAAATATGTTAAAGAATTAAAATAACACACTGGAAATGAAATCTGTTTATAAAAAATGCTGTGTAAAAAAATATTTAATAAGCGTGTTTGATTTTTAGCTAAATGTTTAGGAGCCAAAACAAAAAAGTGGGGAATACCT
>JAJAGP010000443.1:264759-412586 GCA_025084515.1 Ancistrus triradiatus | reverse complement strand
TATTTTGGCCCATTCCTCCATGCAGATCTCCTCTAGAGCAGTGATGTTTTGGGGCAACACGGGCTTTCAACTCCCTCCACAAATTTTCTATAGCGTTGAGGTCTGGAGACTGGCTAGGCCACTCCAGGACCTTTTAATGCTTTTTACGGAGCCACTCCTTCGTTGCCTGAGCGGTGTGTTTGGGATCATTGTCATGCTGGAAGACCCAGCCACGTTCCATCTTCAATGCTCTCACTGATGGAAGGAGGTTTTGGCTTAAAATCTCATGATACATGGCCCCGTTCATTCTTCCCTTAACACGGATCAGTCGCCTTGTCCCTTTGCAGAAAAACAGCCCCAAAGCATGATGTTTCCACCCCCATGCTTTTCTACCTCATGCATTTGAGGTTGTGGACAGGTGTCTTTTACACAGATAATGAAGTCAAACAGGTGCCATTAATACAGGTAACGAGTGGAGGACAGAAGAGCTTCTTAATGAAGAAGTTACAGTTCTGTGAGAGCCAGAAATATTGCTTGTTTGTGGGTGACATTTCCACCATGATTTACAATTAAATTCTTTAAAAATCCTACAATGTGATTTCCTGGATTTTTTCCCCCCCTCATTTTGTCTCTCATAGTTGAAGTGTACCTATGATGAAAATTACAGACCATCTTTCTAAGCCGGAGAACTTACACAATCAGTGGCTGACTAAATACTTTTGCCCCACTGTAAGTTTTTTTTCATGTAAGAACATTTAACAGAACAACTATTACCTATTTGTACGTACAATATACATTTTTTTTAATAGAATTATAAAAAATTATAAAAATTGCTTTGCAACTTTGCAAGAATTCTTTTATTAAAGGTTAATTCTTTCATTAAAGAATTAAAGGTTAATATTTACTAAACTTTGGAACAGCAGGCCATTTTTCATGAGTCTTCATTCATATTATTAGACATTAAGACAAACTTAAACTAATTCATTTGCCCTGGCATTTGAATCCTCTTAGATATTATGTATTGTACTGTTTGTTGTTTATATTGGTAGTGTTAATTTGATCAATGTCTTTTATTAGTTAGATTTTATATACAGTTATATCAGATTTTATAAGCTAAATCTAATAACAGTAAATGTCACATCTAAAGAAACCAAAACACTCAGCAGGATGTAATGAAAATCAGAGATGGGTTAGTGTGAGTGTTCCTTACTGACCGTGTAGTGGATAAACATAAGTATTGTACATGCACTCACGTGTCTGTATCCAGGGAGAAATAGTCGTACAGTTTGACTATTCTGGGATGGTCCAGCTGCTTATGGATCCGGTATTCTCTACAGGCATGTCTGCAGAGCACAGGTAATAACTCGCAATAAATAAAGGGTGATTAAATGCATTTTGTCATTTAAAACAAATGCAAAAACGTTAGGTCTTTCTAAGTATCCATTTACACTCTGTAGTCTGATATCCAAATTAACTTGCAGGCAAACTTCAAGACAATCCAGTTTAAATCTCTTACATTGCAAAGCACAAGAGGAATAACTTTGGAAGGTATGCATGTTAGATCATTTCATTGTTTCATTGTTCATACCAGCTTAATCCAAATTAGGGTCAACGGGAGCGGAGGTCCAAGCGGTAGCACAGAGTGGAAGTAAGGAACCAACTAACCCTCAACAGCGTGACAATCCATAGCAGGGCGTGGGCGGCCACACAACCAGGGACACTTAAGAGAGACCAATTGACCTAAAGCATGTCTTTAGCATGTGGGAGGAAACTGAGGTACCAGGAGGAAACCCACACAGACACTGGGAGAACATGCAAAAAGGCAGATTGTGGCCAGAAATGAAACCAGGAATCTATAGATCTGTGATGCGAAAGCACTAACTACTTGAGCCACATTAGATAACTTTATTCCTTAATAAAATAAAATTTTTAAATGCGTTATGTGTTTACTTGAATTCCTTCAAAGTAAAACACCGTAGTCCAATAAAAAAAAAAACCTCAAATACTTTATTTTAATAAATAAGCAATAACAGGGAAAATCAATCAGGAAAAAAATAAATAACATGGCAAGAAATAGCTATAAAAAAAAAAGATGGAAATTTAAGAAACGATTTTAAAACACTACATATATGCCTTGTATTTTCTCAGTCATCATCACCTTCCTTCTCGTCAATTACTTTTGAAAATGCTGAGCTATACATGCAGCATATCGAATGTGCACATACTTGTGATAGTTCTCCTTCTTCTCCTCCCTCCAGTTCTTGTTGAGTTGGTGGATCTTCACTGCCGCATAGCGCTGCTCAAACAGATCGAAGGCCTGAAACAATCACAAAAACAATGAAACATTTCTAATGTGTTTGTGAGATGTACATTTTAAATCGGATCCAAAACTGGACATAAAAAGCAGATGAGCCGAAACATTCTGAGTATGTCGCTGGTCCTCTGGATGCCTCCAGCATGACTATGGACTGCACTAGACTTCTGAAGGTTCTCGTGGTATCTGACACTAAAACATGCAGCAGATCCTTTACGTCCTGCAAGTGGATCGGACTCCTTGTTCCAGCGTATCTCATAAATACGCAATTGCACTAAGATCTGGGGAATTTGGAGGCCAGGGTAACACCAGTGACTGTAGCAGAAAAGTGGTCAAGGTACTGGACCAGTAAGCAGAAAGTCCAAGGTTCAAGCCCTAGAACTTCCAAGCTGCCACTGTTGGGCCCTTAAGCAAGTTTTGCTGGGAAACCTCGTGTCCTGGCATTCATACCGAAACACTGTTGCAGACCAAGTACACCCCTTAACAGTAGCCGTGTTCCCTAATGGCAGTGGCCTCTCAGCAGGATGCTGCACCCTGCCACTTCTTGGAAAAAAAAAGAAGAAGGAAAAAAAAAAAAACCCTTAAGAAGTTCTCAAATATTTTCTTAAGAATATCAATTATTTTCTTAAGATTTTCTCCAAAATGGAGGAAATTCAAACCAGGCGTTCACAAAACTTTAGCAAACAAGAAATAGAGGTGATGGTAGAAGAAACAGCCAGGTTTGCCATAAACCTTCCTTAGACTATTGTATTTCAAGGATGACCTTCAGTCCAAAGTCTTTTAATAATAATAATAATAATAATAATAAATTACATTTATATAGCGCCTTTCACAAAACCCAAGGTCGCTTTACATTAATAGCATTTAAATTGAAATGTAAGACTTATTTCCAGTAACTAAATTTTTTTTAATTATTAATTTCGCTCACCTTCAACTCTTACAGCCTAAGACAAGTGTGAGGTTATCGTAAAGTTAAGAAAACATTTAAGAACCGAATGTGTTCAAGAATACCACTCATTCTTAGAACTGTTCTTAAAAAGGGAGTTAAGAAAAAATATAAGATCATTCTTAAGAAGTTATTTGAAGAATAACAAACTAACTTTTCCTAAGAATGAAGTTAAGAAAAAAACATTTAAGAAGATTTTCTTTCTTAAGAAACTTTCATGTATCCGGCTCCTGGTCCATAATCCAGTACCTTAACCAGGCTAGGCTACCACAGTCCCTACACAGTCAATCAGTTTCCTGTGCTGTGCTCCAAATGCCACCCTGCTCACTGTGCAGATATACGAGAGATTTCATAATCTAAAAAGGATGGCTTGGAACTGTGGAACAGAAAAAGTTACCTTGTAAACTTCACTGAATCCTCCTCTTCCCAGTAGGTGTAGAAGCAGGTATCGGTCATTGAGGGTTGGGTGATCTTTAAACCTGGGCGAAACAGACAAACCAGATTACAGGATCAGACCAAACAATTGTTGATCATATAAGCCTAACATGAGTCAGCGTGAATACACCTTCTGTATTTCTAAAAGGGAAATACAACCTGCCTCACACTGCTTAAACACAAGTTTATAAGAGAGTTTGATTGAACCCTATGAAAACTGTGATCACCAGTCGTTTGTTGGTTTATTTAAACTCACATCAGCACCAAAGGCTATTCATGACAGGACAAGGGCATGCAAGGGTGGACATGCAACAGTGCTGCTCTGCTCACCAGGACTAGTGCTGCAACGGGTAGTCCCCGTTTTAATGATGGGGATAAATTCCGACAAATCCACTGTAACTGAGGAGTTCATATAAGATGTACATGATATACGATAGCCTTCCATAAACATGCTTTAAAACACTTATGTTAACCTACAGCTTGGCAAATACAGCCTATATACACTAGTGAAATATGCAATACGTAATGTAACATACTGAATAAGACAGTCCTATCACAATATTATGACCCCATTTTGTTTCCACACTCGCTGTAGAAACAAAACATCAGCCTATGTTTACCTGTAGCTACAGTCTGTAGTCCATCAGTGACACTGATGTGGTGGTTTTGGGTTAGTGTGGGTTGTGCTGGTGTAAATGGATCCGAGAAAGCAGTCCTTCCCAAGGAGGATGGGTCCCTATTTGAGTCTGGGTCCTCCCAAGGTTTCTTCCCTGTAGGGTTTGGGGAGTTTTTCCTTGCCACTGTCACCTCAGGCTCTCTCAACTAGGGCTTTGAGCCAATATATATGTAAATCTGCTTTGAGACAATGCTGTGTTGTAAAAAGCGCTATATAAATACATTTGACTTCACACCGTTCACTCTCTCTGAACTCTATTAGACATCGAGTGTCTTCCGTCTGTATTTCTCATGTAGATTGTATTTTATGACTTTGTTACTATGCGTTGCCAGACCTACAGAACTCGATAAAGCAAGTCTTATATTTCTTAAGTCATAGAACCATACCATATAGTATAAATAGTCCTTGTGTTAAAGTTCAAATCAGATGCTACAACTTAGCAGAAGAGACAGCCCACTAGAAACTAATGTGAGGGGTAGTGCTGCACCCGACTCTATTATACGCATTAAGCCTGGTTTGACAACTGTTGTGACACGCAAGACGTCACAATGCATTCTTACAAATGATGCCACGGGCCATGTGAAGTCTGTCCGCATATGGTCCTGCAGCCGGACTTGAGACCTGCTGCAAGTGGTCACAAGATACTGCCTACAGGATGCTGTTGTCTGGACATTTTTGGGTGGAGGTCCATTTTCAGTCCAGAGGTGTTTAAAAACTCCAGCAGCACTGCTGTGTCTGATCCACTTATACCAGCACAACACACACTACCAAAACCACCACAGTGATTTATTTGAGTTTTGAAATAATATTAAATTGATAATTTGACGTATAACGCCGACCAAAATCATCGTACAGGCTAGCTGGCGGTAATCAGTGTAGACGTATGTGTGTGAACAGAGAACTTAACATTTTCCAGTGTCTCCCATAAGGGTGTATTCAATTCACTTCTGTAACAACCATGACAGAAACCATGCTGTGACATTTAGATGCTGATTAGGACTCACTGTGAGCTGTCCTCATTACTGATCCGCTTCAGCTCACGGATGTGCAGATTCCTCACTCGCTCCAAACGCTCCAACTCCGCCTGAATCTCAGCCTCCTCCTGCACGCACACAAGCCAACACAGACCTGGTTAAATGTGCACATGTAGCTGCGTTACAGTGAGGATATGGCATGGCTCTGCATCGGTTCTACCTCCGTCCCTGTATTACAATCATGCTCAGTACAGAAGTGTGAGGGGGTACATTTCATTTCTTTAATGGAACGGCACTATATGCTTATTCGGTGCCCATAATTACAGCTAAACACATTATAAAGAAGTAGAAGACTGATTCATGCATGCATGTGAGACCTTTTTAAGATGACCCAGTCTCAGTTTGAAGATTTCCTCCTGTTCGTGATACTCTGCTAAAGTCAACCTGGAAGAGAAACAAAGCATAAAAAAGATGTTAGACTGAAACAATGTATGCCAGTTCCCATCCATAATACACAATTACATACAGTATAATATATAGACAAATGTTTGTGGACACAAACACATACAAGAAATGGGTATTAGTTTGGAGTTTGCCCTCCACCTTTGCTACTACAACATAATTTCTTCCTATAAATGGGCTTTAAAGTGGATTTTGGAACATTGCTGTGAGGTCGGCTTCCAATGTTGGACAATAAGCTCTGAATCACTTTTGGCTTTCCAGTGCATTTTCAAGGTGATGAAGTTGAAGTCAAAGTTCTGTGCAAGCGTTTTCAAAATCAGCAAACCAATTCTCTATGGACTTCAAGAACAGCAGAGCAGAAAGTTGATGGACAAACCTCTTAATTGGCCACATCGACAGTCACTAGACTGTCAGTACAACACATTCTGCTACCATTCTGTCAGTACAACACATTCTGTGAGTGTTGCTGAAACAGCAGAGCTCAATAATTAGAAAGTGTATCCACAAGCTTTTGTCCATTTCATAAACTAATAAACCATTTTAATATGAATAAACATACTGGATGGTTATTTTTTGGTTGTCAGAGAATATCTCTCTCTTGGTGTTATAACAGAAATTAAAGACAAGCAGGAAGTAAGATACAGGTTTGAGCTTGAGACCACCATTTTCAGAGTGCGTGTGTGTGTACATGTTTACCTATCCTTGGGTAAAAAAAAAAACCTTTGACATGTGACCTCGTGGGGATGCTGGACTAGGTTAATTGGCTGCAATAATCACTATGTCAAAAGTCCCATCAGGGATAGGAAAACAAAAGATGTGGGTGTGTGTGTGTCACATACAGCGTGGGTAGCGTGGGTTTGAGAAAGGGGTCGGCATCTGCTCCGTTCACAGCTTTGGTCTTTCTGGGTTTGGACTCGCTGTAAGGCATTGGGCTTTGGGACGGGGGTGTGTTTGGGGGTTTGCGCTTCGCTAGAAGTTTTCGCTGCCTCTCGATATCTTCTCTCTGCTGGTTTACCGATTCCTGCTGCCTACACAAAAACAATTTTTGCATGATGTAACTAAATGATGACATAAGAACAATAACCATGGACACGGAGCTAAACCACTGTTGTTTTAAAATTGTATTACAGTTTGTGTATGCGTGTCTTACTTGACGAGGTTTTGGAAGGCGTATCCATCAGTCCACTGCTCTGTGTAAGACGCCCCATGTCTCACTGTGGTGAAGTGACCGAGTCGCAGTCGGTCCTGCATGCTCTTCTCCCGACACGACTGCTTCTCCTGTGTGCTCTTAAACAGACATATGTGCACAATGAAAACAAATGTAATGCAGTTTGAAATGGCACAGTGATTATATAAAAAGTCACAGTGGGGTGAAAAAGTGTTTGGCCCCTTCCTGATCTCCTATTTTTTTTCATGTTTGTCACACTTGAGTGTTTCAGAAAACCAAACCAAATTAATTATTAGTCAAAGACAACAGAAGTAAACACAAAATGCAGTTTTTAAATGAAGGTGTTTATTATTAAGGGAGAAAAAATCCAAACCTACATGGCCCTGTGTGAAAAAGTGACTGAGCCCTAATCCTAATAACTGGTTGGGCCACCAAGCGTTTGTGATAACTTGCAATGAGTCTTTTACAGCGTTGTGGAGGAATTTTGGCCACTCATCTTTGCAGAATTGTTGTAATTCAGCCACATTGGAGGGTTTTCGACTTTGACTAGGTCACTCCAAAGTCTTCATTTTGTTTTTCTTCAGCCATTCAGAGGTGGACTTGCTGCTGTGTTTTGGATCATTGTCCTGCTGCAGAACCCAGGTTCGTTTCAGCAGGAGGTCACGAACAGATGGCTGGACATTCTCCTTCAGGGATTGTTTGGTAGACAGCAGCAATTTCATAGTTCCATTTATCACAGCAAGTCTTCCAGGTCCTGAAGCAGCAAAACAGCCCCAGACCATCACACTACCACCACCATATTGTACTGTTGCTATGATGTTCTTTTTCTGAAATGCTGTGTTACTTTTTATGCCAGATGTAATGAGACACACGCCTTCCAAAGAGTTCAACTTTTTGTCTCGTCAGTCCACAGAATGTTTTCCCAAAAGTCTTGGGGATCATCAAGATGTGTTCGATGAGCTTTAATGTTCTTTTTGCTCAGCAGTGGTTTTCAGCTTGGAACTCTGCCATGCGGGCCATTTTTGCCCAGTCTCTTTCTTCTGGTGGAGGCATGGACACTGACCTTAACTGAGGCAAGTGAGGCCTGCAGTTCTTTGGATGTTGTTGTGGGGTCTTTTGTGACCTCTTGGAGGAGTCGTCGCTGTGCTCTTGGGGTAATTTTGGTTGGCCGGCCACTCCTGGGTAGATTCACCACTGTTGTGGATAACGGCTCTCACTGTGGTTCGCTGGAGTCCCAAAGCTTTGGAAATGGCTTTATAACCCTTTCCAGACTGATAGATCTCAATTACTTTCTTTCTCAATTGGTCCTGAATTTCTTTGGATGTTGGCATGACGTGTAGCTTTTAAGGATCTTTTGGTGTCCATGTCGATGGAGGTGAATTGGCTTTGAGAAGATGGGCGTTAATCAAAAGACATCAATCTGCAAACTATGTCGGAAATACTGTTAAAGACAGCTCGACAACTAACTTCTGACCTTCTGAGAACTAACCACCATGCGGAAAATGAAGACACAGGCAAACTTCAAGAGGCTTAAACTTGCCAAGACACCAGCACAAAATCATACTCGGCAAACTTTAGCAGAATCATTCTGTTCAAGTGCCTTACAACAAGAAAAACAACAGATGACGAGACAAATGCTGTTACCAGTTACTTTGTGAAAGTGATAACCTAGGCTCAATAAAAAACCTCAAACCATTGTGACTCCAATACCACACTTTACATTATCGCAACCATAGAAGGTCTCAGAAATACCTAATAAGGACATTTCTCTGTACGAAATGTTGCTCCTCGACTGTCCTACCTTCTCAATGAGCAGTTTTTTGCTCATGGTAGTGCATTTGTTCAGGCGCTCTTTATATCGTTCCAGCAGCTTCTGCTGTTCCTCTAGCTGTCTCCGAAGATCACAGTTAGCCTGAGAAGGGCAGAGAGAGAACGTTTTGTAAATAATGTGAGAGCATATGGTAAGACTATGACCTTAGCAGTACAGTGGAGCAAAAAAGTATTTAGTCAGCCACTGATTGTGCAAGTTCTCCTACTTAGAAAGATGAGAGAGGTCTGTAATTTTCATCATAAGTACACTTCAACTATGAGAGACAAAATGAGAAAAAAAATCCAGGAAATCACACTGTAGGATTTCTAAAGAATTGAATTGTAAATCATGGTGGAAAATAAGTATTTGGTCACCCACAAACAAGCAAGATTTCTGGCTCTCACAGACCTGTAACTTCTTTAAGAAGCTCTTCTGTCCTCCACTCGTTATCTGTATTAATGGCTCCTGTTTGACCTCGTTATCTGTCTAAAAGACACCTGTCCACAGCCTCAAACAGTCGGACTCCAAACTTAACCATGGCCAAGACCAAAGAGCTGTTGAAGGACACCAGGAAGAAAACTGTAGACCTGCACTGTATTTTTTGCCCCACTGTATGTAGTTTAAGGATGACATATGGGGAGCTACTGTCTGTTTTAATGGCAATATCTTTGGCGAATGATTGGAGATCTGCCCAAATTAAAAACTTAACTAATTTACTTCAAGTTACATATTACATTTGTATTTGTAATTTGTATTTGTTTAGTAAGCGTCTCAGCACAACAACCA
Organism: Ancistrus triradiatus; assembly: GCA_025084515.1. NCBI lineage: Eukaryota > Metazoa > Chordata > Actinopteri > Siluriformes > Loricariidae > Ancistrus > Ancistrus triradiatus. The sequence goes on along the minus strand of JAJAGP010000443.1, from coordinate 403,036 downwards.
TCGATCCTCACGGTACCATTTAACAATGGTCGCTGTGCTGTAATGCTTTCGGAAAATCCACCCCAAATTGTTTAAACTTCTGTTTTGCTTTTGTTACTGAACTCTCTTGGAAGTGCCAGTGTTTTTTCTGTTACTCTGATTTAACATTTATAAGGAATACAAATTTAAATTCATAAAATATCCTCCACTTCACTTGAGGTATCATTTCAGAGGTTTTCAATGCATTTACTTTTTATTTCTGCAATATAACGAATAGTTAATTCCTACCATGCTTTGTCATGGAAAAGGTCAAATCTTGATGTCAGCAATACAATCTTAATTTCTCATGAAGCTACATTTTGCTCTATGAGAACTTGTCCACTTTATTAGGTACAGCTTGCTAGTACCAGGTTGGATCCCCTTTGGCCTTCAGAACTGCCTTAGATACAGCAAGGAGCTGGAAACATTCCTGAGATTTTGCATCACGTCTCCTGTTCATCGATTGGTGACCAGTGACAAACTGGGTCACTTGCATCCAAATCAGATTGCATTTGAAACCACATACAAACGACACTTGATTCTGATCGGGAAAGGTCAAACTCCATGTATGGATAAAATGACTGATTTTGTTCTTACCCTGAGCAAATCATCTATCCTGCCTTCTTTTTTCTCCAGGTCCAGATTCTTATTGCTCTCAAGTGCAGCCAGCTTCAGTAGAGTCAGATCAGTCTGAGAGGAAACACAGAACCAGAGGTAAAACAAACACAGACGATGCAAATCCAGCCACAGAGAGCAACTTGAGATGTTGACTTCTAATGCTGAGCACAAGAGTGTCTGCCAGTGTTTTGAGAACTGCTAAACTAAACCAACTTCTGCCTAAAATGGAACAGCAAAAGGTTTTGAGCTGTCCAATTAACAAGCAACTGGTAGTAAACACCAAGTAGTAGCAGGTGACAGCACACATACGATATCATAACATGGTACTAGAACTTCTGCTAACTGGCTCACAGTGACATTATCTGAGAGATCAGACCTCTGGATAAAACTCCTGTCTTGAGTAGGGTAGGCTATCGTTTGCATTTTCCGATTCTGCTGATAAATGGAAATAAATGGGCTCCTGTTTGTGAATTACCTGCACACTCCTGCTGCCAAACTGCTTCGGTTGGGTCATGTGGTCAGTGAAACACAGGCTGGTGGGTGAGGAGCTGTTTTGTCGGACCTGAGCAGCAAGAGACCAACAAGAAGTTTACTACACTATGATGTCTCAGGTTTTTTAATGCAGAATCAATATCCTAACCTGGATTACTTACAATAGAACCAGGGGCAGAGTGAGAGCCGTGAGGTCCACGAAGAGCAGGTGGCATTCCCCGAACAGGACTGGAGCCATTTCCTCCCTGAAACTGCAAGTATTAGTTAAGGTTTATAAAATACACACTTGTAAAAAAATAATTTAAAAAAGATTTTCATAGAGTTTGACATGCATGGTGTATACAGTGGGTATGAGTAAACCCTTTAGAATTTCCTGTTTTCTGCATAAATAACTTTTTTTTTTTTAATTTAAAACTGCATTTTTTACTTAATACATCAAGTCATACACGTAGACAGAGAACTCAACAACAAACAAGACCAAAATATTATACTTGGCCATTTATGTATTGAATAAAATGTTCCAATGTTACATATCTGAGAGTGGGAAAGTCAAGTCAGATTTTCTTTCTAGAGCACTTTTTGAAAAGCAACTTAACAATTTTAGATTAAATTGAGCAAGCCTAGAGTTAACGTGGCAAGGAAATCCTCCCTAAGCGTTATGAGGAAGAAACCTTGGGACGACCAAGACTCAAATAGACACCACCTTACTTGCTTGGCATAGATGGTCAATATAAGAATGAAACTAATTTATCTAAACAAACAAGTCTTATAGTGATAGTTCAAATAAAACAATGTAAAATATGCATATCGGCATTAAAAAAGTCTGATACACAGCGAGACGCCGAAGACAACACAATGAGACTGACAGACTGTAAGGGAACAACTTGTCGTATTTAAAAGAACAGGAATGTACCAAAGTCTGATCTTCTCAACACAATTGTTGAAGTGTCTCTTGGCACAAACAAAGCAGATTTCTGAGGAATTTAGAAAAAAAGAGCTGTTGATGCTCATCAGGCTGGAAGATGTTACGAAACCAGCTCCGATTATGTTTCAGATCATATTATGCAGAAATGTAGAAAATTCAAAAGGTTTCACATTACTTTCCAGCATCGCTGCACCATGCCATGAGTGTAGACTGTGTAAAAATTTATTTTTTGATTAGGCTTTCATTTACTTGCTTGTATAATGCATTTTAATCTCCCTAATGTCATGTCTTGTTATGAGAGGACTGTGATATCAGGAAAACATAATTTAATACATTGTTGTATGTGCCATCACTCACATCAAAATAATCGCTGATCTTTGCTCCTCGGCCGGAAGACTTCCCTGAAAAATTAAGGTACATGATGATGAGCCCGAGAAGACAGGTAAGGAATACTTCAGCTAAATGAGGGATGAGCACTACACCTAATATTTATAAATAAGAGACATATTATATTGATACACCAAAAAAACAAAAACAAATAAGTGCCACATTATAAACGTTTTCCCTGATTTCAGAACATGCACCCACAGGTCAGAAAGCTGTTGTTTTAATAGCCAATTCAGCTCCTTTGACTATTTCTTGGCTAGAACTAATTCTATTTAATAGATTTGCTTCTATATACACTTTATGACATGAATATATTTTTTTATTTTTTTTAGTAATAGTAATATCTGCTTTACTCTGGACACAGGCTAATCTTATTTATAAAAGTAAATCATTTTATTGCTAGATTAACAACAGTGGCATTTAGAATAGATTTTAAGATACTTTTACTGGTTTTTAAATGCCTCCAGTACCTCAGTGACATGATTGTTAGGTTCGTTCCACTGAGGGCCCTCAGACCAGCTAACAGGAACATGCTACTTGTACCAACCACCCAGCAAAAGAGTGGAAAGGCACCTTTTCTTATTACAGCCCCAAGCTTTGGAACTCTCTTCCTGATGACCTGAGGGCTCTGGACGATCTTAACATATTTAAAAGGAAGGTTAAGACACATGTTCGGGTTAGCTTTTTGGTAATGTTTTATCTGTTTGGATTTTAACTGCATTTTTAAATATTTATTTTATTACATTTGTTTTTATTGTTATTTTATGTATTATTTAGTTTTGAACTATTTTATATGTATTTGTTTGCATTTTAACTGCATTTTTAAACATTTCTATTTTATTTAAAACATTTTTTATTGTTATTTTATGTATTCTTTTGTTTTTAACTATTTCATATGCATTTGTTTTGACTTCTGCTAGTGTACAGCACTTTGTAAAACATTATTTGTGCTATATAAATAAAGATTATTATTATTATTATTATTATTATTATTATTAATTTGGCACCTGGAGTTTAACTGTTCGAGACCGAAGACATAACACATTCATTCAAGTCCAAGTCCCTCAACACAACACCACTCTAAAGCCAGGTACTACAGAGGTTAGACAATACATAACACCACAATACAAACCAGCTGTTCATCTCCATTTCAAAGCAAATAATCCTCTCTCATCAGCAACACCTCATTTAAAACAAGCATACAAAACAACACTGCTTACCGTTTAGCACGCCACCTGCATTAGAAGTTCATTTTGATTTAATCCAGCATTAGTGGTGAGGGTACAGTCTTTCAGCTTTACATCCTTAAATCTTTTTAAATCTCAAACTTCTGTCTTTTTGACTCATCGACCACTTTATTAGGTACACCTTACTTCAGAACTGGTGAGATCTGGTGACTGTGGAGGCCATTTGAGTACAGTGAACTCACTATCATGTTCAGGAAACCAGTCTGAGATGATTTGAGGGATGTGACATGGTATGTTACCGTGCTGGATGTAGCCATCAGAAGTTGGAACACTGTGGTCATAAAAGGACATGATCAGCAACAAAGCTCAGGTAGGCTGTGGTGTTTAAATGACGCTCAATTGGTATTTAGGGGACAAAATTCTGACTCCACCATATGAATACTGCAGCAGAAATTGAGGATCATCAGACCAGGTAATTTTCCCAATTTTCTATCATCTAATTTTTGGGGTAGCAGATATTGTAGCCCAAGTTGCCTGTTCTTGACAGGACTGGCATTCGGTGAGGTCTACAGCTGCTGTAGCCCATCTGCTTCAAGGTTTGACATGTTGTGCATTCAGAGATGCTCAAATGCACACCCCACTTGGAATGAGTGGTTATGCTAATTACTGTTGTCTTTGTCTCAGCACGAACCTGTCTGGCCGTTCTCCTCTGACCTCTGGCATCAACAGGGTATTTTCACCCAGAGAACTGCAACTCACTGGATATTTCCTCTCTTTCAGACCATTCTCTGTAAACCCTAGAGATGGCTGTGTGTGAAAATTTCTGAGATGCCCAGTTTGAACTTCATCAGGACGTCTTGACCGTGTCTACATGCCTAAATGTGTTGTGTTGCTGCCATGTGATTGGCTGACCAGATATTTGCATTAACAAGCAGTTGAATAGGTGTTCCTAATAAAGTGCCCATGGGGTACAATGGAATATGGAGAAGATTCTCAACAGAAATCCTTGTGTATCCTTCTAACTGGATGCTGACTATATTTTGCGCAGTATTACAATGCATTTTAGAACGTGTAGCAATACATGATTAAATAGTAAGAAATATTCTCACAATTTAATATTATGTAATAATTTGATATCAGAAGCATAAACAATAAAAAAATGAATAACTGCAATAAAAATATAACCCAACAAATCTGTATGATAATTATAAGGATAATAAATTGCAAAAGTATGTGGGGACTGTGGTAGTGCAGAAGTTAAGGAACTGAACTATGGACCCAAAGGATTAGGGTCGGGTATCGTTTGAATTTTATCGACTCTGATTAAATCATAGCCATCTTTACTGCTGAAATGACAAACATGTGGTCCAAAGGAAGAGCAAGATGGATACAGTGGTGCTTGAAATTGTGAACCCTTTGGAATGTTCTACATTTCTTTAAATATGACCTAAAACATCATCAGATTTTCACACAAGATAAAGAGAACCCAGTTAAACAAATGAGACAAAAATATTATACTTGGTCATTTATTCATTGAGGGAAATGATCCAATATTACATATTAGTGAGCGGTAAAAGTATGTGAACCTTTGCTTTCAGTATCTGCTGTGACCCCCCTGTGCAGCAATAACTGCAACTAAACGTTGATCAGTCCTGCACACCGGCTTGGAGGAATTTTAGCCCATTCCTCCGTACAGAACAGCTTCAGCTCTGGGATGTTGGTGGGTTTCCTCACATTAGCTGCTCGCTTCTGGTCCTTTCACAGCATTTCTATTGGATTAAGGTCAGGACTTTGACTTGGTCATTCCAAAACATTAACTTTATTCTTCTTTAACCATTCTTTCTTAGAACGACTTGTGTGCTTAGGGTCGTTGTCTTGCTGCATGACCCACCTTCTCTTGAGATTCAGTTCATGGACAGATGTCCTGACATCTTCCTTTAGTATTCTCTGATATAATTCAGAATTCATTGTTCCATCAATGATGCCAAGTCGTCCTGGCCCAGATGCAGCAAAACAGGCCCAAGCTATGATACTACCACCACAATGTTTCACAGATGGGATAAGGTTCTTATGCTGGAATGCAGCGTTTTCCTTTCTCCAAACATAACGCCTTTCTTTTAAACCAAAAAGTTCTATTTTGGTGTCATCCGTCTACAAAACATTCTTCCAATAGCCTTCTGGCTTGTCCACGTGATCTTTAGCAAACTGCAGATGAGCAGCAATGTTCTTTTTGGAGAGCAGTGGTTTTCTCCTCGCAACCCTGCCATGCACACCATTGTTGTTCAGTGTTCTTCTGATGGTGGACTCATGAACATTGGCTAATGTTAATGCGTGTGAGGCCTTCAGTTGCTTAGAAGTTACCCTGGGGTCCTTTCTGACCATGCCAACTATTACAACTTGCTCTTGGAGTGATCTTTGTTGGTCGACCACTCCTGGGGAGGGTAACAATGGTCTTGAATTTCCTCCATTTGTACACAATCTGTCTGACTGTGGATTGGTGGAGTCCAAACTCTTTAGAGATGGTTTAATAACCTTTTCCAGCCTGATGAGCATCAACATCTCTATTTCTGAAATCCTCAGAAATCTCCCTTTGTTTGTGCCATGATACACTTCCACAAACGTGTTGTGAAGAGCAGACTTTGATAGATCCCTGTGCTTTAAATAAAACAGGGTGCCCACTCACACCTGATTGTCATCCCATTGATTGAAAACACCTGACTAATTTCACCTTCAAATTAACTGCTAATCCTAGAGGTTCACATACTTTTGCCACTCATTAAAATGTAATATTGGATCATTTTCCTCAATAAATAAATGACCAAATGTAATATTTGTCTCATTTGTTTAACCTGGTTCTCTATCTACTTTTAGGACTTGTGTAAAAATCTGATGGTCATATTTACGCAGACATTTTTTTTTGAAAAATATTCTAAAGGGTTCACAAACTTTCAAGCACCATTAAGTAAAATGGGTCTAAAAGGGAAGAAAAAAAGCATAACGTAAAAATGATGTTTTCCTAGGTCATTGTTCAAGGACATTAAGCCACATAAAGCTCACGTTAAAAGACCACACTCCCACGGCTAATGCAGCATTTGTGCTAGGAGAGCGCAGTCAGTCGAAACTGGTACACTGCTGAAGCTCAGTATCAAGCTGCTGTCTCACGTTTTGCCATTTTAGAGGTGAAACATCCTTTACAACAGCTCAGCTTTCCACACACACATTAAGCCTTTTCTCTGAAAGTGGAGCTAAACTTCTGAGCGCTCTGGAGGCACCAAATTCTGCTAATGCTATAGCGGAGCTTATCAACACAAAACTACATGATGATGTATGTGGTCACATGGCACACCGGTCCTGGTAGACAGATTCTTCTTTAATACAGACGTATTTTTCTTCGTGGAAATTCTCATTTCTTAACAGGTACTCTTGGAATTTTGGAACCGGTTTTGATACCCAACTCTACAAAGGATCATCGTTCAAGACCCAGCACTGGTAAGATGCCACTGTTGGGCCCATGAGCAAGGTCTTCAACCTTCGACTGCTTGAACCTCTAAGATCGTATCAACTGTAAGGCTATTTATTGAACTGTACCAATCAGCATGTTCTACGCACCTTGGTTGCTCTCGGATTGGTTATCAGCTTTCCTTTTCCGTCTTGTTGATTCTGAGTGCTTCTTCTCTGGTGTCTAGTAGAAACAGAACTACTTTAGAACCCTCTCATTCAGTACCATGGAGTAAGAAACCACAACTGCTCCAGTGTAACAAACATCAACGTTCTCTCTTCACAATCAACACCCAACCATCATAAAGCTTTTATATTAATGTGGCTTACCATCGCTTAATGTGTCACTAAACTGGAAAAATGAAACCCAAATCTAGATAAAGCACTGGCTCAACCTTCTTAAAATCATTTAAAGTTGAAAAAATAACAGCAAAATAAATAAACCTATACTAAACCATTTAATGACGCACATTCCAATCTCCTAAAATACATTCAGAGCCAATTCCTCTTTCCATAATGTCTTTCGTAGTCTCTGACACTGCTCTATATATATCTGAAATATGGCTAAAATTTGACCCAAACATCCCCATCATAGCATGCTTCCCCCTTCCACCACCCATCAGTGCACTTTATGTGCCTGTAGTCGTTTGCTCCTTTCCTATTTCCATAGTACGAGTTACTCACAAACAAAGGAAAATAGCTTCCACTACAGCTCAGAAATGCTTCCTAATGCAGAGAGAGGAACTTACTGAATATGCTGGAGAGCCTCCTCTCTTCATATCGGAGTTCTACAGGGAAAAGAAGTGAGAAAGTGAAAAATGACACACAGAACTTCAGAGGAAAGAGGCATTAATCTAAAGAGCTGGTGGAATTAATACGTTTCCAGTGCACTACTAATACACTAATCAAACCCTGCAGGGACATATGTTCACGTCACTTGCAGGCAAAAATGGCTGTCTGACAGAAGACAGTCAGGGGATCATCCCCCAGTCCTGCCAGCCCTGCAATGGAGTGGTATTCTGCACTTACACCTGTGCCCCATGTACCTCTGAAGCTGCTCACTACACATCTAAAATATACACTATACGAACAAAAGTATTGGGACACACTTATTTATTGAATTCAGGTGTTTCATTCAGTCCCGTTGCCACAGGTGTATAAAATCAAGCATCTAGCCATGCAGTCTGCCTTTACAAACATCTGTGAAAGAATGGGTTGCTCTAAAATGCTCAGCGAATTAGAGTGTGGTACTGTACTAGGACGCCACCGGTACAACCGGTCTGTTTGTGAGATTTCTTCCAGATTTCTTCCATCCTGGATATTGGGTATATATGGGTTTCCATTGCCAGGGTTACCTGCATTGTGCCAACTGTAAAGTTTGCTGGAGGAGGGATAATGTTATGAGACGGTTATTTAGTGGTTGGCCTCAGCCTCTTAGTTCTTGTGAAGGGAAATCTTAATTCTTCAGCATAAGACATTTTGGAAAACCGTACGCTTCCAACTTTGTGGGAATAGTTTGGGGAAGGCCCTTTTCTATTCCAACATGACTGTGACCCAGTACATAAAGACATTGTTGGGTCAGTTGTGGGGAAGAACCTGACTGACCTGTACAGAGCCCTGACCACCTTTGGGATGAACCTGTTTGACCTCACCTTACATATGCTCTTCTGGAATTAATGGGCAAAAATTCCCACAGACAGTCCAAAACCTTGCAAAAAGTGTGAAAGCGGTCATGGGTGCAAAGGGGGACAACTCCATATTAATGCCTATGGATTTCGAATGTCACGTCATAAAAGCTCCTGTAGGTGTGACATGTAGGTCCCCCAACACTTTTGTCCATATCGTATATGGAGATATATTTAATGCTTACCTCTGACTCTTTATCACTGGACGATCCCAGGCTGCCAAAACTGTGGTTGGAGCACTCATTGTTGGCCAAGCCCTAAACAAGCAAAGACGGTACATTTAATAAAGCGACATTTCAATAAACTAATGACACCCATTTTATTTTATTTTATTTTTCTCTTTACTACATCCATACACATACACACACATATAACTATTATTTACTACATCCACCACTGTGTAGGTATATACACACACATTGCAGTGGGGCAAAAAGTATTTAGTAGCCACTGATTGTTTGCAAGGTCTCCTTACTTAGAAAGAGAGAGACCATCTGTAATTTCATCAAGGATAACACTTCAAACTATGAGAGACAACATGAGATTAAAAATAAAAAAAAGCCAGGAAAATCACATTGTAGGATTTTTAAAGAAATTACTTGTAAATCATGGGAAAAATAAGATTTGGTCACCTACAAACAAGCAAGATTTCTGGCTCTCACAGACCTGTAACTTCTTTAAGAAGCTCTTCTGTCCTCCACTCGTTACCTGTATTATGGCACCTGTTTGACCTCGTTATCTGTATATAAGACACCTGTCCACAGCCTCAAACAGTCAGACTCCAAACTCAACCATGGCCAAGACCAAAGAGCTGTCGAAGGACACCAGGAAGAAAATTGTAGACCTGCACCAGGCTGGGAAGAGTGAATCTACAATAGGCAAGCAGGTTGGTGTGAATAAATCAACTGTGGGAGCAATGGTAAGAAAAAGAAAGTCATACAAGACCATTGATAATCTCCCTCGATCTGGGGCCCCGCGTAAGATCTCATCCTGTGAGGTTAAAATGATCATGAGAACGATGAGCAAAAATCCCAGAACTACACGGAGGGACCTGATGAATGACCTGCAGAGAGCTGGGACCAAAGTAACAAAGGCTATCATTAGTAACACACTACACCGAGAGGGACTCAGATCCTGCAGTGCCAGGCGTGTCCCCCTGCTTAAGCCAGTACATGTCCAGGCCCATCTGAAGTTTGCCAGAGAGCATATGGATGATCCAGAAGAGGATTGGGAGAATATCATGTGGTCAGATGAAACCAAAATAGAACTTATTAAAGTTATTAAACTTATTAAAAATAGAACACCATACCTACTGTAAAGCATGGGGGTGGAAACATCATGCTTTGGGGCTGGACGACTGATCCGTGTTAAGGGAAGAATGAACGGGGCCATGTATCGTGAGATTTTAAGCCAAAACCTCCTTCCATCAGTGAGAGCATTGAAGATGGAACGTGGCTGGGTCTTCCAGCATGACAATGATCCCAAACACACCGCTCGGGCAACGAAGGAGTGGCTCCATAGAAAGCATTTCAAGGGCCTGGAGTGGCCTAGCCAGTCTCCAGACCTCAACCCCATAGAACATTTGTGGAGGGAGTTGAAAGTCTAGAGGAGATCTGCATGAAGGAATGGTCCAAAATACCAGCTACAGTTTGTGCAAACCTGGTGAAGACTTTGACCTCTGTCATTGCCAACAAAGGTTATGTTACAAAGTATTCAGTTGAACTTTTGTTATTGACCAAATACTTACTTTCAATGATGATTTACAATTAAATTCTTAAAAAATCCTGCAATGTGATTTTCTGGATTTTTTTTTCTCATTTTGTCTCTCATATTTGAAGTGTAGTTATGATGACAATGACAGACCTCTCTCATCTTTCTATGTAGGAGAACTTGCACAATCAGTGGCTGACTAAATACTTTTTTGCCCCACTGTATACACACACACACATTTATATGTTTTTGTTTTGACTTGTCACTTTTAATCCATTACTCACTAAATTACATGGGATTTTCAACACGATTACAAAATAAGCTTTGTGTTAATGATTTGGCCAACTGTAGGTTAATGTAAGTGTTTTAAACATTAATTTACTTGTCAAACACTGCAATGATACAGTATAGACCGCACTACCCAACACTCAAACTCCTCGCTTCATGATACATTCAACTCATGATAGATTTGTCGGAACACATCCCCTTCGTAAATCAGGGAACATCTGTACAATACAGCTGCATTCCTGCATATGTTGCCTTATACAGTGTGGATTTCCTGGGGGTCTGGAACAGATTCATTCAACTTACATTATTCCTTATGGGGAGAAATTAGCTCGGTACTTGTTTTCGGTTCTTGCCAAACCCTCTACAATGAGCTAACGATGAGAACTACCACTGTATTTCTAAAGTTAACGTTAATCTTGTCTAACCTCTTCAGACCCACTCACCTTGGCTCCTCCACTGGCGCTTCCAGTGCTGCCCCCGGTGCTGCCACTCACAGCGCCCATGAACCGAGCCTCCAGCAGCTCCTGTCTGCGCGGGTCAAGAGACTGCAGCTCGTCCATCCCTAACACACAGGTAAAACAAACCTGCATATTATTAAACACACTTAACTACATGATTCACCTGAGATAGACAGAGAAAAAAGACAGACGAGACATGCAGATGGACAGATTCAAACAGAAATGGTTGGATAAAAATATTATGAGAATACCAGACAGCATGGGCAGGTGGACGGATAGGAAGAGAAAAAGATGAATGGATGGATGGAGAGAGTGAAACAAGATGACCTGAATTCGTAAAGAGGGATGCATGGACAGCTGCAGAGATGGAAAGACAGCTCTCTTTGGACCCTGTGTAGTTAAATAGCAATGATGCTGAAAGCAACATTAAATAACCTAAATAAACAAACTGTGATATTTTTTCCCATAGCATAAACGCACACTCTTGAAAATGTCTAATGGATACTGTGTGTTGGCAAATGGTTGGCAACAGAAGTGATGCAGTCCTGGCATAACCATTAAAAACACAGATGCCTCCAGATTTCTCTACCGCACACTTCTCTCCCACACACCTGCCAAGGAAAAACCTCATGTCAAGAAGTGCTAATGGGCAAAAAAAACTCCTAAGATGGAGGATGGGCAGCAGCACGGTGCAAATGAAGGTCATCATGACAGCAACAGCACCATAGCAATGAAAGGCCACATGCAATGCAGACATCTTGACTCATTTTAAGCTACTATTAAAGGAATAAAGCAAGGAGGAGGGTGAAAATAATCAAAACCTTCTGACCAATCAGAATTCAAATTCAATAATGAGACTTCTCTTCATATTTGTTTGGGTTAAGTAAAAACGAACCAAATTGTACTGGCGGAGCAAAACACTCTCCAAGGTCTGCTTCCGGTACCAGTTCTAGTCCACACACTAGGACGTTCTGCTGGTACCAATTCGGTAATTAGTTTCAGTTCTCATATTATTACACAGACAAAATCAGAGGGCAATACCGCCCTCTGTGCCACAAAACTTACCCACAAGACAAGACAAGAACCTACAGTGACTGTTAATCCGATACTCACTCAGTCAGTCTCTACTTTATTGTATTTATTATATATACACTATTATTCTACTTTATTTTTCATAATGTATTTACTTTAATTTATTACACTCCATATATTATCATATTTCACTCATATTTCCTTGACTAATTTAGTCTCTTAATTTTATATTACGCTTCTCTGTATTTAAACTGTTTTGACTCACTAATTCTTACACATACATCTAGAGTTTGGGTCCCTTTTTGAGTCTTGGTCCTCCAAAGGTTTCTTCCTTATAACTTACAACATGTAGGGAGTTTTTTTCCCAGGCTTGCTCAATTAGGGCTGCTGGCCTAGATATCTGTAAAGCTGCTTTTATACAATGTGCAATATAAATACATTTGACTTGAGTTACGTGAATCTTCAGGTTCTCATTATCAAGCATCCTAAGTGGCTTTTATCAGGTGAGATATACGACCTGATTAAAGCGATCCATCACAATGCTGTGTGTCCACGGAATTTTAACCCTCCACATACATAGATCATGGCACTTCTCCCTGATGATTCATACTGAACTTTCCCCTTTAAACAAATGTGTTGATGACCTAAAACAAATAAAAATAGCCTTTACTTACAGACCAAAGTTGACTTTAGCTCAATATCAATCACTCTGTGCATCATTCAATCGATTTTCCATTCCGAGCCCTAGTGCAAGTCACACGTCAAACTGCCTTACTGGTTAAAAACATATCAATCATATCACTGTGACTGATCTATAGTTTCCAAAAGTCTGAAATAACCAGCTGGAACTGGCACTGTGGTGGAAGCTCTGAATTATGAGCACTGGTGGAAAGGATTTTGTGTGATATCAGCATTTAAGTACCACCTTTTTAATGTAAACCACCCTCAACAAAATGTATCCACACCATTAAGGCTGTGTGATGAACAGTATTTAGACACAACTGTTTATTTAACACACTGCTTAACATTAAGTGATCAGAAAAGAATAACGAACCGAAAAAAGTGACAGAACCTCCACAATCAGTTGTAACATTGTACCCTTGAGAGAGGTGGACTTCCTTACATCCCCTACCCCCACTCCTTTCTGCAGTGGTACATTGGTTCTCGACCACCTCTGAACTCATCAAATTTGGTTCCTGACACATTTTGACTAGAAAAATGTGTGAATTACACAGTGATTCAGGTTCACAATAGCCCTCAGAGAAGATCTCTGCTATTTGTATCATGTATTTCTTGAGTACTACAGTACTGTGTTCTTAGTGCACATAAGTCTCCATGGATCCGAAAAAGGTTCGTTTACAAGAGCCAACCCAAACGCAAAACAGGAATTGAATGCTCCAGAACACAGGCTGCAGTTAGCTTAGCTATGCTAGTGTCCAGAGTGTTTTGCTTTTCACTTTCAATCCATTACTCACTAAATTACTTGAGATTTTTATTTTTAAAATACACTTTATTATAAAATAAGCTGTGTTAAGTGTTTTAAACAATAACTTACTAGTCATTACTTATAGTATACTTTCCATATCTCCACTATGATACAGTTAGACCGCTCTACCAAACACTCATTAAACTCCTCAATTCATGAAGCATATCCCCATCATAAATCAGGGAGTACCTGTACAATACAACTCCAATAACACATATGATGCCTTACACACTTTGGACTTTCTTGGTTGCCTAGAACAGATTCATTCAATTTACATTATTCCTTATGGGAAAAAGTTGCTCGATAATCATCATTTTCGGTTCTCAACAAGCCTTCTAGAACGAATTAATGCCAAGAAACAAAGCACCACTGTAATTTGATTATGTACATAAAGAGGTGGGCATTATGGTTTAAATCCTCACAGTATACCATTTTATGGAGGTCCATCAATCTGACTTGCCTGTCCAGCACATCCCACGGATGCTCGATTAGATTGAGATCTGGGAAATTTGACCTCTTCGTCATGTTCCTCAAACTATTCCTGAACCATTTTTGCAGTGTGGCAACATGTATTATCCTGCTGAAAGAGGCCACTGCCACTGAAGAGGTGCCCTCGGTCTGCATCTATGTTTAGGTAGGTGGTACATGTCAAAATAACAACCACATCAATGCCAGGACCCAAGACTTGCCAGCAGAACATTGCACGTGGTGTCACACTGTCACTGTTATTCATCGGGTTAGGTGGTGGGTGACCAAGAAAGGAGGGGGTGGCTAACATTAAAAGGTGCATGGCGGTGTTTCACACCAGCAGTGCTGCGTCACCAAACTGCTGACGATTGGAAAACTACAGCTGGATAAATGTCACACAAATGTAGTTTACCCTAAATATGTGCTGTCTGAATGCATGTACGTCCATTTAAGACCAATGTGCATTCGGCTACAGTTACCCTTGTCAAATTATGATAGCTGGACCAGCATTCTCCAGTAAGTTATCTCCTGATGTCACAGTAAAGTGGCGTCAGAAAAACACGCCTTATGTATACTGTGCTTTACATCATCAATCAAGTTTTCAGAGGTCCCATGGAAATGATTTCTCTGTCAGTAGAGAATTAGACCTGCTGATGTGGTAGACACATATTCACCAGCTTAATCACTCTGCCCTAAATGTGGTATAATGTCAATGCATTGACCAGGACATGCATGGCATCACTTGAGAAGTCACAGTGGAAGCTCAGGGGTGCTGCAGCGGTGACTGGTAGGCTGTGAGCTTAAATGCTAGGACAGCAAGACAGCCACTATGAGGACCTTAAACAAGACCCTCAACCCATTGTTGAAACTAATGTATAGTTCTCAAGAGAGGTCTAAAGAAGCACTAAAATGATAAATCTTACCATATGCAAAGGTACAAGTATGTGACAAAAGGCCAAATTCCCTTAATCGTTCATTAACACAGTGAAGATCCTCTCTTAAGAGAATCATTAAGCAGTTTAATCCAATCAAAGCTGTAATGAACCTGCCTGGAAGAGGACGCAAATGTATTTCACCCAAACACATTAAGGAAGATGCTGAAAGAGGCAAACCTTCCTAGGAGGTGGAGATTTGCAAATTTTGGGGTCACAAAGACCTCAAACATTTAAACAACTTCATGCAAATATATACACACACAGGCCAATTCGTTAGGTACAGCTGTGCATTAACACAAATATCTAAATCAGCCAGTCACGTATCAGAAACTCAGTACATATAGGCATGCAGACATGGTCGAGGCAACCTGCTAAAGTTCAAAAAAAGCATGGGAATGTGGAAGGAAGCGATTTATGCAACTTTGAACATGGCACGGTTCTTGGTGCTAGACGGCCTGGTCTGAGTATTTCAGAAACTGCTGATCTACTGGGATTTGCACATACAGCCATCTCTAGGGATTACAGAGAATGGTCAAAAAAGCCTGTCTGTGGTGGTTCTCCAGGATAAAATGCATTGCTGATGTCCGAGAAGAATGGCCAGACTGGTTCGAGCTGATAGAAAGGCAACAGTAAGCTGGCAACAAGCTGTCCAACCTTCAGCAGCAGAGAACCACACCCGGTGCTACTCTTGTCAGCTCAGAACAGGTAACTGAGGCTACAATTCGCACTGGCTACACCACAACTGGACAACAGAAGACTGGAAAATGTTGACTGGTCTGATGCGCCTCAACTTCTGCTGCGACATTCTGGAGTAAACAGAACAAAACTATGGATCCATCCTGCCTTGTATCAACGATTCAGGCTGGTTGTGGTGGTGTAATGGTGTGAGGAATATGTTCTTCCTCATTACCAACAGAGCATTGTATAAACACCACAGCCTACCTTAAGTATTGCCAATAACCATGATCATCCCTTTATGACCACAGTCGACCCATATCCTGATGGCTCCTTCCTGCAGGATAATGTGCCTAACCTCACAAAGCTCAAATCATCTCAGACTGGTTTCTTGCACATCATGAGTTCACTGTACACAAACAGCCTCCACAGTCACCCGATCTCAATCTAATACAGCACCGCCGGGATGTGATGGAACAGCAGATTCGCAACATGGATGTGCAGATGACAAATCTGCAGCAACTGTGTGATGTCAATATGGACCAAAATCTCTGAGGAATGTCTCCAGCACCTTGAATCTATGACACAAAGAATTAAGGCTGTTCTGAAGGCAAAAGGGGGTCCATTAGCAAGGTGTACCTAATAACATGGAACGGAGGACCACCTTACCATTGATATACCAACATAACAGCACCAAGTACGAAATGCAGGTGTGTTATCGAATCTCTGGCATTTTCAACGCGAGATTAAGTTTATGAACCACCAATAACCTTTCAGTCATATATACTAAAGGGTGCCAAAGATTCTGCCTGACTCAGGCTTAAAGATTGGGAAAACTGACATGCTGTGGCATGAGGAGACAGGAAATGATTTAACATTTAAAGTTGCCCAGTCTGTATTATTGACTGGCATGGCTTAATTAGTGTTTACACTGCTATGCAAGGACTTGAGGGCCTCAATCTGCCTCAACCCCAAAAATAAGCACTTCCATCTAAAATGCAATGTGTTATAAGACTGATTTCTAATTTGTACGTCTACAGCATGACTAAGATCTTACAGGCTGCATCCCAAACCGCATGCTATCACACCAAGTAGTATGCCAAATTAGTACGCCACCTAAGCCGTTCCATACTAGTTAGTATGGGTGTACGCGGTTTAGGACGCTGCCCAAGTAGTCGCAACTAACCAGGTTAATAGCCTAATCGTTTTGACTTGTATAAACACTAAACACGAAAATATAAACAGTTTAAAAATTGGCCACAAGGTCTTTACGGTAATTTTATTGAAAACGTAGCTGTGAAGCTAAACAGCTAGGTAGCTAAGATAGGTTACCGTTCACTCATCCACACAAAATTAACGCTCGTGCCAACTGTGAAATTTCCACAACTTGATTTTTTCGCTGATGTAAAAAACAGGATTAAAAAAAGGGGACGATACAGACTTTAAACGTGTTAAATATCACAAGGATTACCTTATTTGCGAATCCAGTGGGGAGAGATGAGTATTTAAATCCAGGCCTGGGGTCGAAGAGGGAGAACCGGGAGTAAAGATGGCGCTGTGTCCAAACTTCCACTGTTACAAATGTTACTCATTACATTCATTCATCCAGCCTGAGAGCGTTCACTCCCCAAACACAACCACCTCCGACATCTTTAGCCTTATTCCGTCTCACGCCGACATTTCTCATCTCTTCGCAGTCACGGTCTGAACGTGTATTATGAGAGTGTGACGCTCACAACTTCAGCATGGACCGTCGCACGGGTTCATAACACAAACACACACAGACGCACAAAACTACACACTGCTGTCACTATCCTCCCTGCACACAGCGCATGCGCAACAGGCTTCACTCACACATACTACGTACAGTATCTATATACTGTAGTCGTTTTGTAGACTCCTGGAGTAGCGGCTGCCTGGTCTTTCAAAATAAAAGCGCAGTTGTTTAACTACGATTTTTAAATAAGTTTGCGAACCCTTTTTGAATGATCTGCATAAACTCCTACCAATAGACAAACATTCTCCACCAAGAACGTTTCTAGAATTTAAGCATAATATTTAGAGGGGCACAGCTGTACCCCTCTGCTTGCAAATCAGATGTAGGGGCACAAGTGTGCATAAAAAAGCGTGTTGCCCACTAAACAAATTAAGCGATTTAGCACTAAAGTGGGCAATACTCCGCCATGGATGATAAATTAAGAATAAATTAGCGCTAAATCATGTTTTATTAGTTGCATTAATTTTGTTTATGCTACTCTAACTGTTGTATTTCTTACTTTAATGACAGCCTGGTAAGTTATACGGGACTGTGGTAGCCTAGCGGGTAAGGTACTGGACTATGGACCAGAAGGTCCGGGGTTCAAATCCCACCGCTGCCACTGTTGGGTCCTTGAGCAAGGCCCTTAACCCACAACTGCTTGCACTGTATCAATTGTAAGTCACTCTGGATAAGGGTGTCTACTAAATGGTGGAAAATGTATAATTGGCTAGGCAAAACATATAAGCAATCACTACCTTGCCTGCGGCATGGCTGACTTTCTTTTTAAAAATTGCAGATGCCCATTACTCCATGTGAAGAAGTAAAAGAAACTGGCTCACCACTCAAGCTTTTGGTAAGATGCTTGGGCATTATGGGAAACCAAGTGCCTGTAGTGAAGTTGTGAGGCGTGTTCTGTATTGTCCGAAGAAAGTGGGTTTGATGACAGCCCCCTCTTCTCCAGCCTTACCCACAGCAAATTACAATCCAGTTGTGCAGTACAGGGTTGATGGCCTCAAGGGATCTTGCCCAACCTGACTTTTAGTCCCTTTCGGCTCTCTTCACTTATTATAGGTGTCCTGCACATGGAAGAGAATGTCAACCCTGCTGAAAACAGCATAAGTATTCCAAAACGTATCTTGTGATGTTACTGAATGCTTGGCTTTCTTTGTCTTCAAGTGCCCCATAAATGCTTGAAGGAGTTCTGGTTGCTCCTTTTAAAGTGTTTGCAAAGTATTTGACAGCAAAAACTCTTGTATAACACCTTTTAAGCAATTGCTTTTCTAGATCACATAGTCTGCACTTCATTTTAATCTCATGCATTCACAACACCACATATATTACTTATTTGTAAAACCGCCTTTGTTTCATTCATTGTCTTATCTGCCTAATCCTAGTCAGGGTCACAGGAGACCCGGTGCCTAGCCAGCAACAGAGGGCACAAGGCAGGAACAACCCGAGACAGCACCAATCCATTGAAGGCATACACACACACACACACACACACTAAGGGCGCTTGGAAACATAATGAATCTAACACGTGGGAGGAAATCGGAGTACCTGGAGAAAACGCACATGGACATTACATTACATTTACAGCATTTAGCAGACGCTTTTATCCAGAGCTGCTTACAATTGATACAGTCTTACAATCCAAGCAAATGTGGGTTAAGGGCCTTGCTCAAGGACCCAACAGTGGCAGCTTGGCAGAGGTGGGATTTGAACTCTGGACCTTCCATAGTCCAGTACCTTACCCGCTAGGCTACCACAGTCCATGGACATGGGGAGAACATCCAAAATATACACAGACGGAGTCGGGATCAAAACAGGGAACTTAGAGCTGAGAGTGCTAACCACTGTACCACCACACCGCCCTTTGTTTCATTGTACAAGTCAATGAAACCAGTTATCATTGAGTTTGTGTACATGTAGTTGTAATATTTGTTCATATGTACATGTGCGTTTCCTCTTTTTTCTTTCTAAAATGCCATTTTCCTGTCATTTCTTATGCGAAAACCTTATTAAACAGAACATTTAAAAAAATAAATATCCATATGTGAAGTATATAAAAGTTTTGAAAGGTATACTATATAATTAGTAGTAATAAACATATAGAAATGCTTGATCAGGTATAATGCAGTATAAAAGAAAACTATTTAAGTCGAAAACTTAAAGTTTAGTCCCTGAAATCCTCTATATAGACAGACCAAAAAAGTTTGTTTCTAAATATATTTAGGGTCTTTGTGGTTAAGAGAATGCTAACTTTAGCAACACCCAGCATACACACACAGACACACACACACACACACACACACACACACACACACCTGCACGCACGAGCTGGCACGCAAACACCTGCACACATAACAGGATGTGAAGTCACACACGTCGTCATGGAAACGCAACAAGTAATTTGCACATATTTTCATAGGAATATATTGTGAGAGTACTATAGGTCACTGTGCCATGCAAACACATACACACACATGCGCACCCACACACCCACACACCCACACACCCCGGCACCACGCACATACACACAGAAGGAATCCAAAATCTGTGTCAGGCTGCTGTTAACGTCCATTGTAACATGGATATGGACAAAAAGCTTTCTCATCATACACTGTCTACTCCTAAAAGTGATAGAAATCTAATATCACATAGGTCAGAATGGTTAAAACATGAACAAATGAAGAAGAAAATTATAATGGGCGTCCACAAACTTTTGACCGTATAGTGGATTTTTTTCTAGCACTGATCAGAAAGCTTTTGAGGACATACATGAAAAATAATATTTACTTAAATGCAACTGGAATTTTATTCAGTATACAGTGGTGCTTAAGTTTGTGAACCCTTTAGAATGTTCTACATTTCTGCATAAATATGACCTAAAACATCATCAGATTTCACACAAGTCGTAAAAGTAGATAAGAGACAAAAATATTATACTTGATAATTTATCTATTGAGGAAAATGATCCAATATTACATATTAGTGAGTGGCAAAAGTATTTGAACCTTTGCTTTCAGTATCTGGTGTGACCCCCCTGTGCAGCAATAACTGCAGCTAAACGTTTCCTGTAGCTGTTGATCAGTCCTGCACACCGGCTTGGAGGAATTTTAGCCCATTCCTCCGTACAGAACAGCTTCAACTCTGGGATGTTGGTGGGTTTCCTCACATTAACGGCTCACTTCAGGTCCTTCAACAACATTTCGATGGGATTAAGGTCAGGACTTTGACTTGGCCATTCCAAAACATTAACTTTATTCTTCTTTAACCATTCTTTGGTAGAACGACTTGTGTGCTTAGGGTCGTTGTCTTGCTGCATGACTCACCTTTTCTTGAGATTCAGTTCATGGACAGATGTCCTGACATTTTCCTTTAGAATTCTCTGAATATAATTCAGAATTCATTGTTCCATCAATGATTGCAAGCCATCCTGGCACCAGATGCAGCAAAACAGGCCCAAACCATGATAACTACCACCACCATGTTTCACAATGGGTATTCACATGGGATTAAGGATTCTCTATGCTGGAATGCAGTGTTTTCCTTTCTCCAAAACATAACACTTTCTTTTAAACCAAAAAAAGTTCTATTTTGGTCTCATCCGTCCACAAAACATCTTCCAGTAGCCTTTCTGGGCTGTCCACGTGATCTTTAGAAAACTGCAGACAAGCAGCAATGTTCTTTTTGGAGAGCACGGTCGGTCTTCTCTTTCTCCTTGCAATCCCTGTCATGCAACCCATTGTTGTTAGTGTTCTTCTGATGGTGGACTCATGGAACATTAACATTAGCCAATCGCTGTGAGAGACCGGCCTTCAGATTGCTTAGAAGTTACCCTGGGATCCTTTGTGATCTCGCCAACTATTACACGCCTTTGCTCTTGGAGTGATCTTTGTTGGTCGACCAGTCCTGGGGAGGGAAACAATGGTTTTGAATTTCCTCCATTTGTACACAATCTATCTGACTGTGGATTGGTGAAGTCCAAACTTTTTAGAAATGGTTTTATAACCTTTTCCAGCCTGATGAGCATCAACAACTTTTTCTGAGCTCCTCAGAAATCTCCTTTGTTCGTGCCATGATACACTTCCACAAACATGTTGTGAAGGGCAGACTTTGATAGATCCCTGTTCTTTAAATAAAACAGGGTGCCCACTCACACCTGATTGTCATCCCATTGATTGAAAACACCTGACTCTAATTTCACCTTCAAATTAACTGCTAATCCTAGGGGTTCACATACTTGTGCCTCTCACTAATATGTAATATTGGATAATTTTCCTCAATCAATAAATGGCCAATTATAATATTGTTGTCTCATTTGTTTAACTGGGTTCTCTTTATCTACTAGGTGGGACTGTGGTGAGTGGTTAAGGTACTGGATTATGTACCAGGAGGTCCAGGGTTCAAATCCAACCTCTCTCAGGCTGCCATTGTTGGGTTTTTGAGCAAGGTCCTTAAACCCACAACAGCTTGGATTATAAGACTGTATCAGTTGTAAGTTGCTCTGGATAAGGGCGTCTGCTAAATGACATAAATTTACATTTACAGCATTTAGCAGACGCCCTTATCCAGAGCGACTTAAAATTGCAAGCAATTGTGGGTTAAGGGTCTTGCTCAAGGACCCAACAGTGGCAGCCTGGCAGAAGTGGGATTTGAACCCTCAACCTTCTGGTCCAGAGTCCAGTACCTTAACCACTAGGCTACCACAGTCCCAAATGTATATGTAACAGCTCGAACCAGTCTGGACATTCTCCTCTGGCATCAACTAGGCTTTTAGCCAGAGAACTACCTCTCCCTGTATATTTTGTCTTTTTGGGATAATTCTCTGTAAACCTTAGAGATGGCTTTGCATGAAATTCCCAGTAGACCAGCACTCAGACACTTTCAAAGTCACTTAAATCGCCTTTCTTCCCCAACTCGGTTTGAACTTCAGCAGGTCGTATTGGCAATGTCTACATACCTAAAAGCATTGAGTTGCTGCCATGTGATTGATTGTTTAGATATTTGCGTTAAGGAGCGGTTGAACAGCTGTACCTAATAGAGGGATATTATAGAGTAGATTCTGAAGGGAAACAGCGGCCTCTGGTGGGTGTTATGTGTAAGCACTGAGTGAAACCTCCCGGCCGGCAGCCATAGCCATTCTGTATCCTGTTACAGCGGCGAGAAGAGGATAAATAAATAAGTTGGAAGAGACATCACTGAATCATCCTGCACAAACTCGACCAGGACCAGCTTTCTCGTGCAGTAAGTGTGCTCTGATGTTCCACTAGCTGATCATTAGGGATGAAGTGAATAGGTTTGATCTGAGCGTATCCTGGTGTCCGGTTGGATTGATGTGGGCTTGTCTTGTTGCTGCTAAAGCTTAATATAATCCATTAAAGCTTATGATGTTGGCTACTGTGCGTTCTGAAAGCACTCCGGTATTTCTCTGGCTTGTGTTTTACTAAAAGCTTAACTGAATTTGTGCCGAGTTTTAATATGCGTTATCCATAAAAGCCAGTTTTACCTTTAAAGGAGAAGCTTAGTTCTCCTGACACTGAAGTCTGGGATATTCCGTTGACAATAATGAGTGTCACGCTTGTTTATTTTCCAGTAACTTTATATAGAACCTATATATATTGCGTTTATGCAGTTAGTTATTGATCATAGTAGTAATGCTTTATTACTATTATTATAAATTGTGTTATAATAATGGGACCAGTCAGTTTTTGTATGGAATATAAGATTAAGCACAACTTCATCAATCTAAATGAATAGATGCGTCTTAGGGAAGTTCTTGTGTGTTTGCAGAAATTATTTTTAAACCCATATTTCGCACTTTTGCCACGTCCTAATGTGCATTGTTATAAACCGTTTACATCACCTACAGGGTGCGGACTGGCACTACGTCATACCGGAAGTGTAGGACGTTTCCCCATTTACTATTAATATTACCATTTACTCCGTTTCTGTTTGAACTCTCGACTGCACTATGGTTCGGAATTATCTTCTGAATTATATTAAAGGACGTCATCGATCAAGTGTGCGAAAATGCCAGCTCCCCTACCCCGAACACTTTGGTTACAACGACTGTAGCACTGTCACGGTGCACTACACTTCCCAGCAACCCCCGCGCTGCAGCCTTGCCACTGTAAAAGTACAGCATTAAGATGTAGGTTATGAACTGGTGTGGTAATGAACATTTAGTGCTTGGTTACAAAACAACATAGCTGCAGTTCCCCAATTTGTTTCACTCATTAAACCGCATTTGTTGTAATAGTTTGGTTGTTGTTCAATTACAGTTAGTATCAGAGAGCAGTCAGGACACAAGAGATGGTAACATTTATCTATCTTGTGAGTTTGCATGAAGCGTAATGATGTTCGAGATGAAATTAAAGATGGATGAAATCAGAGCTGGAGTAGGCCTATAAGTTCGGATGAGATTGGAGCTGGATCTGATTGGATTTTCGTGCAGAGGATGATCAGACTGAAGCTGGTTTAGATAAGAGCTGGATGAGGAGACTGGAGCAGGATGAGGTCAGGGCTGAAAGACGAGGTCAGATCTTAATAAGTAGATTAATTCTGAATAAGTAGATCAATGCTGGATAAGGAGATCAGAGCGCGATAAGGAGATTAGAGCTATAAAACATCAGAGCTGGATGAGATTGGGGCTGGATTTGGATCAGAGTTGGATTTGAGGATCAGGTCTCAATGACACTGGAACTGGAGTTGATCAGAGGTGGATGAGACTGAAGCTAGGTTATGTGATCAGTGAAAGTGGGTGAGATCTGAGCAGCACCAATGAGATCGGAGCTTCATCAAAGATCATAGTAAATAGAACTGGATGCTGTGATTGGAGCTGGATGATGAGATGGGTCTGGATGATGAGGTCTGTTCCCCAATTTCCCAGTCTCTTGGCATCCCCTGGGATGTGCAAGTCCTTACACCAAGGGAAGAGACAGGAGTAGATGGGAGCTGCAATTATTTTGTCAGCAATACTACTTTATTGTTATTAATGCTAACACATAAAACATGAAATAGCAGAAGCTGATTGTTGTCACTGACATATGCATGTGTTGTCAGTTTTGACATCATGTCGGACAAGAGCGAACTGAAGGCAGAGCTGGAGAGAAAGAAACAGCGGCTTGCTCAGATCAGAGAGGAAAAGAAGAGAAAAGAGGAGGAACGCAAGAAGAAAGAAGTGGGTTTGATGAAAATTTACTTTCTTTATAATTGATCTATTTCATCTGTACTATATGTGTGATCAAAACTCACTTACGGGCAAAACAATTCCTATAATGCCTTCGTTCTAAGCTCAAAGTCTTAGAGAGAGATTTCAAATTCCTGTTTTACAATCCCAAATCAGAAATAGTAGGGACAGCATGGAAAAAAAGTGTCTTACATTTACTTTGACTTTTATTTAATTGGGGTGGCTAACAAGACAAACTAGGCTATATGACCTTAGAAAGCTAGGGACGTTAATAAGACTAACAAGGCTACATGGGCTCACAAAGCTAGGAAGGCTAGGAAGACTAATTGTCCTAGATAAGCTCACAGAGCTAGGAAGGTCTAAAAGATTAACAAGGCTAGATAGACTCACATGCTAGCAAGATTAACAAGGCTCAAAAAGCTAGGGAGCCTAAAATATATAAATATAGCCTACCTAGTCATGTTAGGCTAATGAGACTAACATGACTAGGTTTGCTCACCAAGCTAGTAAGGGTAACAAAGCTATGGAGGCGAACAAGACTAGACGTTCGATAAGCCCTCAAAGCTAAGGTGGCTCACAATACATAAAGTGGGACAAAAAAGTATTTAGTCTGATTGTGCAAGTTCTCCTACTTAGAAAAATGAGAGAGGTTTGTAATTTTCATCCTAGGTACACTTCAACTATGAGACACAAAATGAGAAAAAAAATAATTTTTAAAGAATTTAAGTGTAAATTATGGTGGAAAATAAGTATTTGGTCAATAACAAAAGTTCAATTCAGTACTTTGTAACATAACCTTTGTTGGCAATGGCAGAGGTCAAACGTTTCCTGTAAGTCTTCACCAGGTTTGCACACACTGTAGCTGGATGGTACACGTTCCATCTTCAATGCTCTCACTGATGGAAGGAGGTTTTGGCTTAAAATCTCACGATACATGGCCTCATTCATTCTTCTCTTAACACGGATCAGTCGTCCTGTCCTCTTTGCAGGAAAACAGCCCCAAAGCATGATGTTTCCACCCCCATGCTTCACAGTAGGTATGGTGTTCTTGGGATGCAACTCAACAACTTCCTCCAACCACAACGAGTTGAGTTCTATTGTGGTTTCATCTGACCACATGATATTCTCCCAATCCTCTTCTGGATCATCCATATGCTCTCTGGACGGGCCTGGACATGTACTGGCTTAAGCAGGGGGACACGCCTGGCACTGCAGGATCTGAGTCCCTCTCGGCGTAGTGTGTTACTGATGGTAGCCTTGTTACTTTGGTCCCAGCTCTCTGCAGGTCATTCATCAGGTTCCTCCGTGTAGTTCTGGGATTTTTGCTCACCGTTCTCATGATCATTTTGACCCCACGAGATGAGATCTTGTATGGAGCCTCAGATCGAGGGAGATTATCAATGGTCTTGTATGTCTTCCATTTTCTTACAATTTCTCCCACACTGATTTACTCACACCAACCTCCTTGCCTATTGTAGATTCACTCTTCCCAGTCTGGTGCAGGTCTACAATTTTCTTCCTGGTGTCCTTCAACAGCTCTTTGGTTTTGTCCATGGTTGAGGTTGGAGTCTGACTGTTTGAGGCTGTGGACAGGTGTCTTTTATACAGATAACGAGGTCAAACAGGTGCCATTAATACAGGTAACGAGTAGAGGACAGAAGAGCTTCTTAAAGAAGTTACAGGTCTGTGAGAGCCAGAAATCGTGCTTGTTTGTGAGTGACCAAATACTTATTTTCCACCATGATTTACAATTGAATTTAAAAAATCCTACAGTGTGATTTCCTGGATTTTTTTTCTCATTTTGTCTCTCATAGTTGAAGTGTACCTATGATGAAAATTACAGACCTCTCTCATCTTTCTAAGTAAGAGAACTTGCACAATCAGTGGCTGACTAAATACTTTTTTGCTCCACTGTACAATTACTTCATAAAGCAAGGAATGTTAATTACACTAACTTTCATAGATAAGCTCACAAAACTAGGAATGACTAACAAGAATATTGAGGCTATATAAGCTCACAAAGCTAGGGAGGCTAACGAGACTTAAAACGCTAGGGGTTATGCAACAAAATATAGATAGGCTCACAAAGCTAGAAGGATTAATAAGATTAAGAAGGCTAGACAGGCTCTCAGAGCTAACAAGGCTACAAAACAAACAAGGCTAGATAGGCTCACAAAGCGAGGAAGGCTAACAAGACTAACAAGGCAAGACAGACTCAACAAGCCTAGGGAGGCTAAAAAGAATACTAGGTTAAAACGCAAAGACTGAAAGTTAAGACCTAAAACAAAGACACAAGGTAGAGAAGCATAATAAGAAAGAAGAAGTAATGAAGTCTTTATTGGACAAGGACTTGCATGGTAGACACAAGACCTCACAAAGACGCACTCGGTCAAAGGAGTGTAACTAGACAGGGAGGTAACAAGAAAAGCAAGCACTGAAAAGGGACATAAAGCAAGACAGACACTATGGAGGCAGACATGAGACAAAACAGGACTTAGTTAAATCATACTGCTGTTCATAGTAACACTCACACTTTAGATAAGTAAGTGTGTGTCTGTGTGAGAGAGACAGACAGAGGGATACACACTAATCCTCCTGTTCTCTCTATAGACTGAAGGCCGGAGGGAAGGCGCCTCTCCACCACATGATGACTCTGATCTGGAGAGGAAGAGGAGGGAGGCAGAAGATCTGCTGCAGCGCATGGGCATCACTGATCCTGCCATGGGTATGACTCCACTAGGGCGTTCTGGGATCCAAAATTGGACTCTGGTGACTGTAAAAAAAAAATACAGCTGGACTTAAGGTGCCAGAAACCGATACACAACACAATAGACCTCACCTCACCAGAAGCAGGATACGAACCTTCTGCTTATGCTTCCTGTGGAGGTGAAGTCTTTCGAAAAGGAGTTGTGTTTCGGGTTACTGGCACCAGGAGCCCATCTAAGTTTTGTGGTCCCCTGACACAAAGTCCAGATAATTGATTTCTAGCACCCAAAGTCCAGGACTGGGTTTCCGGCCATCGAAAGAGGTGTGCACTTCATACATGGTTCTGGATGTGTGTGTTTCCTGGACGTTCCACCACATCAGAAGTCTTAGTGTTCTTTGTTTCTTTAATGTTGGGGAATCCCTGGTCGGCATCATGTCATAGGAACGACCCAGTCCCCACCATGAGGGCTGCTAAGACTCAGGAACCCCTGGCAAGGCAGAGGATCCAGTAAACCTGTGGGACTCTCGACCAAAAGATCCAGTGTTCAAATCTTACCTCTGCCAAGCTGCTACTCTTGGGTCCTTGAACAAGACCCTTAATACACAATTGCTTGAATTGTAATATTGCATCAGCTGTAAGTCACTTTGGGTAAGTGGGTCTGATAAATGACATAAATGTAAATGTAAGCCCAACCTCAGCTGGCAGAGTGCTGGTTTGTATCCCACTTCTGGCAAGGTGAGATCTGAAGTTCAGATGATTGGCACCTGAAGTCCAGGTTTGGCTTTCCTGACAGAGAATGTTGGGCTGGGTCGGTTGTATCATGTGAAGCTGACCAGGGGTGGCCCTGCATCACATTTAGTTAATGGCAGTCTGTATTAAAGCAGGTTATTTGCTAACTACACATACTGTATGTTTCGGAAAAACTGCATTCATTCATCGATACCTGCTTAATCCAATACAGGGTCGTGAGTCCTCTGCAATTAAGAGAAATTAGAGATTTAATCAATAAATTCACAGGTGAGAAAAGATATTATGACCACTTGGTCCACAACTATGTTTAGGTAGGTGTCAAACTGATGTCTAACTGAATTCCCAGACCCAGGGTTTCCCAGCAGAACATTGCCCAGAACATCACGCTTCCTCGACCGGTGTATTTATCCCACGGTGCACCCTAATGCAATTACATCTAAAGAAATATGGTGCACACATACCTGACCATACATGTGATAAGTCAGGAATCATGGGAGCAGACGACCTTATTCCACTGCTCCAAGGTCCAGCTCTGATGCTTTCTCATTCTAGGTACATTCAACAATGGACATGGTGGAGCATGGTCCGATTGGAGGCTATTCAGATTTATTTACGTAGTGCTTTTTACAATGAAGCACTGCCTCAAAGCAGTTATACAACACAGTTATATATAAACAGTGGCAAGGAAAAACTCCCTAAACATTATTAGGAAGAAACCTTGTTAGGACCAAGACTCAAAAGGAACCCATCTTCCTTGGGTGGATCCTGTGTCCTCTGGGGAAAGCCAACTGGAGGAGGGAGGTACTTACTGCCCTCTGGCATGGCCCGGGCATGCTGGGGCTGGAGCTGATGATGGAAACAACTTGGGTGGAGCTGAAGCAGAGGAAGCTCAGAGAGAATAGAGAAAATGTAGTTAGTTGGTGTTAAGAGCACAGAGTCTATTAACACCCACTGGTGCCATGTGTGGCATGAGACTCCGGCAGCATTAGCTATAGCAGCATAGCTAGAAAGAGGAGAACCAGAAGGTTACACAGCCAAGAGGGATCACATGAGACATTGGCAACCCCACCTCCCCAGCAATCAACAAACCTGAGTGATCACACTTAGGAGAGGCAAGAAGACGGCAACCCAAGGTCACAGATCACCACAAAACTCTTTGATTATGAACCCCCAGCTCTGCCCATAGTCTAATAGTTCAATATTTTTTTTTCCAGCCTGTGAGTGGTCATAATGTTTTGCTCATTGGTGTATACACACTGCTGCTGGTTGATACTAGCATGTAGCCCCTTGGAGTTCTGTGTGCACTTTTGAATACTGTTTACTTCTTGTTGGCTTGGAATGTGAGCGTGTTTAACAGCATGTGAATCCTGCATGACTTCTAACCTCTGCATCTTTTGTCTTTTCCCATCTTTATTCCCTTGGGCGTTTCCTTATCCCTACCACATGTTCCACCCTCTTGCTTCACTCCTGTGCTCCTTTTTTCTTTTCAATGTCTGCTTTTTTGCCTGTTTATTCTTTTGCTCTCCAAATGGGGCCTGCCTCCTTGTGTTTGTGTGTGTGATTGTGCTTTGGAGCAGTTCAACCTCTGCAGCTAGTAACAGAGGATACATGTCTATTTCATTATTTAGTCCCCCCTCCCATGTCTCCCTCTGCCAAATCAGTGGGCACTCCGAGTGAGACAGGCAGCCAGGACTCGGTAGACGGCACTACAGGACCCAGGTACGCTCAGATATCTGTTGTAGTTTCTACACTGAACACAACTGATGTTATTCAAAGCAAGTATATATATAAATATTCACAAATACAAATACTAGTATGCATATCAACAAATACATACATGTGGACTCCATTATTAACATAGTGTATACACTCATTGATCACTTTATTAGGTACACCTCCTTGTTTCTACACTCATTGTCCATGTTATCAGTTCCACTTACCATATAGAAGCACTTTGTAGTTCTACAATTACAGACTGTAGTCCATCTGTTTCTCTCCATACTTTGTTAGTTCCCTTTACTCTGTTCTCTAATGGTCAGGACCCCCACAGGACCTCCACAGATCAGGTACTGTTTGGGTGGTGGATCATTCTCATTCTCATTCAAGTCAGACCTAAGTTTAGGTGGGAATTGTACTGTGCATTAACAATACAGTATGTGTGTGAGTTTGGGGGTTGGGTAGCAGAAGGTAGTATGCACTGCACACCACTAATAGACAGTATGGTAAAAATGGAGTCCACACACCCTGTGACTGACATTGTGTATGCATGCAGGTTTGGACCGTTGCACAATAGAAATGTATTTTGTCTTCATATTTATGAGATAGATGCTCATGTTGCATTGAGTAAGCTCAGGACGAGAATCTACACACAACATGAACAGATAACAGTACTCTTGCCTGTAAACACACACATGCATGATGATAACCTGCGTAACTACATGAGTGTACGTTGTGTCTGACAGCTGTTCCTCTAACAAATCTTTCCTGATTGACTCAGTTTGTTTGCATGCTTATATCTGTGTGTGTGTGTTGGCGTGTATGTCGGTGTGTGCTTTTGTGTACTGTAACAGGACTCTACACTGGGACTCTGACCCCTCTACTCTCCTGCTGCATTCAGACTCTCAGCATGGGTACTGACTCTAATCGTCTTTCTCTTTCTGTGGTTCACTAACATGCTCGGTTTACTGCAACCCTTCTAGCCTGACTCAAGTTAATTCGTGTACTATGAACTAACATTGTATGTGGTAAGTCCACTGTGTTTCTAGTGAAATTTTCTAAAAGGCTACTTAATCAGTCAACTCCAGTCTAGTCCAAGTCCTTTTTTCTCCCGCTTCTCTTGGTCAGGGTGGTGGGGGCATCATCAGACCATTATTTTGCAAGTCATTCTATCCCAGGTCCTCAGGAACTGGTGATTCAAGCAGCTGGCTCTTACCCCCCAGCCAGCAAAGCTGCCCAGTCTAGCTCTACACTCAATAATCTCTGAGAAAGCATAACATGCTGTATAAAATTGAACTTTGCTGAATCTTTATTAGATACAGTGGTGTCAAAAGTGTTTGCCCCCTTCCAGATTTCCTATTTTTTTTGCATGTTTGTTACACTTAAGTGTTTCGGAACATCAAACCAATTTAAATATTAGTCAAAGAACACAAGTAAACACAAAATGCAGTTTTAAATGAAGGTGTTTATTGTAAAGGGAGAAAAATCCAAACCTACATGGCCCTGTGTGAAAAAGTGATTGTCCCCTAAACCTAATAACTGGTTGGGCCGCCCTTAGCAGCAACAACTGCAGCCGAGCGTTTGTGATAACTTGCAAGGAGTCTTTTACAGCATTGTGGAGGAATTTTGGCCACTCATCTTTGCAGAATTGTTGTAATTCAGTCACATTGGAGGGTTTTCGAGCATGAACGGCCTTTTTAAGGTCATGCCACAGCATCTCAATAGGATTCAGGTCAGGACTTTGACTAGGCCACTCCAAAGTCTTCATTTTGTTTTTCTTCAGCCCGTTCAGAGCTGGACTTGCTGGTGTGTTTTGGATCATTGTCCTGCTGCAGAACCCAAGTTCCTTTCAGCTTGAGGTCACGAACAGATGGCCGGACATTCTCCTTTTGGTAGACAGCAGAATTCATAGTTTCCATTTATCACAGCAGTCTTCCAGGTCCTGAAGCAGCCAAACAGCCCCAGACCATCACACTACCACCACCATATATTTACTGTTGCTATAATGTTCTTTTTGCTGAAATGCTGTGTTACTTTTACGCCAGATGTAATGGGACACACACCTTCCAAAGAGTTCAACTTCTGTCTCGTCAGTCCACAGAATGTTTTCCCAAAAGTCTTGGGGATCATCAAGATGTGGTTTCTGGAAAAATTGAGATGAGCTTTAATGTTCTTTTTGCTCAGCAGTGGTTTTCGTCTTGGAACTCTGCCATGCAGGCCATGTTTGCCCAGTCTTTTTTTCTTATGGTGGAGGAATGAACACTGACCTTAACTGAGGCAAGTGAGGCCTGCAGTTCTTTGGATGTTGTTGTGGGGTCTTTTGTGACCTCTTGGATGAGTCGTCGCTGCGCTCTTGGGGTAATTTTGGTCGGCCGGCCACTCCTGGGAAGGTTCATCACTGTTCCATGTCTTTGCCATTTGTGGATAATGGCTCTCACTGTGGTTCGCTGGAGTCCCAAAACTTTAGAAATGGCTTTATAACCCTTTCCAGACTGATGGATCTCAATGACTTTCTTTGTCAATTGTTCCTGAATTTCTTTGGATCTCAGCATGATGTGTAGCTTTTAAGGATCTTTTGGTGTACTTCACTTTGTCAGGCAGGTCCTATTTAAGTGATGTTCTGATTGAGAACAGGTGTGGTGTAATAAGGTGTAAAAAACACCTTCATTTTAAAAACTGCATTGTGTTTACTTGTGTTGTCTTTGACTAATATTTAAATTGGTTTGATGTTCCGAAACACTTAAGTTTGACAAACATGCAAAAAAATAGGAGAGCAGGACGGAGGCAAACACTTTTTCACACCACTGTAGATACTCTTGCTGCATTGAATAAGATCAGGAGGGAAAATACAAATCTCTTATGACATTGTGAAGCTGTTGATCTGTAAAACCTACAGATAATCAGCATAGCCATATTGCAGTGTTTCCCATATATTAACCATCACATATATAACATTTAAGATGTTACAACAACAACAATAATAATAATAATAAAAAAAAGTATCAGGTTGTTGATCGAACATTACCATAGTCACAGTCTTTTTATGCTACTGTAATATAAATATAAAGGGTATATTCACATTAAAATTGCTTGCAAAAAATTCATAAATGCATCAGAGATACCTCTGAAAAAACGAGTGGAACGCTACCATCTACACATATCACTCCCTCCATGAAATACACAACAGCCTGGTTCTTCAGTTACAAGCACACATTAGCAGAAATAAACATATATAAACAGAAATAAACATACCTCGCTGGCTGCACACAGCTAAGAGGGAATGAGTCCACTTGAAGAAACACTAATTTCCAGAACAGGCAATGCAGAATCACCTTTTAAACACTAAACCTTTAAGTAGGTCAATACAGCACGGTGCTACTAGTAGGAAGTCACAGTGGTCAAATGTCCAGCATTCAACACTTCTAGGTATCTGCAGATGAAGCCAGCACTGTGCTTGTTAGCGTTAAACTGAGTACAAACTTCTCCATTTCATGTCACTGCTTGTGTCCATGTCCTTAAAGTGTCTGTGCACAACACAAACCATAACATGGCTCCTGTTTATGCATGTAGTTAATGCAAAGTCACATCAGTATTTCATGAATATAACAAAAAAAGTAATTAAAACATCAAAGTACGACATAAATAATATGTATGGCAGTGAAAATACACATTCATTTATTTTCTTACTTGCTTAATCCTTAATCAGGGCACCTAGCCGGCGACACAGGAAAGACCCTATAGAGTGTGCCAATCCATTGTAGGGCACATACACACACACACACACACACACACACTGTACACGTGACTCCACTATTAACCTTCAGTTCTCATGTGCTTGTCTGTGTTTCCTTCTCAGACGGGGAGCCCTCAAACTCGGCATGGCCAAAGTGACTCAGGTTGACTTTCCCCCGCGAGAGATGGTGTCCTACTCGAAAGAGACGCAGACACCCACCACCGCTCAGCCAAAAGATGGTACATCTCAGGTGGACTTGCTCTGGTTGTCTGTATGTGTCAATAACATGATCTTGGTATTCTTCTCCAGCTGAAGAAGATAACGAGGAGGAGGATCCGACCGTGGTGCAGGCTGCTGCCGAGCCACCACAGGAAAACGAACCTCAAAAAGAGGAAAATGAGGGTAAAGGCATGTCTGGTTGTCATCTATCTTGAATTAAAATAACAACAGAACTCCATACCTACAGCTGGAAGGAAAATTTGGAATTCGTTAGACGATTTTAGGACTTTAAAGCCCACACGTCTTTATTTCTCCTTTTCTTTTTAGCTGCCCCTCATGAGCTGACTGAGGAGGAGAAGCAGCAGATCCTGCATTCAGATGATTTCATAAACTTTTTTGACCACAGCTCTCGCATCGTGGAGCGTGCTCTGTCCGAGCAGGTGGACGTCTGCTTCGATTACAGTGGACGAGACCTGCAGGACAAGGAGGGGTGAGCAGCATGTCTGGGATGCACATTTGTATGCAGCACTCTCTCTATATTTCTCAAACGTTTTTAGACCAAGAACCAAACATCATCAAGTCAAAGTACCACCTATGAGTCTCATCACAGAAACCCATACACTGGTGCTTGAAAGTTTGTGAACCCTTTGGAATTTTCTATATTTCTGCATAAATATGACCTAGAACATCATCAGATTTGCACCTAAAAGTAGATAAAGAGAACCCAGTTAAACAAATGAGACAAAAATATTCTACTTGGTCATTTATTTATTGAGAAAAATGATCCAATATTACATATTAGTGAGTGGCAAAAGTATGTGAACCTTTGCTGTCAGTATCTGGTGTGACCCCCCTGTGCAGCAATAACTGCAGCTAAACGTTTCCTGTAGCTGTTGATCAGTCCTGCACACCGGCTTGGAGGAATTTTAGCCCATTCCTCCGTACAGAACAGCTTCAGCTCTGGGATGTTGGTGGGTTTCCTCACATTAACTGCTCACTTCAGGTCCTTCCACAGCATTTTGATTGGATTAAGGTCAGGACTTTGACTGGCCATTCCAAAACATTAACTTTATTCTTCTTTAACCATTCTTTGGTAGAACGGCTTGTGTGCTTAGGGTCGTTGTCTTGCTGCGTCCTGACATTTTCCTTTAGAATTCTCTGGTATAATTCAGAATTCATTGTTCCATCAATGATGGAAAGCCGTCCTGGCCCAGATGCAGCCAAACAGGCCCAAACCATGATACTACCACCACGTTTCACAGATGGGATAAGCTTCTCATCCAGCCACAAAACATTTTTCCAATAGCCTTCTGGCTTGTCCATGTGATCTTTAGCAAAAACTGCAGACGTGCAGCAACGTTCTTTTGGAGAGCAGTGGCTTTCTCCTTGCAACCCTGCCATGCACACCATTGTTTTCAGTGTTCTTCTGATGGTGGACTCATGAACATTAGCATTAGCCAATGTGAGAGAGACCTTCAGTTGCTTAGAAGTTACCCTGGGGTCCTTTGTGACATCGGCAACCATTACACGCCTTGCTCTTGGAGTGATCTTTGTTGGTTGACCACATCCTGGGGAGGGTAACAATGGTCTTGAATTTCCTCCCATTTGTACACAATCTGTCTGACTGTGGATTGGTGGAGGCCAAACTCTTTAGAGATGGGTTTTGTAACCTTTTCCAGCCTGATGAGCATCAACAACTCTTTTTTCTGAGGTCCTCAGAAATCTAATTTGTTTGTGCCATGATACACTTCCACAAACGTGTTGTGAAGAGCAGACTTTGATAGATCCCTGTTCTTTAAATAAAACAGGGTGCCCACTCACACCTGATTGTCATCCCATTGATTGAAAACACCTGACTCTAATTTCACCTTCAAATTAACTGCTAATAATAGAGGTTCACATACTTTCGCCACTCACTAATATGTTGGATCATTTTCCTCAATAATAAATGACCAAGTATAATATTTTTGTCTCATTTGTTTTTAACTGGGTTCTCTTTATCTACTTTTAGGACTTGTGTGAAAATCTGGTGTTTTAGGTCATATTTATGGCAAAATATCAAAAATTGTAAAGGGTTCACAAACCTTCAAGCACCACTGTACACCACACACTTGTACACAGTAGGTATATTGGGTATGCTTAGCGCTCACATGCCTCACAGCACACGAACGAACCACTGTGATCTTGATTCTTGCTCTGTTCCACTATAGGAGAATCCCAAACATAATCTTGTGTAATACCATCTCACAGTGCTTTTGCTAAACTTTTTGGGCAACTAGCTGTGCCTCCTAAGTCTAAAATAGCATCGGCTGACACCAGCGAGGGTGGGCGATTCATTAACTTTATCTTCAATGCATTCAACAGGTGTGTTTGATTTACCAGTTTGGGTTCACTGCTCCTGCCATGTTCAACCTTCAGCCATGATATAATTGTCAATTTATTCAACAGTAGTAACAGTAGTGTACTGTACAGGGTTTGTCCACTAAGAATTCGGACAACCCTAAAAAGTGGCCGACACCATAAATAGTACACTCAGTAATAAATAGGGTGTGATTTCAGACACAGCCGTAGACATATAAAGACACAAAGAAGAATGTGGACATGGACAATTTTTCCACCGTACACACACAGCTGTATCAACAAGGAAGGTGTCTAATAATGTGGCCCATGATGTTTTGTGCATTTGTTTGTACAGAGATACCCAGGCTGGGACCAAGCTGTCTCTGAACAGGCAGTTTACAGACGAGCGCTGGTCCAAACACAGAGTGGTCACCTGTCTGGACTGGTCACCTCAGGTCTGCTTTTACTAATCACAAACACCATGTCTGTTTAGTCATGAATTGTTCAGTTTTTAATCATTCAGCCAGTGCACATAAATGTAGTTTTTTGGGTGGGCAATGGGTTTTTGGAGTTCTTCACCCACCCAAATTTCGATCACCAATGCACTAGTTTGACTGCTGGTGCCAGGGTTTAATCCGGTCCAGATAAATGATGAGGTGTTTCTTCAGGAGAGAGAAATGTCTTCCATATTTAGTCTAATAGTATCTTCAAACTACTTCTCTCAGCACTTAAAAAAAACCTTTGCGTTCCTAAATATACTGGGTTATATTCACCTAACTATGGAAATTGCACTTGGTATAATGATACTTCCAACATTTCTTAGAGATTGTCATTTTCTGACCTGACAAACGTCAACTAGCCTACTGTTTTGAAATGGGCAAAGTCCTGCCCTTAATTCAAAGCAACTGTTGTGGAAACAGTTCATGTGTGGATATCCACCAACATCCTGGAGATGAAGCCGTTCTGTACAGAGGAATGCAATCAAAGCCAATGCATATTTTTGCCACTCACTAATATGTAATATTGGATCGTTTTCTTCAATAAATAATAATCAAGTATAATATTTTTGTCTCATTTGTTTAACTGGGTTCTCTTTATCTACTTTTACGTCCTGTGTGAAAACCTGATGAGGTTTTAGGTCAATTTTATGCAGAAATATAGAACATTTTAAATGGTGCACAAACTTTCACGCCCCACTGTAATTTGTTAAATCATTCAATCATTACTTACTCTTTATACTTTAAACTCTTGTCCCTGTAATCATGTTTATACTTCTGAATGCCCTAGTAATGAGAGTTAGACTAGTTGCTGAATGCCCTCTCATTCTCACTCCCTGTCTTTCACAGTATCCAGAGTTGTTGGTGGCATCATACTGCAGTAATGAAGAAGCTCCTCATGAGCCCGATGGTGTGGCTCTGGTGTGGAACATGAAGTATAAGAAAACAACACCTGAGTACGTCTTCCACTGTCAGGTGGGCACCAAAAACATCTTAATAATAGGGAATACAGTGCATATACAAACCACGAAGTGAGTGAAATGTACACCTAGCAGGGATAGAACCTGGGGCCTTCAGTGCCAGAGTCTAACACTACATCTGGAGAATGGAAACGCATACTACGTTCTTTATATTGAGTGTAGAGAACAGAAATGAATCTCAGACTAGGGCCTCGAAACGTGGAACTGTTATGTCCCAGTCTAGGGTTTGGGTGTCAGAGTAGGAAAAGGGTGAAGGGAAGGGGAGAAAACAGCCAACAATGCCCATCACACCACACACAACCCTGAAGAACACACAAAAACTCTGTAAAACCAGCACTTGAAATTATTTTCGAAGCGAATAATCAGGGTCAGAATGGGTAGAGGTCAGCACCAGAATCACAAGTATGCACAACAGTAGGTGAGTGAAGGCGAGACAAAGTAAAATCGAGTGCTAAAGCATGCCAAAAAAGAAATCTCTGGTTTCCTCCCACATTCCAAACACACGCCCTACGTTAATTGGTTGCTCTAAATTGGCCAAGTATGAATGTGTCAGACTAGTATCGATGTAACCCTGAATTGTCCTGAATGGCCATTGAAGCCGAAATGGTGATTTTCATCAGCATTTTTGGGGGATAAAATTTGGAACAGTGTTAGAACAGGACAAGTGTACCTTCAGGTGCAGTGGTTAGCACTGTCGCCTCACAGCTCCAAGATCCCCGGTTCGATCCCGACCCGGGGCTCCCCCTATGTAGAGTTTGCATGTTCTTCCCATGTTTGCATTGGTTTTCTCTGGTTTCCTCCCACAGTCTAAAGACGTATGTGTTAGGTTAATTGGTGTTTCTAAATTGCCCCTTAGTGTGTGTATGAGTGTATGTGCCTTATTATGGCTTGGCGCCCTGTCTAGGATTGTTCCTGCCTTGCGCCCACAACCCTGTCTAGGATGAGCGGATGAGACAATGAATGAATGAATCTACCTTCAGCTGTATATACTAGCAAAGCGAAGCTCCATTGTCTGTCTGTCTCCCTGTCTGTCTCTCCAGTCAGCGGTGATGTCATCAGCATTTGCGCAGTTCCATCCTAATATGGTGGTCGGGGGAACTTACTCTGGACAGATTGTACTGTGGGACAACCGCAGTAATAAACGCACACCAGTACAGAGGACACCACTGTCTGCCTCAGCACATACGGTACACACACACACACACACACACACACACACACACACAGACAAACCTACAACTCTAGAACTTCTCACCATCATCATTCGTATGCTCATTTCAGCACGGTCTCTCTTTCTTCTGTTCTCAGCACCCGGTCTACTGTGTGAATGTTGTGGGGACTCAGAATGCTCACAACCTCATCAGCATCTCTACTGACGGAAAAATGTGCTCCTGGAGCCTGGACATGCTCTCCACTCCTCAGGTAACAAACATACAGACACACACAAGGTTAGATTCTAATCCAGAAATAGTCTAGGTAC
The DNA here is from genome assembly GCA_025084515.1 of Ancistrus triradiatus. Lineage (NCBI taxonomy): Eukaryota > Metazoa > Chordata > Actinopteri > Siluriformes > Loricariidae > Ancistrus > Ancistrus triradiatus. The sequence goes on along the minus strand of JAJAGP010000443.1, from coordinate 363,801 downwards.
AAGACGTTTAAACAGAACATCCTTATCCAGAGCAGTTGAGGGTTAAATGGTCCAGGAGTGGCAGTGCAGTAGTGCTGGAACTTGACCCATCAACCCAGTCCAGTACTCTAACCACTGAGCCACCATTGTCTGATTTAGACAGCAAGGAGTCTACAGGTCATGTGTATATACACACTGTTCTATCACTTTAATAGGTACACTCATTGTTTCTGCACTCCTCCATTTGATCAGTTCCGCTTCCCATATAGCTGCACTTTGTAGTTCTACAATTACAGACTGTAGTCCATCTGTTTCTCCACATACTTTGTTAGTCCCCTTTACTCTACTCTATTCTCTAATGGTCTGGACCTCCACAGGACCAGGTATTATCTGGGTGATGGATCATTCTCAGCACTGCACTGACTAATGTTTTGCTGGTGCGATTGGATCAGACACAGTAGTGCTGCTGGAGTATCTGTCAGTGCTCACAGGACACTGCCTACATGATTCTAGTGGGTGGACATTTTTGGTTGGCGGACTATTTTCAATCCAGCAGTGACACTGAGGTGTTTAGAAACTCCAGCAGCACTGCTGGGTCTGATCCACTGATATCAGCTCAACACACACTAACCCACCTCCACCACATCAGTGTCACTGCAGTGCTGAGAATGATCCACCACCCAAACAGTACCTGATCTGTGGTGGAACTGTGGGGGTCCTGACCATTAGAGAACAGAGTAAGGGGACTAACAAAGTATGTTAAGAAACAGATGGTCTACAGTCTTTAATTGTAAAACTACAAGTGCTTCTGTATGGTAAGTGGAACTGATCAAATGGACATTGAGTGTAGAAACAAGGAGGTGTAGCTAATAGTGATTGGTGAGTGTAAACATGTATGCTTGTGAACTAAGCCAGCAAACTTAAGTTGTGCGTGTTTGTGTGTTTAGGACAGTCTGGAGCTGGTGTTTAAGCAGTCCAAACCTGTGGCTGTTACCTCCATGGCGTTTCCTCTGGGTGACGTGAATAATTTTGTGGTTGGCAGCGAGGATGGCACCGTCTACACGGCATGCAGGCATGGGAGGTAGGTGTGTGTGTGTGTGTGTGTGTGTGTGTGTGTGTGTGTGTGTGTGTGTGTATGCTTTGTTTTGGGGCTCTTTGTGGAAACACTTATAGATATTGTATAAAGTACATCTCAGTGACAGAGGTAGGTAGTAATGTGCTACAATTACTCCACTTTCCTTAAGGAGCAAATAAAAATACTTCTTAGAATAACATGGGATACTTTTTAGTTTTACTTGAGCTAATACGTAAAGACAAAAAAGTGGTACTATGAAGTGGTACTATGCTTTATAGTGTGTGCTATTTAGGCTTGCAGTTAACCCTTTATATTTTGGTGTCACAGCAGCACTTGCTCTCTAATGTTCAACTGATTTTTCAACTAAAAGTGTATTAAAGTTTTTAATTAAAAGTATATTAAACTCAAGGGAAAAGCTTTCATAAGGTCATTCAGATGCAACTTCCTTCAGTGTTTTTCCAAAATAAAGACCCCCACCATACCATACTACCCACGCACCCACCCACCCAAAACCCACACACCCACCCACCCATCCACCCACCCAAAACCCAAACGCCCACCCAAAACCCAAACACCCATCCATCCACCCACCCACCCAAAACCCACACACAACCCATACACCTATCCACTACCCAAAACCCAAACGCTCACCCAAAACCCACACACCCATCCATCCACACACCCACCCACCCAAAACCCACACACCCATCCACCCATCCACCCACCCAAAACCCACACACCCATCCACCCAAAACCCACACACCCATCCACCCACCCACTCATCCACCCACCCAAAACCCACACACCCATCCACCCACCCAAAACCCAAACACCCATCCACCCACCCAAAACCCAAACACCCAAAACCCCCAACCACACCAAACAAAAAACCCCCCCCCCCACCCCACCAACAACCCCAAACCCACCCAAAAAAAAAAAAAAAAACCCCCGTGTCCTCCCAAAACACACCAAAACAAAACCCCACACAAAACACCCCCCCACCCCAAAAACCCCCCACCCCATACCCCCCCCCCCCAAAAACCCACCCCACCCATCCACCCACCCCTCCAAACCCCCACCACCCACCCAATCCCCCCCAACCCCACCCAAAAACCCAAACACCCACCCACCCCACCCAAAACCCATCAAAACCCAAACAACCCCATCCAAACCCACCCCACCCCCCCCCCCCCCAAACCACCCCCCACCCACCCAAAACCCACACACCCCATCACCCCACCCAAAACCCCCACACCCCATCACTTGGCTACACCCACTGTGTAAAGGTATTGGCACAGAGTCACCTGAAATTGAAGAGAATTTGAACAACATCTTCCTTTTTTTCCCCCTCCGTCTTACATAGAAGTTTAACACAGGCATTAAAAAAAAATGGTGAAATTATCGATTTATTTATTTTGCTACTGTAATGTACATTTAAAGGATTATTATTTAACACAAAACGCTATGCGCAAAGTATCTAAACTTCCATGATCCATGGATCCACAAGATCCATTTCGGTCAACGCCCTGTTTCACAGAATATAACGCGGACCTTAAACAGCACATACCTGTAAATATCATTCTAAAATGTATTTTGTTTAATGGGTTATTGACCCCAACCTGAGCAGATCCCACTACTGAAATTCAAATTCAGAAGCAGAAAAGTTTCGAATCTTAACTGAACTGTTATCGCACTGTGAAGTTTTATATAGTCACTTATCTAGTTGTAAACAGGACCTGTGAGCGGATTGTGATTAGGTACGTAGTGACTCGTCCACACTGAAGTGTGTAACTGTGTTGATTGCACTTGTCAGTACACTGTAGTTGACCTACATCTGAAGCTTAGTGAAGGCTTTACAGAAAGGTAAGATAGATGTCTGTTTAACCGAGGGATTTCTCACACAAGTCACTGCCTAAATATTCATTACCTGTGTGTGTGTGTTTGTAGCAAAGCAGGAATCAGTGAGATGTTTGAAGGTCATCATGGCCCAGTTACAGGACTTGACTGCCACACAGCTGCTGGACCTGTGGATTTCTCCCACCTGTTTGTGACGTCATCCTTTGACTGGACCGTCAAACTGTGGAGCACCAGGGTAGAGGCGCCTCTCTCACACACACACACACACACACACACACACACACACACTTTCTCTCTAACATACAGTGGTGCTTGAATGTTTGTGAACTCTTTAGAATTTTCTATATTTCTGCATAAATATGACCGACAACATCATCAGATTTTCTAGTCCTAAAAGTAGATAAAGAGAACCCAGTTAAACAAATGAAACTAAATTATTATACTTGGTCATTTATTTATTGTGGAAAATGATCCAGTATTACATATTAGTGAGTGGCACAAGTATGTGAACCCCTAGGATTAGCAGTTAATTTGAAGGTGAAATTAGAGTCAGGTGTTTTTAATCAATGGGATGACAATCAGGTGTGAGTGGGCACCCTGTTTTATTTAAAGCACAGGGATCTATCAAAGTCTGCTCTTCACAACACATGTTTGTGGAAGTGTATCATGGCACGACGAACAAAAGGAGATTTTTGAGGACCTCAGAAAAAGAGTTGTTGATGCTCATCAGGCTGGAAAAGGTTACAAAACTATCTCTAAAAGAGTTTGGACTCCACCCAATCCACAGTCAGACAGATTGTGTAACAAATGGAGGAAAAACCATTGTTACCCTCCCCAGGAGTGGTTCCGACCAACAAAGATCACTCCAAGAGCAAGGTGTGTGTAATATTTGGCGAGGTCACAAAGGATCCCAGGGTAACTTCTAAGCAACTGAAGGCCCTCTCTCATATTGGCTAATGCTAATGTTCATGAGCCCACCATCAGAAGAATAATACTGAAACAACAATGGTGTGCATGGCAGGGTTACAAGGAGAAAGCCCACTGCTCTCCAAAACGAACATTGCTGCTCATCTGCAGTTTGCTAAAGATCATTGTGGACAAGCTAGAAGGCTATTGGAAGAATGTTTTGTGGATGGATGAGACCAAAAATAGGACTTTTTAGTTTACAAAGAAAAGAATTATGTTTGGATAAAAAGGAAAACACTGCATTCCAGCATAAAGAACCTTATCCCCATCTGTGAAACATGGTGGGTGGTAGTATCATGCTGTGGGCCTGTTTTGCTGCATCTGGGCCAGGACGGCTTGCCATCATTGATGGAAACAATGAACTCTGAATGATATCAGAGACTTCTATTCTAAAGGAAAATGTCAGGACATCTGTCCATGAACTGAATCGCAAGAGAAGGTGGGTCATGCAGCGAGACAACGACCCCAAGCACACAAGTCGTTCTACCAAAGAATGGTTAAAGAAGAATAAAGTTAATGTTTTGGAATGGCCAAGTCAAAGTCCTGACCTTAATCTAATCGAAATGTTGTGGAATGTTAATGTGAGGAAACCACCAACATCCCAGAGTTGAAGCTGTTCTGTACAGAGGAATGAGCTAAAATTCCTCCAATTCCAGGGGGTCGAGGGATCACGCCAGATACTGAAAGCAAAGGTTCACATACTTTTGCCACTCACTAATATGTAATATTGGATCATTTTCCTCAATAAATAAATGACCAAGTATAATAATTTAGTTTCATTTGTTTAACTGGGTTCTCTTTATCTACTTTTAGGACTTGTGTGAAAATCTGATGTTTTAGGTCATATTTATGCAGAAATATAGAAAATTCTAAAGGGTTCACACACTTTCAAGCACCACTGTATTACTCCGCAGCATACACACGTAACCTAGCAACAGCTTCATCATACCAATTTATAATTGCTAATCAAGTAGGATTCTAGACTTTGGTTAGAACACCGGGATCTCACTCCGATTTTCTTCAGTCGGTAGAATAGTGCATCTTAGTAACAACCTGCCTTATAAACCCGAACCATTTTATTTGCTGAATGTAAATAAGCTTTCTTTTTAAATTAAAACTTACCATACCAATATATTTGACCCATATTTATACCTGGGTCATTTTTTTTCCATTTACAGCTTCAGAGCTGTTTAAAAAGAGCTTTATATAAATGTGTCTGTGATCCCCCTGCTTTGTGTGTGTGTGTGTGTAGAATACTAAGCCACTGTACTCGTTTGAGGATAACTCGGACTATGTGTATGATGTCATGTGGTCTCCTGCCCACCCTGCATTGTTTGCATGTGTCGATGGGGTCGGACACCTGGACCTGTGGAATCTTAATAATGAGACCGAGGTACACACGTACACACACACACACACACACACACACACACACACACACACACACACACACACACCCCTTCTTATCATTCCTGCAGTTCTGTAGTCTCAGAGTCCTTCTTGTGTTGTGTCAGGTTCCGTCTGCGTCTGTGACCGTGGAGGGAAACCCAGCACTAAACCGTGTACGCTGGGCTAACACAGGAAGAGAGATCGCTGTCGGAGACTCTGAGGGTCAAGTTCACATCTACGATGTAGGAGAGGTGAGATACAGGCACATCAGCTCCTTCCACTTTAGCCTGGATTTGGGATAATAAAGCTCTTATTTCAAATGCATCACAGGTGCTTTTTAAGTTAGATGCAACACTGAACTGATATTTCAGTATAAACAGTGCTCAGATGGAGTAGAACAGAAATACCAAAAATCTAAATTACGTAAATACTTAAACCAAAATAAAAGTTTTTGGTTTAAATAAAAAGTGGAGAAATGTCTGGAGAAAGAAAAACACTGCATTCCAGAATAAGAACCGCATCCTATCTGCGAAACATGGTGGTGGTAGTATCATGGTTTGGATCTATTTTGCTTACCATAATTAATGAGTGAATTCTGAAATATATCAGCCAATTCCAGAGGAAAATGTCGACACCTGTCCATCTGAATCTCAAGAGAACATAGGGCATGCTGCATGGACCTAAGCCGTTCTGTTTTGGAATGGCCAAGTCGGAGTCCTGACTTGAATTCTATAGAAATGTTAATGGGAAGATGAATATCATGAAAATGAAGTTATTTAAGTAATGAACACATTTTGTCAAAGCTTATATTGTCCATTCATGTAGCTGTGCAGTACTATTTAACAGAAGAACTATTTCTGTAACTACAGTGGTGCTTGAAAGTTTGTGAACCCTTTACAATTTTTTAGATTTCTGCATAAATATGACCTAAAACATCAAATTTTCACACAAGTCCTAAAAGTAGATAAAGAGAACCCAGTTAAACAAATGAGACAAAAATATTATACTTGGCCATTTATTTATTGAGGAAAATGTGAACCTCTAGGATTAGCAGTTAATTTGAAAGTGAAATTAGAGTGTTTTCAATCAGTGGGATGACAATCAGGTGTGAGTGGGCACCCTGTTTTATTTAAAGAACAGGGATCTATCAAAGGCTGCTCTTCACAACATGTTTGTTGAAGTGTATCATGGCACGAACAAAGGAGATTTCTGAGGACCTCAAAGTTGTTGATGCTCATCAGGCTGGAAAAGGTTACAAAACCATCTCTAAAGAGTTTGGACTCCACCAATCCACAGTCAGACAGATTGTGTACAAATGGAGGAAATTCAACACCATTGTTACCCTCCCCAGGAGTGGACCAACAAAGATCACTCCAAGAGCAAGGCGTGTAATAATTGGCGAGGTTACAGAGGACCCCAGAGTAACTACTAAGCAACTGAAGGCCTCTCTCACATTGGCTAATGTTAAAGAACACTGAACAACAATGGTGTGCATGGCTGAGTTGCAAGGAGAAAGCCACTGCTCTCCAAAAAGAACATTGCGGCTCGTCTGCAGTTTGGACAAGCCAGAAGGCTATTGGAACAATGTTTTGTGTATGGATGAGACCAAAATAGAACTTTTTGGTTTAAAAGAAAAGCGTTATGTTTGGAGAAAGGAAAACACTGCATTCCAGCATAAGAACCTTATCCCATCTGTGAAACATGGTGGTGGTAGTATCATGGTTTGGGCCTGTTTTGCTGCATCTGGGCCAGGACGGCATGCCATCATTGATGGAACAATGGATTCTGAATTCTATCAGAGAATTCTAAAGGAAAATGTCAGGACATCTGTCCATGAACTGACTCTCAAGAGAAGGTGGGTCATGCAGCAAGACAACGACCCTTTTTGTCTCATTTGTTTAACTGGGTTCTCTTTATCTTCATTTAGGACTTGTGTGGAAAATCTGATGTCGATCATATTTATGCAGAAACATAGAAAATTCGAAAGGGTTCACAAATTTTCAAGCACTACTGTAACAGGGGTAGTGCTTGAATCGAATCGAATCGAATCATGAGCAGAGTGTATCGTTACACCCCTAGTAACTAATATCTGACATTGTCACAAAGCAGCGTTATATGAGAAGTTGAACCTGGCCTGTTGTGATGTTTTGTGCACTTACTTCTGTTGTTGCTTTGCTCCTGCAGCAGATCGCCGTGCCGCGCCAGGACGAGTGGAGCCGCTTTCTCAAAACCCTCAGCGAACTCAACGAGAACCAGGAAGAGGCAGAGGATCTGGCAACCCAGCGTCTTGCTGCCTGATTTGGCGTCACTAACCCGGTGGGAGCGTTAGACGCGGCGTGAGAGTTACAGCCTTTAGATCAGGTTTCATTTCTCTACAGCAGGGTTCAGTATGCCTGAGTGACAATCTCCTGCTTCCCTTTTAAACGCTGCGTTATTGGAGGGCTTTGTGAACCAGGGGTGTCCAGTCAGCTCCACAGAGTGTTAGTGTGGCTGCAGGTTTCATCAGTCGAGCAGGAGCTACAACTGATACGAGGGCTCATTAGTTTGAATCCGTCACCATTATATTCTTTACCACTTCATTCCAGTCTGTTTGAGTTTTGCATAGCTTAGCTTTTCAACCTTCTCTCCTTCAGAAAAAGTGGGTTCTTGGCTGCGCTGTCCAAAAAGACCATTCCTGATCAAGCTTCTGCAGACTGTAGTAGAAGCTTACTTGTACTTGGCATTCCGCTAAAGCTGCCAGATGCTGCTATTACTCCAGTATAAGGGGAGGTCACACTAAATACTTGCCAATGTAGAATATAGAAGCAGCTTTTAATACTGCTTACAAAATTCCTGTATTTTCTGGTTGCGTTCTAACAAAGAGACTGAGAAATAATTACATATAGGCAATATACCATTGCTAAAACATTATATTTAAAATCTAATGGTGGCCTAAGACATTTGCACAGTACTATATGTACACATTTGTTTATTTCCCAGCAAACCTCTATACCATAATAATTTGCCATAATAATTTACACATGCAAGATGCACAAACCTGAACGTAGAGGGCACCAATACAGGTATATGCCAAATAATGTCTGCATTACGTTCTCTGAAACAGGACACTGATCGAAACGGTGATCGGATATTACCATAGTTTAGATACTTTGCACATAGTGCTTTAGTTTAAACAAAAATATTAATTAAAATCACAACATGAAGACATTAGCCCTGTACTGTACAATACAGTAATACTCATCTTTTTTGAGACTGCAATTCTCCTTACTGTCAGTAGGTGTCGCAAGCATTTGCTCGTACTAGTTTACATATATTAGACAGATTTGATTTCCTACATTGACGTTAAATGGTGCATACTACAGAACCTGGACTGAGGAGCATTGAGACTCCACAACTGATGGACCTGACTTGACCAGAGGTGGGATACGAACCAGGGTGGCGTATTTGGTAGAACACTAGTTCACTAGACTGGACCACCCTGCTTCGTATCTTACCTCTGCTGAGCTGGGGTCCATCACTTGTGGAGTCTCAATGCTCCTCGGCTAGGGGGCTTTCTCTGTGTGTGTCGTTGGAGACCAGGGGTGCCCCAACATTACAGTACTGGTATCTGAACTGAATCAGAGTCACTAGATCTTTAGCACGTGATTAAACAGGAAGATCAGGTGCAGCTCCTGCTTGGTTGGAACGATTACCTGTGATCCACACTGGCCACCCATATTCTTATGTCTGAAATGAAGATCAGACGGGCTGGTATAAATAGCTATAGAGGGTAACTGTACGTAGCGAGGGGTGTGTTTTTTGAACGAAAGGAAGATGGAGAGCTACAGCTCATACCAATCCACTAAAAGTCAGGATATTTAAGCTTTGTTTAGCAACTTGCCCTATTTTCTGGACTATTAGATGCTTGTTTTATTTTTTTGCTTATATAGCACTTGAGGTCTGTCAGACGATTTAAAGTTTTCGGGGTAATCGCAATGAATCAAAAAATTCTGACCCTATAGAAGTAGTTTTCACATTGAAATAGCACTGAGCAGCCATTTAGGTGGACAGTATGAACTTCAACAAAATGCATTCATTCATTGTCTTAGCCGCTTGTCCTAATTTTGGTCGCGGTAGAGCCAGTGATGGCCGGCAACACAGGGTGCAAGGCAGGAACAACCCTAGACAGGGCGCCAATCCATCGGAGGGCACATACACTCACACAGTATGGAGCACTTTAGAGACACCAATTAACCTAACATCTTTGGACTGTGGGAGGAAACCGGAGTACCCGGAGGAAACCCATGCGAACACGGGGAGAACATGCAAACTCCACATAGATGGAGCCCAGGGTTGGGATCGAACCGGGGATCTCCAAGCTGCAAGGCGATAGTGCTAACCACCGCACCACTGTGCCGAAATGCATATATTACTTTTAAATAATTTGGTAACATTTTTCGTTTACTATGATTAAATTACAGGTACAGTGGGGTAAAAAAGTATTTAGCTATCATAGGTACACTTCAACTACACTTCAAAATGAGAAACAAAATCCAGGAAATCACATTGTAGGATTTTAATTGGCATTTAGGAGTTTAATTGTAAATTATGGTGGAAAATAAGTATTTGGTCACCCACAACAAGCAAGATTTCTGGCTCTCACAGACCTGTAACTTCTTGTTTAAGAAGCTCTTCTGTCCTCCACTCGTTACCTGTATCAATGGCACCTGTTTGACCTCATTATCTGTATAAAAGACACCTGTCCACAGCCTCAAACAGTCAGACTCCAAACTCAACCATGGCCAAAACCAAAGAGCTGTCGATGGACACCAGGAAAAAAAATTGTAGACTAGCAGCAGGCTGGGAAGAGTGAATCTACAATAGGCAAGCAGGTTGGTGTGAATAAATCTACTGTGGGAGCAATTGTAAGAAAATGGAAGACATACAAGACCATTGATAATCTCTGAGATTTTAAGCCAAAACCTCCTTCCATCAGTGAGAGCATTGAAGATGGAACATGGCTGGGTCTTCCAGCATGACAATGATCACAAACACACCGCTCAGGCAACGTAGGAGTGGCTCCGTAAAAAGGGAGTTGAAAGTCCGTGTTGACCCCAAAACATCACTGCTCTAGAGGAGATCTGCATGGAGGAATGGGCCAAAATACCAGCTACAGTGTGGGCAAACCTGGTGAAGACTTACAGGAAACGTTTGACCTCTGTCATTGCCAACAAAGGTCATGTTACAAAGTATTGAGTTGAACTTTTGTTATTGACCAAATACTTATTTTCCACCATAATTTACAATTAAATTCTTTAAAAATTCTTCAATGTGATGTCCTGGATTTTTTTTCCCTCATTTTGTCTCTCATAGTTGAAGTGTACCTATGATAAATTACAGACCTCTCTCATCTTTCTAAGTAGGAGAACCTGCACAATCAGTGGCTGACTAAATACTTTTTGCCCCACTGTATGCACCATTTTACCGTCCGCATTAGGTTCCGTGAAACAGGACGTTGACCAGACATTACAATAGTCACATAGTAGTTTATATACTTTGAACAGTGTTTTATTTTACACAATAACAATAATTAAACACAATATGAAAACATTTCATACAGTACTGTATGGCACAATACAATAATTCCTATCTTTGTATCTTTTATAAAATTTGAAACACTTACCGATAATGAGAACGACAGGAACGTTGTGGTTTACTGCCTTCAAGACTGCGATGCGCTTTTCTGTCAGCAGGTGTCGCAGGGGTTCTCTCATACTAGATTTCTGTCATTCAGATATTCATTAGTATATGAGACAGATTTCGATTTCCTATTATAATTCTTAAGACCTCACCTGTTCAAGCGGATGGATGTTGATCGGATAGTCGTTAGACAGTGCTTACCTGTAAACAATTTAGCTTAGATTAATTAGCTTAAATTACCTGAGGGAGGAGGGTATGATGGTGCAGTGGTTAGCTCTGTCACCTCATAGCTCCAGAAATCCCCAGTTCGTTTCCCAGCTTGGACTGTGTCTGGAACATGGGTTTGCATGTTCAAGTGGGTGTTTCACTAATAATTATACAGTTTCAATGACCTGCAGGACATTTATGGTCATTAGAATGACTCCTAAAATCAGTTTTATATCGTTGCACTTATAGTCCAGAAAATACAGTAATAAACACTCAGTAGTCTGAGCTGTTTAAGCCGGTTAGATCAGTTTACTATAATATCTGCAATACTTTTTATATAATCCCGTATAGAATATAGGCTGATTTCTGAGAATTGCTGTTGGAAGCATCACAAAAGCAAAACACGTCTGAGATCTGTCACCAGAGCCTTAACAATCACTTTCAGGAAATCACACACTAGCTGCATCTCAAATCGTGTAGCGTACTATATTAGGGATACTAAGGATGAACCATGACCAATCTCTATGGGATGGTGTACTACAAACAGCTTGCGATTTTAGGTGCAGCCATGCAGTAACTCGCACTCCTATACAAACAAATGCTTCCAGCACAATGTCATTACACTTCCTTTATTGTTCTGACTGAACATATTCAAACATTTCTATTTATCCTAAATTATGACTGAGCTTATTTAGAAAAGCCTCACCGTGCCGTTTGTATTGGAAAAAACTGAGGGCACAAATGTGTTTGAGCATAATGACATTGCCTTTCTAACACCTAATATTTTATTTATGTCTATTTTCTTGCAACGGTTCATATTTATAGAGAAAATAAAAAGTTCTGGTGTTCACATCATGCCAGGATTACTGTAGTTTGCTTCAGGGGCAAAACGACCAATAACAACCTGGATAAATTTACAGCTATACAGCCTTACATGTGCAGTTCTGTCTATGATTGTTAGTCTAAATAATGTGAACTCATCAGTTTCCCCGACCGGCATCCAAGGCACCATCTGGTGCTGTGAAGTTTAGGTGGCGTTCCAGCTCGTCTGAGTTCTGACAAAGCTGAGGCAGATTTCCACTCAAATGCCAGCACTTAAGCCGGCGTGTCAGTTCATACAGTGTGTGACATTGCTCGTGTTTAGTACATAGTTTCACTTGCTTTTGTCTGAACTGTGTTCGTGTTCAGTCAATGTTCCTTTGGTGACATGAGTAGCTTTTTTCTTCAGTAGCTTTAACATAGCACAACCATTGGATGTCACAGGAGTTGGTATAAATTGCACTATGATTGGATTCTCAAGAGGAGGAAAAATCTAACTGAAAATGTCCAAGACCATGCTAACAGCAAAGGTTGGTGGAGGGCGACTAATGGTCTGCGCTGTACCTCTTAGGCTCTTCCACGACCCTACCCAGGATTAAGCAGATAAGAAAGTGAATGAATGAACTTGACTGCAGAGATACTGATACACAATTTGCCCAGAAGTATCTAGACACCGTTTCTAATTATAAATCTGGTACGCAAGCCAGGTTCCCTGTTGGCAGATCCATAATATGAATCATACAATTATGGAATCTCCTTAGACAAACAGTGGTCTCCATCAGTTCCAAAATGTAGTGGATGTCTTGCCAAAATAGCGAATTCTGTTATACCAGGAGTTTTTTAATACTAGTTTTTTGAACTTTTACGATGGTGTATCAACCTGATCCTCCAATTAGGAGTGAACTGGAATTCCAACTTTGAAGCCATGACCCAAGCAAATTCCTGCAGCCAAGTAAAAATCTAGTGGAAAATGAGTGCCCATGCCATATAAAGGCCCATGGTTTTGAAGGTGCTGAATTCCCACAGACATTTGGCCATGTGGTGCATATATACACAGTTAAATGCTGAACTTACCCTCTCGTCATCTGTAACCTTGAAAGCTGCTGACACATTAGTTTTGTGATTTCATAACATGCCATCACCCTGAAGCTTCCACACTGTTTTGATCGTTTTGCCATGTAGGAAATGGAACTACTGGCATGATGTGAACAGTTCACTGGTGCTTCCTCTGAGTTCTACAGGATTGGACTTGGACTGCACTGTATGCTTCGTGAAAATGTTTCATACTTAATTCAGATTTAACTAATACAAAACTGGTTTGGAAACCTCATGTTTGCGCTTATCTACTGGCACTCCTGAGCTTTTCTATTGACAATAAAGTTTCTGAATTCACCGTGGTTTTGCATTTTCTACCAAAAGGCATGAAGTGAAATGTCTAATATTCATAGGCACAACTGGCCAAAGGAGAAACAGCTCACAAAGTCTTTATAATGGTCCTGATATACTGTACACGGGGACCTTAAAGTACACTTTATTAGGTACACCTCCTCGTTTCTGCACTCATTGTCCATGTTATCAGCACTTTGTAGTTCTACAATTACAGACTGTTGTCCATCTGTTTCTCTACATACTTTAGTTCCCCTTACTAGGACCCCCACAGATCAGGTACTATTTTGGTGGTGGGTCATTCTCAGCACTGCAGTGACACTGATGTGGTAGGGGTGTGCTAATATGGTTTTGCTCATATGACTGGATCAGACAAAGCAGTGCTGCTGGAGTGTTTAAGCACTGTGGTCACTCACTGTGCACTCAGACATCTATTATATTGTTCCATTGTAAATGTAAAGTCAGAGACAGGAGCTCATCTGTTACACAGTTGTGTGTGATAGTCATCCTCTAATCCTACATCAGTGCTCACAGGAATCTGGATGCTGAATGTTTTGGTTGGACTGTTTTCAGACCAGCAGTGACACTGAGGAAAAACTCTAGCAGCACTGCTGTGTCTGATCCACTCGTACCAATACAACACACACTAACACACCACCACATCAGTGTCACTGCAGGGCTGAGAATGATCCACCACCCAAACAGTACCTGATCTGTGGTGGTCCTGACCATTAGAGAACAGAGTAAAGGGAACTAAAAGTATGAAGAGAAACAGATGGACTGCAGGCTGAAATTGCAGAACTACAAAGTGCTTCTGTATAGCAAGTGGAAGTGATAAAATGGACAGTGAGCACAGAAATAAGGAGGTGTACCCAATAAAGTTAGTGAGTGTATGAGAACCACTAGTAAAAATGTTCGTTTGGATCTTTGTGGAGAAGGATTCATACTGCGCCCACAAAGCTTTGCACAACTACTTTTCCTTCATAGTCACCTGACCTAAACCTCATCGAGCACTTACAGGGACACCCGAGAAAAGAGAAATCCAAGCATTCAGTTACATCACAAGATGCCCTTTGGATTATTGTGAAATCATGACTCAGACTTGTGTAGTACCTGCCAGCTCAATTAACTGATCAAGTTATTAAGAGGTGAGTGGAAAGTTAAGGACTTACAAGTCTTCATATCTCAAATTGTTCAGTCTGTCTATGTGACAACCTCACTTGCTTTACATAAAGTTGGTCCTATGGCAGTCCGGCCGTCCTGGAATGGAATTCAATCACTGTTTAGCGAAAAATCAAACAAAACAGACAATCCAAATACACAATACCTACCGTGAAGCATAAAAATGGCTATATTATGCTGTGGGGATGTTCCTTCAGTGCGAGCTGGGTAGTTGATCAGGACTGAAGGGAAAATGGATGCTGCCAAGTATAGTGGTATCTCGGTTCTCGACCACGTCGACACATTTTGACTAGAAAACCGGGTGCCAGTTCACGTCATTTGCTCGGTACTTGGCGCACTTGCTTAAACTTGCATGAGTCGATTCGTGCGACTCGTTTGAGCAGAAACTCGATTCAGAATTCACAATTCAGTACACAGTGTCTCCGATTCACAACAGCTCTCGCTCAGGATCTTTGCTGCGTTCATCGTGTTTTACACATACAATACTGTATTTTTAGTGCAGAGAAGTCTCCATGGGTCCTAAAAAGGTTAGTTGAGAGCCAACCGAAAGGAACTGAATCCTCCAGAACACAGGCTGCAGTTAGCCCAGAGTTCACCAATAGAGTAAGTGCTTTTACTTTTCACTTTCAATCAATTACTCACTAAATAATGAGATTTGTCAACACTATGATAAAACAAGCTTTGTGTTAATGACTTTGGCTTAATGTGTAATGGCTTCAGTTCATGATACATTTAACTTTTGATGGATTTGTCGGAACAATTTCCCTTCATAAATCAGGAGCACCTGTACAGTACAACTTCATTATTGCATATAATGCCTTATACAGGGTGGATTTTCTCTGGGGTCTGGAACGGATTCATTCAATTTACATTATTCCTTATGGGAAAAATTTGCTCAGTACTCGTTTTCGGTTCTTGACAAGCCTTCTGGACGAGAAGAGGTACCACTATACACCCAAGTTCAAGGAAAACATACAGCTAACCATTAGAGAGCTGAGCATGGGCAGGTGGTTGACCCAGCACAATTAGATCCCTAAACCCACTGCTAAATAAGCAACAAAGTTGAGTCCAAGCCCTTCCTTAAACCAAAAATCAGGACGGACTTCTGAAAAACAGACCACTGCCACTTGCCTCAAAGTTTGACTGGAAAAATTCTGCAAGCAGGAATGTGCAAATATTATTGTATTACACTTCACACCCACTTGTCCTTATTCAGTGCATTTGCATGTGTACGTGTTTAGTGATCACCTGACCCACTCTTGAGTCTTCCCCTTCCCTGAACTACTAAAATAATCTGCATAGATAAAAACAGGAAAATCGAGTCTCAGTTTTACAATTTTATGGTTTATTTCAATAAAATACAAGAATTAAATGCATTTAAATTATTTCCTAAACATCATTCATGATTTAGTTTTTTTGTTGCCTCTTGTCCGGTTTTGATCAATAAGGGGAGGTGAAACCTCTGTACAGCGGTCAGTGTGAGGAGGCCAAGATGAAGACGATCGCACCGCTGTGCAAATGACATGTACAACTATATACAGAGCATGTGCAAGCAACGCTAAGCATCATGGGAGGACAAAGAGACTAGAGTGCATGCTTCAGTAACACAGCAGGAGGAGCAAGAAGTTCCTAAGCGCCAACAAAAGAATCATGACAGAGAGTAAACTGATTAATTCAGCACGGACACACCAGGCGGGTGAATTCGGGTCAAGTGGGACAGGAAGAGACGCGCCATCAACGAAACATGACGACCCTTTCTGAAACGTTCCAAAGGTGCTGTGAGATAATGACCAATAGTTCCCCAAGACAAAACAACGGGTTCATGTCTAACTTAATTAAAAGATAAATGTCAGAATGCTATTGATGCTATTGATAGAGAACTATCTCAATAGGACAGTACAGTCTGAAATGTAACTGGTGAGCAGGTAAAATTCACAGCTGCCCAATAAATCGGTTGTTTTGCTTTCAAAAGATGAAAGGAGTTTGGATAGTGGCCTAAAATACTGGACCGGCAATGAATCGGATCAGCTGCATATTTTTATTTGTGCGTACATGAATACCCTCCCCCTATTTTTTTTCCATGTCTAATTCTACCCTATTGCACTAAAGCTACCAAGCTGTGAGAGTAAAAGTAACATTCGCCCTATGAGACATACGAAGCCAATGCAATTGACCGCAATGTCATGGGCAGGTCAAACTGCTTCGATAACAGTGTAACGGCTTGTTCCATGTGCCTGAGCTTACATATGTCAGAGATGAGCGAAAGACGAATTGAGGCTCAGAGCCAAGCCTTAATCTCTCAATGAGAGGGCAAATATTTACCGCAGTTTAATTAGGCAACCCATTACACATCTACCTCACACAGATTCTGCAGTTGTTACAGAAAAATAGTCCGCATCACCCAGTGGGGCGAGCAGGCGTATGTCCACCTTCATTTCTAAATAGCTACTTTAATTTATTCACTGTGCTGGACTTAGATGGGAGGTGTACAGACAGGATCGGGGCAATGACTCGAGGCTGAATCAAGTCCTACACTAATATAAAGCCTCGATTTTTACAGTACTGTGTTTTGCAGATTTCCTGGGTTGCCAGATTTATGATTTTATCTTCTCCCAACTCGGTCAGGGTTTCAAAGCTGCCAAATAACAACAAACCAATCTAAATCAATCCGGTTCCTGCAGTCTCTCAGCCATAATTCATTCCAATATCATTAAGCGGACAAACCTGGCAACCCCGTAACTCTTTAACTGTCCCACTTAGTCTGAGTCTGCTTTCGGGATGAATGTGAATCCGGCTAAAACAGTCAGATAAAAGCGGCTCAGGCAGCTCACACACCGAGACGGCGCGTGCTGTTACAGTCAGTAACGTTCACTCGTAACAGAGGAGGCACTGATGAAGAACTGCTAAACGTAAATAAGACCCATCGTCTCCCCACCACACTACAACAACATCGACATCAGCAGGCTGAAACTAAAATCAAGAGCGAAGCAGGCTGGCCGATGCAGGCACACAGCCGGCGGATCACAGCACCGGAGTGGGAGGAGCCAGTTTACGAGGCCTTGGGCTGGATGTTGGCCACCCCAGACGATTTGAATTTTGGTAGGTGGAGTCCAAATTTGCTCTCGACGCCGGCAAACGTGGCAGCGGCAAGTCGGTAGCCCCCAACGTGCTCTGCGCTCACCGGAGGAAGCTCGGAGATCCGAGACTTTGGGGTCGGCTCAGAACCGGAAGGACGGCTAGAAAAACAGGGGAAAGAGCGGCTGTCAAAGGCCATATCCCAGACTGCACTGCTGAGTGAATATAAATAATACGATTTTTTAAAACCCAGAACTGCCATGGCATGAACATTATATCTATAGTTGGTGACTGATTATTATAACTAACAGTTCAAGATCAAAGGTATCCTGTCAAAATAACTATTAGAGATGCGTTACTGTGCAGAAGTCTTAGGCCACCATTAGATTTGTTGTTTTACCAATGGTGTAAGGGCCATAACATACGTTGTTTGTTTATTTGGTTTACCGTCGCCATCAGCATCAGTGGCCATGTCAGTGACACCCACAAGGTTACATCTATACACAAGGTTACATCAAGACTAGTCACATATAGGCCTACACACTCAAGTCAATGCCAATTTAGCGTAATCAATTAACCTAACACCCGGAGTAAACCCACGTAGACTCCACACAGAAATGACCCAGGCTGCTCCACGCTGGGATTGAACCCAGGACCTTCTTGCTGTGAGAGCATTCACTCCAAAATCCTCTCTTCCAGTGATCTTCATTACGATTTTGTGACTTTTACCACATCTTAGCCTTTTCTCTGTTCCTCTTCCAAAAACAAGTGGTTTCTTGGCTGCTTCCAAAAAGCCCATTCCTGGTCAAACTCCAGACTGTTGAACTTGGCATCCTGATGAGGCTTCCAGATTCTACAATTGCTCAAGTGTAAGGGGAGGTCACACTAAAATACTTGCCACATGCCATGTGGTCATTGGAACATTGCTAAAACAATGGTACATCTAACGGTGGCCAAATACTTTTGCACAGTACTGTACATATTACATTTGTGCTGTTTTATAACTGGTAAGGTTGCTTTTATTTAGCTGGTAACCTAAAAGTTGACTGTTGCTTTTCAACACATTATTAAAAACTCACAAGTGATATGAAATGAAAAATCTATATCTTCAATAAATCTAATACCATTAATGGCACATTTCGATCACACTATTCGCAGGCTTTTAAGTAAAGACTTGTGAATTTCTACAGGTTCCTCAACCTAGGGTGACAACTAAAGTTGAAAAGCTAGGTTTACTGGCAGTGCAGCTTTAATAATAAGCTTAAGTGTCCACAATTTGATTTTCATAAGACAGGGTAATGGTGTACACACACAGGACATAGGGTTAGTACTCACTGTCCTCCGAAGTCAATGTAGAACCACCTCTGCAGGAGCTCATAGGTAAGCAAGGTCACAGCAAACTGTGGGGACGAGCGGAACACACGTGCTGGAGAAAAGGAAAAGAAAAGGCGGCTTAGCAATGTCTCTGTGGGGAGCCCAAGTCTCACGGAAATTAAGAAACATTACAGATCATGAATGATAAACTTCAAATCACAAATCTGCTTTGATTTTCTGTATTTCCAAAATCTCAGGACTTTACAGAATCAAGGTTCTTGAAAATGTTCACTAGATGCAGAATCCTGCAGACCTGCCGTATAAGACAACTTTTCCATGGACTGTAGTAGCCTAGCGGTTAAGGTACAAATCCCACCTCTGCCAAGCTGCCACTGTTGGCTCCTTGAGCAAGACCCTTAACCCACAATTGCTTGGATTGTAAGAGTAAGACTGTACCAATTGTAAGTCGCTCTGGATAAGGGCGTCTGCTAAATGCTGTGAATGTAAAGTTATTGCTTACGGGCATTAAAACCTGTAAATGCATGTGTCAGAATTCAGAGCTTCAAATCAGTCAAGTCACATTTCCTGATCTAGCGCGTTTTACAATGGCGCTCGAAGCTTGAACGTGGGTTTACCTCCAGCTCCTTTCCAGAAGGCTCTAAATCCCTCCTCTCTCATGATCTTGCGGAAGCAGTCGATAACTCCATTGTAGGTGGTCTGACCTGCACGAGCTGCCACCTGTAGCCGTGTTTTAATGACATCAGCAGGGGTGACCAACGAGGCAGCAGGAACTCCTGTTTTAACATTCAGAAACCAGTGGTTAGTAGCTAATAGGGAAAAAATGACAATTTTATTTACAATTTTATAACTATTACTTGTTTGGTTATTTTTACATCTACAGTACTGTACTCATAGTGCAAATAAGTCCCCATGGGCCCTAAAAAGGTTAGTATTGACAGCCTACTGAAAGGAAAACAGGAACTGAATCCAGAACACAGGCTGCAGTTAGCTTAGCAGCCAGGCTAGCGCCGAAGTTCACCAATAGAGTAAGTGTTTTGCTTTTACTTTTCATTTTCAATCCATTACTCACTACATTACATGAGATTTGTCAATTATGAGACAAGAACCAAGGTACCACTCTATAGTGCATATTAAATATTATAAGTAATGCTTTATAACTAGAGACCCCATTTTCCAAATCAACTTTCACTCAGCCGGTGACATTTAGATTTTTTTTATTTTTCTTTTATATCTCCTTCTCTGAAGTGATAACACAATGAAGACCTCTCAACAATTAGTCCAATTACATAGTGACACACTTAAAGTGAACCCGAGTGAGATCTCTGGTCCACAAGAGCACCAGAATGCAATATAATTTACTCAAATTGGCCTTTACAAACCAAGGCAAGATCAATGTACATCTGTGGTCAACAGATGCTAATGTGTGATGTTATCTATGAAACTGCTGGTAGAACTATTGTACAGTACCTGCTATGGCTCCGGCAGTGAGCAGCTGTAGTGGGCCAAGCCGACCTTCCTCATCAGCGAATGCCGCTTTAGTGTGAGCGTACACGGGGAAGTAGATGGCAGAGAAAGGTATGTCACGCAGGAAACAAGCTTTTGCACCCTACACACATACAGACATACAGGTGTTAATCACTGCACATACAGAACACAGGACAGCCAACAAAGTCTTATAGCTCTAAAAAGCTTAATTATTTATCTGTTTATTATTTAATGTTGCTTTTGGCACCAATGGCTATTCGCGACAGGCACTAGGTTACACTGAACTAGTCACACCAGGTCAATGTAGCGGAATCAATTAACCTAACGCATGTCTTTGAACTGTGGGAGGAAACCGGAGCACCCGGAGGAAACTCGTGTTGACACGGGGAGGTCCACACTAGAGATCGAAGCAGAGATGCTGGAGCTGTGAGGGGGTAACCAGTGCGCCACCGTGCCACCTGTAATATCTGGTAAACAGAAACGTGTTGTGTTCGGATTTGCACAAGGTATGTTACCTTATAGAGGCCGAAGAAGCCGAGGTCACGCATCACACTGAGCGCACTCACTCTGGGGCCTGTAGTGATCTCTCCAGCAACCTGAAGACGGATCTTCACAATTTCCAGTGGGTTGGTGAAAATCACCTGAGAGGCTCCAGCCTACCAAAAAACAAACAAGAACATAATACACTTACATTCAGTCCTTTAGCAGACACCCTTATCCAGAGCGAATTATAATAACTTGTAATTTCACATATTTCTTTTAACTAAAGACATTAAACAAAACCAATTGCCCAACAAAAAGGAAAATGAGCAAAAGCAATGGCTATAATGAAGTCGCAAAGTAATTATATCAGTGATACCCACTCGGCCTTTGACTGGCCATCTCAAAGTATGGAAAAAAAGATCTCATCTCTTGTCCTCCCTGTCTAATCATCAGTTCTAGAGGGTTTATGGGTGTCAATCTGGCAACCTTGAGGCCCACTCAGAGCAAAGCAGGCAAACAAGCAGTTTTGCTGCTATTATTAAATGAAATAAGTTATCACATAGGTTATGCTGCACATAAAATCGGATCACTTCAGCCCCCGACACAAACACCTACCACAGTACATTGTAAAACATTATCGAACTGCATGCCTAATACTCACACATCCACCGGCAAGGATCTCCGCTGGCAGAGGGATTGTACCCTCTTTGTCTGTGAATTTGTCTCTTACAAAATCGTTCATCTGTAAGACAAGGAGATGGTTTAATTTGTGGTTTGATTCCTATTTCAGCATCCCTACTGGTATATTTATGTGTAGTATATATTATATATAAGCAGCAAGAAAACATACCGTGAGTTTGATGGCCTTCTCCGGAGCCACTCCAATGAGCTGAGGGACAAGGCCTAGGGATAAAGAAAACCAGACAGACATTACCATAGCCATATAGCATGTTTATGCTACTGAAATATAAATATAAATAGTATTTTCACAAGAAAACTGCCAGAGATACTGCTGGAAGTGGAACGCCGCCATCTACATAGCACCTCTAATTCCATCGCCTCCAAAGCCTATTAGATTGTTTTTTTTTTTATAAAAATTCACAATAACTCTAGAAAATACAGTAATGTACTGTTATGGCTCTGTCTAGAGGAAAGCCGTGACACGTAAGAAGATGGTATGACGGACCTGATACTTTTGATTGACAGGAGTCAAAAATGAACTGATAGACAGGATTATGAACATGACAGAAGATCAGCCAGATGAAACAGAGCCTCAACGAGTGAATGTGAACCAGTATATGTAGTCTACACAGGTAGTGGAAACAAAGGAGTACTACATACAATAGGACAGGTACATACACTTATGAACGCTATTTACAGATTGTTACAAATAAGGTGACCACAACGTCTGGTGGTAAAAGACCGATTTGTATTTCCTATTAAAATGTATTATAATTTTTAAGACTTCAGCTATTAAAGCGAACGGACGTTGATCGGATGGACGTTAAACGATGCAAGTCTGTACACAGATCTCAGACCAGGATTGGTTAGAAATGCATCTGTATCTTAAAGATTGAAGTACATCTATTGCAGCTTGCTCGAACTGTGTGCACATCATGATGTGAAGCTAAACGGAAAAAAACTTAGACATTTCTGTTTTCTAGTATGTTTACGTTGTTATTGTAAATTGCATTCCCAAAAGCCACAAGAAGAAACAAACCTCTGTAGAAACCGAAGAAGCCCTCGTAGCGGAGGACTTTCTTTGCGCAATCGAAGCTGTTCTTGTACATGAGCTCGCCTACAAACGAGCCAGTGGAGCGCTGGTTCTGCATGCGGGTCTTCACCAGATCTATAGGGTACACTGCTGTCGCTCCCGTCGCTACACAGAGATAAACCAGACTAACATTTATGAACAAGACCTTAAGGTCACGCCAGAGCTATTACAGAACTTGACTAAAGGCTCCAGACTAGATGATGTTGGGCTGGACAGCACTGCCGCCTCACAGCAAGAAGGTCCTGGGTTCAATCCCAGACTGGAGCAGCCTGGGTACTTCGGTTTCCTCCCACAGTCCAAAGGCATGCATGTTAGGTTAATTGATTATGCTAAATCGGCATTCACTTGAGTGTGTATACAGTGGCGCTTGAAAGTTTGTGAACCCTTTAGAATGTTCTTTATTTCTACATAAACATGACCTAAAACATCAGATTCTCACACAATCCTAAAAGTAGATAAAGAGAACCCAGTTAAATAAATGAGACAAAAATATTATAACTGGTCATTTATTTATTGAGGAAAATGATCCAATATTACATATTAGTGAGTGGCAAAAGTATGTGAACCTCTAAGATTAGCAGTTAATTTGAAGGTGAAATTAGAGTCAGGTGTTTTCCATCAATGGGATGACAATCAGGTGTGAGGGGGCACCCTGTTTTATTTAAAGAACAGGGATATATCAAAGTCTGCTCTTCACAACACATGTTTGTGGAAGTGTATCATGGCACGAACAAAGGAGATTCCTGAGGACCTCAGACAGAGTTGTTGATGCTCATCAGGCTGGAAAAGGTTAAAAAACATCTCTAAAGAGTTTGGACTCCACCAATCCACAGTCAGACAGAACTGGTTACAAAAATGGCTGCCAATTTCAAGACCGTTGTTACCCTCCCCTAGGAGTGGGTCAACAACAAAGATCACTCCAAGAGCAAGGTGTGTAGTAATATTTGGCGAGGTCACAGAGGACCCAGTGGTAAACTTCTAAGCAACTGAAGGCCTCTCTCACATTGTCTAATTTAATGTTCATGAGTCCACCATCAGAAGAACACTTGAACAACAATGGTGTTGCATGGTAGCATTGCAAGGAGAAAGCCACTGTCTCCAAAAAGAACATTGCTGCTCATCTGCAGTTTGCTAAAGATCATGTGGACAAGCCAGAAGGCTATTGGAAGAATGTTTTTGTGGACGGATGAGGACCAAAATAGAACTTTTTGGTTTAAAAGAAAAGCCGTTATGTTTGGAAGAAAGGAAACACTACATTCCAGCATAAGAACCTTATCCCATCTGTGAAACATGGTGGTGGTAGTATCATGTTTGGGCCTGTTTTGCTGCATCTGGGCCAGGACGGCTTGCCATCACTGGTGGAACAATGAATTATGTCAGAGAATACTAAAGAAGATGTCAGGACATCTTTGTCCATGAACTGAATCTCAAGAGAAGGTGGGTCATGCTGCAAGACAACGACCCTAAGCACACAGCTGTTCTACCAAAGAATGGTCAAAGAAGAATAAAGTTAATGTTTTGGAATGGCCAAGTCAAAGTCCTGACCTTAATCCAATGAAATGTTGTTGGAAGGACTGAAGTGAGCAGCTAATGTGAGGAAACCCACCAACATCCCAGAGCTGAAGCTGTTCTGTATGGAGGAAATGGGATAAAATTCCTCCAAGCCGTGTGCAGGACTGATCAACAGTTACAGGAAACGTTTAGTTACAGTTATTGCTGCACAGGGGGGTCACACCAGATACTGAAAGCAAAGGTTCACATACTTTTGCCACTCACTAATATGTAATATTGGATAATTTACCTCAATAAATAAATGACCAAGTATAATAATTTTGTCTCATTTGTTTAACTGGGTTCTCCATCTACTTTTAGGACTTGTGTGAAAATCTGATGACGTTTTAGGTCATATTTATGCAGAAATATAGAAAATTCTAAAGGGTTCACAAACTTTCAAGCACCACTATATCACTACTCTTGATTTAACCTTGTGCGTGTCGCTGAAACGGCCACTGACGCCGATAGTGACGTTAAACAAACCAAGTAAACAAACAAATAAACAAGATGATGCTGAACCTTTAACAAGTACAGTGGTACCTCGGTTCTCGACCAACTCGGAACTTGTCGAATTCGGTTCTCTACGCATTTTGACTAGGAAAAAATGGTGTCTCGGGTCTTGTCATTTGCTCAGTACTCTGTGCACTTGCCTAAACCTGTATGAGAGTCGTTTCAGCTGAAACTAAACTCACGGTTCAGTACAGAGTGATTCAGTGTTCAGGTTCACAATAGCCCTTGCTCAGTGAAGATCTCTGTTTATTGTGTTTCTCTATTTTTACATCTACAGTACTGTATTCTCAGTGCAAATAAGCCTCCATGTGTCCTAACAAGGTTAGAGCCAACTGAAAGCAAATAAGGAACTGAATCCTCCACAAGACAGCCTGCAGTGAGCTTTGGAGCTATGCTAGCGCCCTGAGTTCATCAATAGAGTAAGTGTTTTGCTATTACTTTTCACTTTCAATCCATTCCTCACTACATTACATGAGATTTTTCAACACTATTATAAAATAAGCTTCATGTTAATGATTTTGGCCAACTGTAGGTTAATGCAAGTGTTTTAAACATTAACTTACTTAGCATTACTTATCATAGGCTCCAGTATGATGAAGTATAGACCCCTCCAAACCAAAAACACTCATTAAACTCCTCGGTTCATGATACATTTAACTTATGATGGATGTGTGGGAACATAACCCCAATATAAATCAGGGAGCACCTGTACAATACAACTGCATTCTGGACTGATTAACTCAATTTACATTATTCCTTATGGGAAAAATTTGCTTGTTACTCGTTTTCATTTCTCAACAAACCTTCTGGAACGAATTAACAACAAGAACTGAGGTACCACTGTATAGGGCATTTCTGATAAGGTGGTTAGAGGTCTCATGTCCAGAGAACTCAGGTTTGTTTCCTGGTCCTTATTTTGCCTGTTTGGAGTCTGCATGGACTTTTTCCCCCGGGTACTCTGATTACCTCAGATTCCAAAGACATGTTAGGTCAAATGGTCACTCTAAAGTGCCCCAGCGTAACTCAGTGAGTGAGTGAGTGTGCATGAGATCTCACCTCCAGCAATGGAGCCCAGGGTGAAGCGATATGCTGACTCAGCAACTTGCAGCCACACAGGACGAGATACATCACCGTGCATCTGAGGGACAGACAGAGATTTCCTATGAAGACCAGGCCATGTTTGCACATTTTTCTTTACTAAAGTTGACGATGAAGATTAAAGCACTTTAGGCACCCTACAAATAAAAAACTAAAGGAGTGCTCAGCATATCGCTAAATATTAGGGCTGTCAAAATTGTGTTAATTATGTTAATGTGCCAAATAAGCTGTTTAAACAACAAAAATTAATAAACAATAATAAAATACAATAAGATAACAATAAAAAACTGATTTCGCTATTCAATCACACAAGGCACCCCTACTCATGGGCTATGTCTGACATAATAACCAAATCTCTAATCCCTACATTCACCCATTTTTTAGAGTATAAAAAACAAAACCTAAATGATACGTGACACTTCTTTATACGTTTGCTCCCTACAATGCGACATAAACATAGATACTGGAGTAACTGCGCTTGTAATCACCTACAGCCTACA
Source organism: Ancistrus triradiatus (assembly GCA_025084515.1). NCBI lineage: Eukaryota > Metazoa > Chordata > Actinopteri > Siluriformes > Loricariidae > Ancistrus > Ancistrus triradiatus. Next base: position 337,448 of record JAJAGP010000443.1, on the reverse strand, counting down.
TACTACATTTAGGGCACAGAACTAGTGAGAGTAGTAAAGGATTTTGGATACTCCGAAATGAATACTTTGCATAACAATACTTCTGTATTCATTTAATTATTAAAAGCTAAGAAATACAGTCCATTAAAGCTTAGATTGTGCACTTGTATGGCTGCATACTGCATTTCAAATGATATACTATATCAGTGTTTCACCACCTTTTTGAGCCACAGCACTTATTTCACATTACAAAAATCACCAGGTACACCACCAAACAAAAATCTCACAAAAAGTATATTTACTGAAATATAATGAAAATCTAGTCTCAATTTACTTAGTGTGAAACCTGGGCCTGTTTAGTTGAACACAAAGCTGATCTCTTACTGCCCTCTAGTGGAAGAGAATGTAATTGTTCTGCCTGTAACTACACTCCGCTTTCTAGAGTACCAATCGAGTGAAATTGGATAATCTCCCACGGCACACACACCTGATGATTTCGCACAGCACACTTATGTGCCATGGCACAGTGGTTGGGAAACACTACTATATACACTCACCAGCCACTTTATTAGGTACACCTCGCTAGTGCCGGGTTGGACCCACTATTGCCTTCAGAAGTGCCTTAATTCTTCGTGCCATAGATTCAGCAACGTGCTGGAAACATTTTTCTGAGACTTTAGTCTGTATTGACATGACAGTTTCACCCAGCTTCTGCAGATTTGTCGATTGAACATCCATGACGTGAAACTCCCTTTCCACCACATCCCAAAGGTGCTCTATTGGATTGAGATCTGGCGACTACAGGCCATTTGAGTACCATTTGAGTACCGTGAACTCACTGTCATGCTCAAGAAACCAGTTTGAGATGATATGAGCTTTGTTACATGGTATATAATCCTGCTGGATGTAAATCTGAAGATGGTACACTGTGGTCCTAAACAGATGAACATGATCAGCAACAATACTCTGGGTTGCTATGGTGTTTAAACAATGATTATTTGATATTAGGCGGCCCAAAAAGTACCAAGAAAAAATCCCCCATCACCATCGGCAGGACGGATCCATGCTTTTCCGTTGTTTATGCCAAATTATGACCCTACCATCTGAATGTCACGGCATAAATCGAAACTCAGATCAGGCGATCTTTTACCTATATTCTCTTGCCCATTTTTGGCATTCGTTGTGGTCTTCTGCTGCTGTAGCCCATGTACTTCAAGGTCTGACATGTGGTCCATTCAGATATGCTCTTCTGCATACCTCGGTTGTAACGAGAGGTTACTTGAATTACTATTGCCTTTCTATCAGCCCGAACCAGTCTGGCCATTCTTTTCTGATCTCTGGCATCAACAAGGCATTTTCGGCCGGAGAACTGCAACTCACTAAATATTTTCTCATTTTTGGTCTGTTCTCTGTAAACCTTAGGGGGTGCTGTTAGGGGAAAATCCCAGTAGATCAGCAGTTTCTGAAATACTCAAGCCAGACCATCTAGCGCCAAGAACCAGGCCAAGTTCAAAGCCACTTAAATCACCTTTCTTCCCCATTCTGATGATCGGTTTCTACTTCAGTAGGTCATCTTGACCAGGTCTACATTCCTAAATGCACCAAGCAAAAATGGTGTGATTAAATTTAATAATTTGACAGCACTAATAAATACTGACCCACTGAATGATATGCCTCTCAAAGATTTTCGAACTAAGTGAAAGCATTTCCACAACATTCAGGACATTTTCAGTCAGTTGTACACAGTAACCAACCTGCTTCTGGGCTTCTGCTAGGTGATAGGGCAGTGCTCCCTCCTCCAGAGGAGATATCCGTTCAATATCAGCCAGGTTCAGGCGCCTACGAGAAACACAGAAGAGTGCAAAGTGTAAGGACACCAAATAATATTAGTTATTTAACAGCCGAGTAAAGTTTTATACTGAGGTGAGAAATTCATTCCGTATTACTTGCAATAATCTTGGTGAAAAGTGTATTCCAAATCATAAATGTGTAAATGCATGCATGCTGGTAACCCCGGACTACTGTTGAGTTGTTTTTTAAGAAAAAAGGTATTCAGGGTTGGAACTCTCTTCTACCTCTATTTGGTAGAGAGCATTTTCGGGATCGCTGGCACGAAACTGAATAAGAACTATTTGTAATACTAAATAGTAATATTGCAATCCTGCGAATGTCAAGTTCTTTTGGGAGCAGAAGCAAGTAGTGTGTACTGTTTAGCTACTAAAAGTTACTATATTTTAATACTACAGTATATACTTTTAATAGTACATCTTTCCCCACTTCACGCTTCAAGCTTTTGCTTGTCTGGCACCTGTCCTCAATGAACACGGGGCATGGACATAAGTGGTACCCTGAATGAGATGCCAGTCCACCACCTAACCAGTTACACCTAACCCAGCTGGAAGGCACCACCAGGACTCAAACCCAGGTGTGCTAGCGTAATAGACCTGACTGATCTATATTATGCAGCGGTGCTTGAAAATTTGTGAACCCTTTAGAAATTTCTATATTTCTGCACAAATATGATCTAAAACATCATCAGATTTTCACACAAGTCCTAAAAGCAGATAAAGAGAACCCAGTTAAACAAATGAGATAAAAATATTATACTTGGTCATTTATTTATTGAGGAAAATGATCCAATATTACATATTAGTGAGTGGCAAAAGAATGTGAGCCTTTGCTTTCAGTATCTGCTGTGACCCCCCTGTGCAGCAATAACTGCAACTAAACGTTTCCTGTAACTGTTGATCAGTCCTGCACACCGGCTTGAAGGAGTTTTAGCCCATTCCTCCGTACAGAACAGCTTCAGCTCTGGGATGGTGGTGGGTTTCCTCACATTAACTGCTCGCTTCAGGTCCTTCCACAACATTTCCATTGGATTAAGGTCAGGACTTTGACTTGGCCATTCCAAAACATTACCCTTTATTCTTCTTTAAAAACCATCTTTTGGTAGAACGACTTGTGTGTGCTTAGGGTCGTTGTGTTGCTGCATGACCCACCTTCTCTTGAGATTCAGTTCATGGACAGATGTCCTGACATTTTCCTTTAGAATTCTCTGATATCATTCAGAATTCATTGTTCCATCAATGATGGCAAGCCGTCCTGCCCCCAGATTGCAGCAAAACAGGCCCAAACCCATGATACTACCACCACCACGTTTCACAGATGGGATAAGGTTTCTTATGCTGGAATGCAGTGTTTCCTTTCTCCAAACATAATGCTTTTCTTTTAAACCAAAAAGTTCTATTTTGGTCTCATCCGTCCACAAAACCATTCTTCCAATAGCCTTCTGGCTCGTCCACGTGACCTTTAGCAAACTGCAGATGAGCAGCAATGTTCTTTTTGGAGAGGCAGTGGCTTTCTCCTTTCTCAGTGTTCTTCTGATGGTGGACTCATGAACGTTAGCATTAGCCATTGTGAGAGAGGCCTTCAGTTGCTTAGAAGTTACCCCTGGTGTGCTTTTGTGACCTCGCTCAACAAATTACACGCCTTACTTTTGGAGTGATCTTTGTTGGTCGACCCACTCCTGGGGAGGGAGGGAAACACAATGGTTTTGAATTGCATCCATTTGCACACAATCTGTCTGACTGTGGATTGGTGGAGTCCAAACTCTTTAGAAATGGTTTTGTAACCTTTTCCAGCCTGAATGAGCATCAACAACTCTTTTTCTGAGGTCCCTCAGAAATCTCCTTTGTTCTTCCCCTTCTTGATGCCTTTTCGTCGGGCCTGCATGATACACTTCCACAAACATGTGTTGTGAAGAGCAGACTTTGATAGATCCTGGTTCTTTAAATATAAGACAGGGTGCCCACTCACACCTGATTGTCATCCCATTGATTGAAAACACCTGACTCTAATTTCACCTTCAAATTAACTGCTAATCCTAAAGTTCACATACTTTTGCCACTCACTAATATGTAATATTGGATCATTTTTCTCAATAAATAAATGACCACGTATAATGTTTTTGTGTTATTTGTTTTTAACTGGGTTCTCTTTATGTACTTTTTAGGACTTGTGTGAAAATCTGATGATATTTTAGATTCCTATTATGCAGAAATATAGAATTTCTAAAGGGTTCACACACTTTCCAAGCTATCACCGCAGTAAACAAACACTATTAACAATGGGCAGGTTAAATTCCCCTGTTTGGGAATGAAGGCCAGAGAGCTGATACAGGATGTCCAATCTCCATGGACGTGAAGTGATCTGTCCGAACTTGTTAGCAGCATGAACAAACTCCTCTACAGAGACAAGCGAGAGAAAGAGGGAGAAAAATCACACAATGACTATTCAGTCCATTTCAAACAATTCCCACCATTGCCCACAAGTACCATCATTGTTTATGCACCATCAAGAACTTGTATACAATACCTGTACTCCACACTTTGCCCTTCCTTCTTTTTTTTCATTCTTTCGATCGGTCCCCTTCCTGCCTCTCTAACTTTATCTCTTTCTTGTATCAACGTACGCGTCCCTCCGCCTCGCTTCAACCGCGATCGCCCCCTCCTACTTTACGGTAATGTCAAGTCCATGCTTGAGTGATCTGTTCCGAACCTTCTCTGTTTGTAGCAGCATGAACAAACTCCTCTACAGAGACACAGAGAGAAGAGGGAGAAGATCCTACACCAATACTATTCCCTCAGCCCCGCTTCTCCCCGCTTCTTCCGTCCCCTTCTCCCTCGGGTTCCTGTTTTGTTTTTCACCAAACAATTCCCACCTTCCCAACATTACCATCTTTTTTCATCCACCCTCCAAGAACTTGTATACAATACCTTACTCCACAAAGACAAGGTTATAATATATCCAAACAAACAATGATAACACAACAGAACATAAAGAATATATACAATGTGCAACACCATACACTACGATTTGAGATTTGATTTATTTACCTTCCCCTCCATATTTTAACCCCACTGATCCTAGTCAGGATTATGCCGGAGCCCACCCCGAAACTCCACAGTATGTACCCTGAAAATGGGGGGTGCCAGTCCATTGCATAGCTGGGTTGCCCTCAACACCAGGCAATGATCTGTTGTGGTCCGGCCTCCAGACCTGTCAGACATGTGCCTCATGATGCCGGACCGGGTCGAAAACCAAAGCCAGGATTTCAAACAAACATGGAATTGAGGCTCCACCGCCTAAGCATCTGTCTATACTTTAGAATAAATGAAATATAACCCCGTATATTGTTATCAGTAACAAAAAGTTACCAGTAGGGGGAAGCAAACTGGGGTTAAGGGAGCACGTTTTCAGTTCTCCCACAAGGACTCCCAAACACAGACACAGGTATACGTACAAGCCCCCCCAACCTAATTTCTGTTATTCCTGCATTCATTTCCATACCCGCTTAATATGGCTCAGGGTCATGGGGAACAGAGGCCTAACTGGCAGAGCACAGGGTGCTGTAACATATGCATGTACACAGTCACAGTGGGTCACTATAGAGGCCAGTTGATCTAATGCATGTCTTTGTATGAGTAGCCCAGGGAAAAAACCCAAACAGATGGGGAGAACATGCAAACTCCACAAGACTAAGTCCAGGAATCAAGCCGGGGGAATCAAATCATCTCTGGACGCTGTGAGGACGCAGCACTAATCACTGCACCACTATTGTATTAATACAGACTGCAGGCATCTTTGGGGGGGGTGTAAAAGTCTCAGCCTATGTTGCACTACATAGAGAGCATGGTGCAAAGTGGCATACCTTTAGTGACAAGTGTGTCTTTGCGTGTTCCTGAGAGTGTGCTGTAGATTTTGCGATGAGTTTCCATGTTGTTGAGAAATAGAGTTAAAGGCGTTTGACGAAGAAGGAGAAGCTGACCAAGTGAGACGTACCGCCACCCATGCTGCCTGGAGAAGAAGCAACGAGATTCAAATTGAAAGAACAAAGTCACACCCATGTGGCAACAGCAGTGTGTAGATTCAGCTCGGAACTTGCTTGAATATAGACCCTACCACCACACTGTCCTTTCATGCAGACTGTACCCTGGTAAGATTTCAACCCCATGCAATAGCTGATAGCTAAATGTCTTCCTGTCATTCAGATTGAAATCGGTATATCCCGTGTAATATGTAAATCAGCTCTTACCACTGCACCACCCACATCCCGTGAGGTTCACAGATTTTAATTGCTCAAAAAAGAAGGATGCTGCATCATATCTTGTGGACTTAATTCCCTTAGGTTAAGAGGAAGGCACAAACTTCAGTAGCTGTTTTATTTCACCAAGTAGTTTGCAGATTATTTTGGACAGTGTCATCCGTCATCCATTTATTTCTATAGTGTTTGTTACAATGGAGCAATGTCTCAAAGCAGCTTCAAAAACCCCTAGGTCCACAGCACTAATTGAGCAAGCCTAGGGTGACAGCACCAGGAAAAAAATTAAATATGTTATAGGGAAGAAACCTTGGGAGAACCAAGACAAAGCAACCCAACCTTCTTGGGCAGGCTACATGATATAGTATGTAAGCATTAAACTAAGTTACCTCAGTGACTGTGGGCAGTAGATAAGGTATCCCAGCCACCTCTGTCCTTGAGAATGACCCTTAACTCACAACTGTATCAATGCCATAAATGTAAATCTCACTGCAGCTTTTTTTGGGACTGTTGTAGCCAGAAGGTCCATGGTTCAAATCCCATGTCTGCCAAGCTGTCACTGTTGGGTCCTTGAGCAAGATAGCATTGAGCAAGACCCTTAACCCAAACTGTAAGATTTTATAACTTATAAGTCCGCTCTGGATAAGAGCATCTGCTAAATGCTGTAAATGTTCAAGTCAGGGTTCAAGCCAAAAAGCTGCTACTGTTAAGCTCTTGAGCAAAGCCGGTAACCCTCAGTTGTGTGGTTTGTACCTTAGAAGATTGTATCAGTAGTTAGTCACACCGCATAAGGGTGTCTGCTAATTGCTGTGTAAATCTAAATATAAAAAGCTAAATCTACCTCATTAATAAGTCTATACTAATAGTTTAAATGCACTGAAGCTAAATATGAAAAAGAACATATTTAAAGAAAATTGAATAAATAAACTATAATAATACATAGACTAATAAATGAAAAATAATTCAATATTATGAAGAGTATAACAAAATGTGTTTCATGTGTTCACCATTATGCACGTCATCATTGTTTGGTCAGCCATCGACATCATGGATCACATATTTTCAGCCATGTTGTAGCATATTAGGCAGTGTTTTGGAGAGACTACAGCCTTTACACTTGTTTGATATGTGGCTACAATGAGTCTCAAACGCCTTACGCCAATCTTGACGTTGTCTGAACACCATATTATAACATAGGTATATCGCAAAGCTATATAGGATACTGTTGTGTACCGGTATTGACTAAATAAGAAACTAGTCAATAAGTCAAGTCAGATTTATTTATATAGAGCTTTTTACTATGGAGCATTGTCTCAAAGCAACTTTGCAATTTTAGATCATCTAACATCTACGTCCAATCCCAAATTGAGCAAGCCCAGGGCGACAGTGGCAAGGAAAAACCCCATAAGTGTTATAGGAAGAAACCTTTGGAGGACCAAGACTCAAAAAGGGACCCAACCTCCCTGGGCCGTAGTGTAGATGACAAATGTAAGAATGAAACTAATTTATCTAAAACTAACAAGCCATGGCGTCATAGTACAAATAATATGTAAAATATGCACCACTGGCAGTAAGTAGTCCAATACAGAGTCACTCCAGGATCTTGAGGCTAAGCAGGAAAGTTGTTGGCGGCAATAAGGAGCTACTAAGGAGCAGCGACCCAGATAAATCTCTCAAACCAATGCTATGCACACGGACCACTTTAGCTGCTTTCTCACTGACTCATCTGGATGCCGGTTCATGTCTGTGCATGCTGGTTCATCTCTCTGCATGCCCCGCTAATTGGCGTGCACACCTTATACTTCATCTGTAATCTCATAGTTCAGTGCTCATTTCTCTACCTTGTGTTTAATAAAACTTTCTGCACCAGACTTTCCATTACAACTCTATTTCAGTTAATGCATCTGGCAACCTAACATCATAGATTAAAATGCCCTTCAATACAAGGCCAAGAACACATGTGTGAGCGGACATTGTCCGGGGCTTACAGCACCTGTAAGTGCTCTTTGGGTCCATTTACACACACATCATTGTGATTGTCATTACTTTTTATGAGGGATTCCTATATTGTATGGTACAAGATGTCTGACTCATAGCAGCCAAAGCTTTACACTAGTACACGCAGCATGAGACCCATAGCTTTAATTAGAACATTCTCCAGGAATTGAATTAAAGCCAGTGTGACTCAATGTACCCCCGTGCACAAAACACACATTCAAACAAACAGACATACTTACAGAGACCAAATTTTCCTCCACAAACGAAGTCAGCATGTGGTGTCTGATGGTGGACATGATGTCACTGAAATCCACAGCTGAGATCATCCCGGTTTTGGCTTTGTCCTTTTGAGCAAACGCTTGCCGGGCATGTTCCAGTTGTAGCTCCTAAAGTAACAGAACCAGAACATACACGGAGAGCAACAGATCAATTAAGGTCTTCTATATTATTAGTGCAATACAACTTTCATACTTGACCCTCAATTTCGCACGTTCTAATAACAGAAAACTGTCATACAGTATGTTCTTATCGGTATTTGGTATTTGGTGTGTAGTTTGGAATGCAGTGCATGGACAGAATGGGGGTACACTCACTGGCTAAGTTTACATGAAGCCCAATAATCCGTTAACAACTGGATTAAGAGTTCAGATGGAACAGAATATTACACACACCTCGATCAGAATGAAGTAATCAGCCGGTGGCCGATCGAATGAAATTTATCTGATTGACTGGGGTGAGTAATCCTTTAAATAATAAGTTAAAAAAGAAGAATAACAATATATAGTTGTGTACTAAAGATTTGTTGTTTTAGCAAGGATATAATGACCATATATAATTATCTCAGTCTATTTAAGATAAAAACAGAGTTAGGTTTAGTCATGTTCTGAGCTATTTGACCAAAACAGTCCTGAAGTTCTTGTATCTGAAGTGTGCTATGTTACTTACTATTCCACTTTATTTAACAATATAGCAGTAGGATTTAAATTTTTGCAAAAGAGATGTACATTAGTTTTCCACTAATACACACTACTAGCAGAAGACTTAATATGTTTTCAGATTTAAATGCTGAATACAAATTTACTGTATTTTCTGGTTGTTTTCTAATAAAGAGACCAAGACATAATTCTATATGGCCATCATACCATTGCTAAAACAATGGTATATCTAATCTAACGGTGGCCTAAGACTTTTGCAACAGACCATCTCACAGCCGACTCCAGACCACAAATGAGCAAGCCAGAGATGACAGCGGCAAGGCAAATCTCCCTGACACCATTCAGAAAGAAATAGTGAGAGCAATTGGTATAAATGGAGGTACAGGTATGGGCTGTGTAATGTTCGTGTTATGTTCTGTGAAAAGGGACGTTGACTGGACATTACCATAGTCATGTGGCCATTTTATGCTGCTGTCAACAAAGGGTATTTTCACAAGAAAACTGTGCAAACGATACACAAATGCTTCACAGATACCACTGAAAATCTGTTTAAAATGAAAGAAAATTCATAATAATTAGGGAAAACACAGTAACGTAGTGTTATGACCCTGTCTAGAGGACAGCCATGACACTTCAGAGGATAGCATGACTGCAGTGGCAGACTAGAATCAGGCCCTTTAGGTGAGCAGCGGTTTATAAGCCACAGCGTCCAGAGTTAAAAGACAGATTTTTATGTCTCATTATAATTGATTATAATTAAGACCTAGACCATTAAAGTGAATGATCGTTAAACAGTGCATACCTGTACTTAGATTGTTTTAGTGTGCATATAAACAATTTGTTTAGAATTTGCAATCGGAGTGATTTCATTTTCATGTAACGTACTGACATCTTTTTCCCCCAACACTAATTCCATGCCCTTCATTGCTGGCAATCCAGCTACCAGTTCATCATACATAATAAATGTTCTCCACTGCCCGAGGCAAAGTACAACAGTGGCACAGTAGCACTATTATTACTATTATATACAGCAACTTAATTAGCCCTACTTTCAAGCATGTTCAAACTCTAAAAAGGGGACAGATTAGCCGAAAGTCTAAGTTTGTCTGCATTTTAATGGGTACACGCGTGTTCCACTGATATGCAAACCACTTGGCACCATAAGAGAGAAGAAAGATTAAGCACAGTGTGAGAAATGTGTGGACCACATCTGTGTCTCACCAGTATACGAACTGATTCCGATTCATACAACGTGTTAAGGCAGAAATGGTTTGAAGTCAAGCTTGGAGAGACCAAATATTGGCAATTATTATAATTATGTGGCATATAACAATATTAGTGCATTGTGTGTGTGTTTACCTGCAGGAACTGCGTGAACTCCAAGTAACTGAGGTGCTTGGTTCGGTCATGGCCAAAGTGAAGCCGGATAAATTCACAGTCCCAGTTAAAGGGTATATGGTGATGCACAGTCGTTTGGCTGAAAATATCACGCACATTCTCTGCACACAAGCACAAAAATCAATGTCACATCAACTTCGGTACTTTGGTAGCATAGTGGTTAAGGTACTGGACTATGGAGCAGAAGGTTGAGGGTTCAAATCCCATCGCTGCCACTGTTGGGTTCTTGAGCAATACCCTTAACCCACAATTGCTTGGATTGTAAGACTATCAATTGGTAGTCGCTCCGGATAAGAGCGTCTGCTAAATGACAAATGTAATGTATAAAAAGGTTATTAGCTGCTCCAACTTTTAGTTAGTGAGCTTCTTTTTAACGGCAAGTGGTAAACTTTTACGCCATTGGCCAATTGGGCAGTACCTGATCTGTGGGGGTCCTGACCATTAGAGAACAGAGTAAAGGGGACTAAAAGTACGTAGAGACAGATGGTAATTGTAGAACTACAAAGTGCAGTGACCTCTAAAACAGAATATATAAGCAGAATATAAATTGAACAACATAGAAAGCCTAAGACCTTTGCACAAAACTGTATGTGTACACATATAAATTAATCTTGAATACACTGATTATCTTCTCACACAAGATTGTTCTTCAATTTTGACTGAACATTAAAACAAAACAAATGCTTAAAACACAAGATAACACTATATCTGTGGAACAGTATTAGTGAGTCATAATTGCAGTAGTTAAAAAACAAGCAGGACTCCATTTTACATCTTATTAGCTGTTAAATGATTGTGACGGCTTATGCAAATCTCACTGCTAGAACAACTCTGACTCACTCCATTCACACACCCTTACCGAAGGAGATGTCTCCAGTGCCAGTTTTATCAAAAAGCTGGAAGGCCACGATGAAGAGAGCATCTGGCACACAGAGCACAGACTCAAAGGCCAGAAACTCCTGGAACGAAATCAGCCTGCACATGGAAGAACACAAACACCTCAAATCATTTATTTTCACTGTTCAGTAAACAGCATAGATATTAGGCACGGACTGATATTACATTCACTTAAAAAAAAAAAAACTACAAAAAAAAAAAAAAAAAACCAATTCTGGCACATTCAGTGCAAATGCAGTTGAACCTGTTGTACAAGATTAAGCTGTACCCTTATTGACCCGAGGACATCAAGTCACTCAGCTGAGAATCATTAGTTAAACACACAGGTTAACTGATAGTTCTATAAACAACAAAAAAACAACACCAATTCTGGCACATTCGGTGCAAACGCAGTTGAACCTGTTGAACCACTACAAGATGAAGCACCAAAAAGGCTACATAAAGCCAAATAGCAGTGACAACCACATGGGTGCAGTGGTGAAAAGGGACTCTCTTATGGCAGTTCTTTTGTTAAGCTATAGTTTTATTACAAAGAAAAAGAAGTTTAGTTGCTTTGCTCAGTAGATTGGTCACTGCCATAATTGTAATCCTGTTTACATTTTTAAATTTTACACCACCAAGAAAAAAATAAATCACATTATTTTGTGTCGTCTACACATCAGCGATGAATCGTTTTTCTTCATTAAGTTTTGTTTTAAATATCGTGAGAATACCCAATCCTCAGTTGCGTATCATGAATCGAATAATGAACCGAGAGCATGTGTTCAAAATGAATCACTAACTCCTTAGTAGTGTTCCTAGTCCATCATCAGTAATGCAGTATTTAGGGAGACTATCTACTTGACTAGCTAAGTAGCACTCAAAACACAGCGGAAACCTACAATGCTTCCTCTTCATCATGTCCGAATTAAAGTCAGTAAAAGCACTGTGCTGTTCATGTGTGGTTGACCAGCACAGAATCGGTTGTATGAGACCACCTGAAGCCGATCACGAAAAAACCGACCGAATCCGTTATATATATGTAAATAATGAAGGCTTTTTGATTACTCCTAAGGGTTTGACTCTGCCCCACAAAAAATACACAAATGCATGAAGCAGGTTTGCCGAATGTAAACAAATTTTTATTGTTGCAATCTGGCAACGTTCTTAAAGACACAGTTTTTTAAGAGAGACGTGCCTATTTTTGGCTGAAGTATTAAGACAGCCCCTGAATTCTGAGTTCATCATTACTCTGAATCAGTCTCCAGAGTTACTGCGTTCATAAAGGGGTTCTCCTTTTGCATCTCCGATCTCTTTATAATCCATTTCTGTTTTCTGACCTTTAATCTGACAGAGCCTTTTCCAGCTGTTAACAGACTGTTTCCAGGCTGTGGTGTATATTATGCTACCTGGCTAACGAGCTTTACACAGCATGCTATTCGGTGATGTAGTCCTACTCCGAGCTCAGCAGTGCTCATAGCGGCGAAAAAATATTATATAATGTACTGCCTGTTTGTTAGAGCTGTGCTTCTGCTATGCACCATTATGGAGGTATATGAAAATGCATACTGGATGGGAAATTAACACCGGCGTACCGGTTCAACCAGTATGAGTGTCTGGTGACACTGACTTTTTTGCTGATTTTCAAAAATGAAATGCCACTACGCATAAAATAAATCTAATATTTCTGCAAGTCTTTATTTGCTGAATTCAGCATAATGGAAGAAATGGAAAAAACTTGCAGAGACATAAACACAATTAATGTTAAGAATTCTTTTGTTGTAGAAAATATTCAAAATACACAATCTGACCAGGGGCCCAAATATTTGCATATATATTTGATATTTATATCTACAGATCAAGTGTTTCTGATTCAGCTGGAAATCTAAAGTAGATCCAGGAGATTAAATGAGAGTTAGGGAACTGGAGGAAGGAGCCCAGAGAGGTGTAACTTTCACACTGGGCTTCTCAATGCAACACACACCGCTGCAAACTCTCACTCTTACACTCACACTGAGCAACACAAGTAGGCATGTGCAGATAGAAACCGTAGCCATCTCCTTAACTAATACTTTACTAATAATGTTTAAGCATTAGAACGAGAGGGAATGTGTTATTGCGAATAACATCACGAAAGTAATTGATAATTACAGCCATGATGTTATACAGTGGTATGAAAAAGTTTGGGCACCCCTGATAATTTTCATGATTTTTCTTTATAAATCATTGGTTGTCCAGCTCAGCAATTTCTGGTAAATATATCATATAGCAGATGAACACCGTGATATTTGAGAAGTGAAATTAAGGTTTTAAATAGGTTTTTATAATGTAAACAGAAAGTGGTGCCAAGCTAATTAATTTAAAAAAATTATTCAAACTAAATTAGGCAGGTGCATAAATTTGGGCACCCTTGTCATTTGAATACCTTTAGCACTAATTATGAGAACACAAAATTTGTTTTGTAAGCTCATTGACCCTTGATCTACATACACAAGTGAATCCAACTATGAGAAAGTGTTAAGGTGGCCAATTGGAAGTTTTTCTCCTCTTTGTATCTTCTCTGAAGAGTGGCAACATGGGAGCCTCAAAACAACTCTCAAATGGCCTGAAAACAAAGGCTGTTCTTCCAACATCAATGGTTCAGGGAAAGGGAAAAGCTCTCTCAGAGATTTCAGCTGTCAGTTTTCCACTGGTGAGGAACCATAGTGAGGCAATTTGGAAGACCACAGGCAACAGTTCTAGTGAAAAGAACTCCCGAAAGTGGGCAGACCAAGAAAAAAAATGTTCAGGATAAGCAGAGGCTAAGGTGGGTGAGAAACATTCATAAGTCAAGCCCAACAGAACCACCTTCCAAAGACCTCAAACCTCATCTTTTGCTGCCAGAATGGTGTCCACTGTTTCATGTTTCAAACTATACAGCGCACTTTTTGCACAAGGAGAGGCTGTATGGAGAGTAAATGCAGAAGAAAGCCTTTTCTTGCGACAACGCCACCAAACAAAGTCCCTTGAGGTGTGGCTACAAGCACATTTGGACAAATCCCAGCTTTCATTTTGAATTAAAGTGCTGTGTAACTGATGAAACTAAAATTGAGTTTAATTTGCATAACAAGGAGCGGAAAAAGAACACAAGCATCCCAAAGACAACACTTGCTACCCCACAGTAAATTTGGTTGCGGTTTTCCATATGCTGTGGGACTGTGGTGGCCGTTGCAGGTACTAGAATCTTGTTTTAAAAGTTGAGGGTCGCCATGATTTCCAGTTATAACTCCAGATTCCTTGAAACAATTGTTTCAAGAATCCAGGTGAACAAAGTTTGCACGAGGCCAAACGACCACCAACCCTGCTCCAAAATCCTCACCTACGGCATTTCCATGCAGAGGGAACCAGTAACAACGTTCTGGAATGGCCATCCTTAGTCCCCAACATGAATAAATTACTGAAAAAATGTGGGCTTGTCCATGCCCTTTCAGAAACCATCAAACTGACCTGAACTGGAGATGGTTTTTCTAAAAGAAGAATGGTCCCAAAGCACCTTTCAACCAGAATCCCCAGACTGGAAGCCTTTGTAGGAATCAATTTAGCGGCTTGTTATCTACAAAGGAGGATCTACTAAATATTGATGTAATTTTTCTGTTGGGGTGCCCAAATTTATGCACCTGCCTAATTTTGTTTGAATAATTACTGCACACTTTCTGTAAATCCTATAAACTTCATTTCACTTCTCAAATATCACTGTGTTCATCTGCTATATGATATATTTACCAGAAATTGCTGAGCTGGACAACCAATGATTTATAAAGAAAAATCATGAAAATTATCAGGGGTGCCCAAACGTTTTCATACCACTGTACAACCTCAAGTGTTCTATTGCTTTTATACTTCAGCTTTTAACATCAAAATAAAGAAACATATCAATGCAGGCCTACATATCATCCTAAATAAGCTTTAATACTAACACCTTCCGCCAAAAAGTAGGTCCACAACAAATGAGTTGTTGCTACGCAATGGTAACAATTATCTCAATCTATACAGCTCCAATAACCACACAAATTGTTACAGAATTCCAGAAAAAAATATGCACTTGCAAACAGCCTTCTGGACACATTCCAAAGCTTCTATTCATGCCTACTTCACTGTTCTGAATGCCTCTCTGTGTTTGCTTGTTTGGGGTTTTTTGGATCGGCGTTTTATGCCATGTCCGCTCTTTGGTTCCGTTCATGGCAGAAGTGATTATGTAAAAAGAAGACCAGCTTGTGTGTCTCTGTGTTTAAGTTCTGGCCATTAGAAATAAGCTTACATTATTTAAACGTCATATGCGCTCCATTTGTTCACTATTTGGCCTGCTCTCATATTAACCTTTTTTTCAGTCATTTTTTTTTTCACTTTACGTTTGCTCAACTTTTTCGCGTCTTAAAAACGTCAAGTGATTTATAGCATCATGTTTCACCAGGTCACACAAACGCAAGGTAACAATCAGCACATTCCTAAGTGCATTAAATAAAATCCGAGACCTGACGTGCATATCTTACCCGTCCTTTGTAGTATCTGCGACTCCAGCAAGCAGCTGCACAGTTTTGGGGTTGTGATGGATTTGTGTGTGAAGGCCCAAAAACTTCTGCACAAAATCACTCGGGGTCATGAAGCGTTCGCCATCTTTATCCACGACGCTGGCATACTGAGGAAGGAACATAAACGTGTGAACACATGTACATGTAAAACATGCCTAAGTGTGCAATAGGACCTAGGAACAGATCTTCTGGGTAAAAGTTCAAATCCCAGCTAGGCTTGGGTGGACAATATTACTGCACACTGCAAAACCTTGAAGTAAAATGACTGTTCTTTCATTTTCTTTAACATGCGACATTTGTTTTTCATTGATCGTTCTATGCAGTATAAAACTCTGTACTTAATAACACACTATAGATACTGAACATCAGGTAATTACGTACACATATACCAGTGAAGGCTGGGGTTTATGAAAATGAAACAAACTGAGATCCAAATTTCTGTGGAGAATAAACGGACGAGAAGCCTTTTATTCCAACCTGAACAGACATGGAAAACACACCAGGGGAGTTGTTGGTGTGGTGCCCTGTGGCGAGGTAACTTCCACTCTGTTACCTTCAAAAAGGGAAGATGATGAGGATTGACTGGCCAGAAATGGTGTGAAGGATTTAACCCCAACGATCCACCGAGTTCCAATTATTTTAACAGCCATTTATTAGAAAAATAATATCAAGCAGCATAAGCACTTTATCCCCATATGGCAATTCGACTGCATGGTACTTATATACAAACATCAGAGGAAAAGTACTTTTTTGAAATATTCTGCAATGCTCATGTGGTTCCTCCTAATTGAATCTTGATAATATAGTTTATCACAATAAAATACTTTATGGCTTAGAGTTAAACGGCAGTCTAAATTTCATTAGACCCAAGCCTAACGCCACTATAACAGCTGCTACCACTTTTGGGCACTTGGCAAGGCTCTTAAACCCTGGGTTGTTGTGTCTTAATTGTAAGTCGCTTTGTATAAAACCATCTCCAAAATGAATATAATGTGAATTTCAAAATGTAAATGTGTCCTGTTAATACTCATTTAAACAAAAACGTTTATGATCTGTGTGAATGAAATGCCATAACCACCAACTATAATGTACAGTCTAACCTCGTTGTCTCGCCAACCTCATCGCTCGCCACCTGTGAGGTTAGGATGGATTTCCTCCATGCACTTTACCTCGAATAGCCGTCAACCTCGCATCTCACCCTCACCAAGCTTAAAAATGTGTTAAATGTCCTGCCACTAATGAAGTTCTACCCCGCTAAGCTGCCATGTTTTAGACCATCAGTAGATGGCACTGTAATCCTACTTCAAATTTGCAACGCCGGATGATGTACAGCCCCTGGCTGTTATCAAAGACGGGGGCACTAGGTCTTGGCCCCTTTGTAGTAACGGGACGTGCACGAGTAGTAGCCAGAATAATGTTTAAAAAAATCGTATTTTTCTGTGTTATTTGAACCCAACAACGCAAGTAAGTTATATAGTTTTTGTTAGATTATACCAGCAATTCTAAATATGCATTTTAAACTTTAATTTCTCTTTTGGTTTCGAATATATAGGTCTCTCGCCATTCAAAGAGATAGGATTCTGGTCTTGTATGGCTGGAAATAACTGTGAACAGACTTAATGACTTATCTTAAAATCCACGTGCTTTGCATCACATAAACAATCTATGAACATAAATGTGTCTGTATGATCATGAGGGCTGCACAGTAAAACACTATGTCAGGTATGAATGTCATTTAGTCTATTTCTTTTGTCTCCAAACTCGCCACACGCCAAAAGTAGTCATGAAACAGATGTGGGCAAGATAACGAGTTGACTAGACCTCTGAAATTAGATAAACCCGTGTATCTGCACAGTCCTGAATATAAATGTTATGGCTAATGACCTCAAGTTCACCTAAGTGTTGATGAACTCTGTAGTGATTACCCATGGCTTTATCTTTCTCTGAGGAATAATATGACATAAAACAAAGGACAAAATCATTTAGTCATTCAATAGCATGAGGGAAGATTTAAGAATGAACCAAATGACAAGAAAAATGCCTTGACCTTGCATAATGTCTGTATCACTGTTAGAGCAATAACTAAGAAGACCAAGATAACTGTAGCTGTACTTCAGTTTGGCGAGCACTGAGAATGCTTTTCAGTGCAAGCATTTTGGGAATCCTCACTCGCTATGAATAGCACTATTTAAATGCCGTACACAGTGTTCACACTTCAAACAAGGGTTTTAAATAGCAGAGAATGTGATTACGAAATTGAACAACTCAGAGGAACCAATACACCCTCAAATGAGATCACTGCCAGTGCAAGACATGTGAGGGAGTAAAAGTCTAAAGGACACTTCAAATAATTTTAACGTCAACAAAAATTAGTAAGTAATTCAAAACACTTTGTCGATCAGAGCAGATGCATTTAGCTTGAGGAGCAGAAGCAGTGTAGAAGCAGACCTTCAGAAATATTAAACAAGAGATCTGTAATCACTGTTCATTTACAGCATTTAGCAGACGTCCTTTATCCAGAGCGACTTACAACTTATACAGTCTTACAATCCAAGCAATTGTGGGTTAAGGGCCTTGCTTAAGGACCCAACAGTGGCAGACTTGGCAGAGGCAGGATTTAAACCCTAGACCTTCTGGTCCATAGTCCATAGTAAGCTAGGCCACCACTGTACAATTATTATTATTTTTTTTTTTTTATTATGCATCTTGTAACACCAAAACGCAACGTAAATAACCAAACAAACACCTTTTAGTTTACTCAGTATTTTTGAACATTTCTGTCAGACAAGAAATATTAATCTGATGATAACTTTTCACTCATTTGCTGCCAGGCAACAAAGTCAGTACTAGTCTACATTATGCCAGCGAGTGTCGGTGTAGTAGGACATGCTTATGGGTCACTCTGACAAATAATCACCACGTTACAACAGCAAGCCTCAGTCAGTTATTCATTTACACAGTACATATACAGAGGCAAAGCCTGTGTTTACTAACCTACTGAAAATCAGAAAGGCTCGGAGGGAAATCTTAATGCTTACTGTGGGACCTTGTCATTTAAAGGCCAGTAAATCTGTGTAATCTTTATGTGCATTTGTGTTAAGACGTCTTAGAGATGAAATGAACATTACAGATGCATTGACTCATTGTTTTCATACAATACCATGTCGGCTGATCCTGATACTGATCTCACACAGATATTCAGAGTAAATCATCTGCAAGCTTCTTAATCTGATTTATGCAACAACAACAAAAATCACAGAAATAACAGTGGCATTTAAGGCATGCCACTTATGTCTGGGTTTGTTGTTGTTGTTGCATAAATGTTCTGTTGATCAAATGATCTATTTCTTTTACTTAAGAGCCTACGTTTTACTTTATATTGATAAGTGTAGGATTTCATGATAAATCACCCATGCTTAAAGGACTGTGGTAGCCTAGCGGTTAAGGTACTGGACTCTGGCCCAGAAGGTCCAGGGTTCAAATCCCACCTCTGTCAAGCTGCCACTGTTGGGTCCTTGAGCAAGACCCTTAACCCACAACTGCTTGGATTGTAAGACTGTACCAATTGTAAGTCGCTCTGGATAAGGGAGTCTGCTAAATGCTGTAAATGTTTCATTATAAAGAGTGTAATTAATCCTGTTTAATTAGATGAAGTGCAGCACATTTTGAATATAAACCACTGATATATTTGAATAGTACTTTTTAAGAATGTGTTGCTACTGATGCATTTTGTCTGCGATCAAATGTATTGTGAAAATGTATTTAAATATTGTCATAACATTTTACCACCTCGCCCACCCCTATGTAGTATTAGTGCCCAATACCAAAGCAAAACAAAACAACAAAGAACATCTAATCATTCTCAACTATTAAAAAGAAACATTCTCATCATCATTTGACTTGTGTCTCTTTTTTATGACAGCAATTTACCATTCTTAATTGTCTGTTTTATAAGCATACATCGTCAGAAAGGCATAACACTTGACAGCCTTGGACTTGTGATTCACTTAATGTATTCAAATAGAGGATTTGTAGAGCGTTTTATAATTGTATAATCATTAGAGATATAACCAAAGTACAGTAGCCACAATTTCAGTGCATCTCTAATAAAGTGTTCTACAAGACCCGTGTTATGTTTTCAGCCAAAGTATAAAATACAAGAAAGAAATTCTTTAAGAGAAAAAAAGATTCATGAGAGAGCAGAGACAAATGCACATAGCCATAAAATAAAGCTAGGGAACAAAGTCTTGAACTGTGAGCACTCCGAGAGCACATGTATGTAAAGGAGCTGCCAACAGAAATCAATATGCCAGTTTTTTTGTTGTATCACTTATTTAACCCTTAAGCTCACAAATATATTCCTCCATGGACTACTTAAATATATACTTCCTAAAAAGTCACGCGACATTACATGTATATGATGCAAGTCAGTATGAACTGAAATGTCCTTTCACTTCATAAAAGGCTAAAGAAACGTTACAGCTCTGCTACAATACAAAAAACAACAACATAAAAAAACGTATGAATGATTGTTTGTCATTTCCATTTAGTGCAAACCACGTGTCCTTGTTCTAAAATTAAGTGAAAGTGGTTCTTGTAGGTCTGTACCGAGGAGCTAAATGACGGTTCCGCGTGTCTTCAGAACTTCACATGTACAAATTAAATACAACATTCCTGCAACATTCCTACAAACACTTTGAGAATCCTCTGCCATTCTTTTGATTATATGAACAATACTTGTTCTATCAGATCATCATTCTAAACATTACTTTAACCTGGCATGCTGTCCTTTTGAAAGTCTTTTAACACTTGCCAAATGGCGATCCAAACCTGCGTGCAGTGTTGCATCAGATTACGTTTAGAGTGCATATACAAACAGTTCAATCAAAATCTGCTATCGATTTCAGTCAGACTGATGAAAGCCTCCGCATCTAGGCGTGGGCAATGAGGCATTTACTGGTTAATTCTTTTCCGTAATGTAATGATAAAAATTAAACTTTCATATATTTTAGATTCATTGCACACCAACTGAAATATTTCAAGTCTTTTATTGTTTTAATACTGATGATTTTGGCATACAGCTCATGAAAACCCAAAATTCCCCACAAAATTAGCATATCATGAAAAGGTTCTCTAAACGAGCTATTAACCTAATCATCTGAATCAACGAATTAACTCTAAACACCTGCAAAAGATTCCTGAGGCTTTTGAAAACACCCAGCCTGGTTCATTACTCAAAACCGCAATCATGGGTAAGACTGCCTGACCTGACTGCTGTCCCAGAAGGCCCATCATTGACACCCTCAAGCAAGAGGGTAAGACACAGAAAGAAATTTCTGAAAAATAGGTGTTCCCAGAGTGCTGTATCAAGGCACCTCAGTGGGAAGTCTGTGGGAAGGAAAAAGTGTGGCAGAAAACGCTGCACAATGAGAAGAGGTGACCGGACCCTGAGGAGGATTGTGGAGAAGGGCCGATTCCAGAGCCACCGTGCACAGGCGTGTGCAGGAAATGGGCTACAGGTGCCGCATTCCCCAGGTCAAGCCACTTTTGAACCAGAAACGGCGGCAGAAGCGCCTGACCTTTGCTACAGAGAAGCAGCACTGGACTGTTGCTCAGTGGTCCAAAGTACTTTTTTTGGATGCAAGCAAATTTTGCATGTCATTCGGAAAGGTGCCAGAGTCTGGAGGAAGACTGGGGAGAAGGAAATGCCAAAATGTCTGAAGTCCAGTGTCAAGTACCCACAGTCAGTGATGGTCTGGGGTGCCATGTCAGGTGCTGATGTTTGTCCACTGTGTTTTATCAAGGGCAGGGTCAATGCATCTAGCTATCAGGAGATTTTGGAGCACTTCATGCTTCCATCTGCTGAAGAGCTTTATGGAGATGAAGAGTTCATTTTTCAGCACGACCTGGCACCTGCTCACAGTGCCAAAACCACTGGTAAATGGTTTACTGACCATGGTATTACTGTGCTCAATTGGCCTGCCAACTCTCCTGACCTGAACCCGATAGAGAATCTGTGGGATATTGTGAAGAGAAAGTTGAGAGACGCAAGAGACCCAAACACTCTGGATGAGCTTAAGGCCGCTATCGAAGCATCCTGGGCCTCCATAACACCTCAGCAGTGCCACAGGCTGATTGCCTCCATGCCACGCAGCATTGAAGGATTGAATCGCATTGAATCCATTCTGCAAAAGGATCCCCGACCAAGTATTGAGTGCATAACTGAACATCATAATCTGAAGGTTGACTTTTTTTGTATTAAAAACACTTTTCTTTTATTGGTCGGATGAAATATGCTCATTTTGGGAATTTTGGGTTTTCATGAGCTGTATGCCAAAATCATCAGTATTAAAACAATAAAAGACTTGAAATATTTCAGTTGGTGTGCAATGAATCTAAAATATATGAAAGTTTAATTTTTATCATTACATTACGGAAAAGAATTAACTTTATCAAAATATGCTAATTTTTTGAGAAGGACCAGTAGTGCAACCCATTCCTCTTCCACTGGAGATTCCATGCCTGTTTATCTCCTAGCAGATAGTGTGGCGTAAATATCAAAGATAATTTATTAGAAAGGGTGTCCACATGGTTCTGGACATATAGAACGCGTTCACATGTGAACAATAATCCAATCATAAATGGAGTTCTGCATTTATCTGATTATCCAAGTAATCTGTAAGTACTTTAATAACGTATAAAAGCATATTCCGGTTTCTTAGATCTCGAAATATTTCTTAGATCCAGGAATCCACTCAAGAGAGCTGGATTTGAACTCAATAATTGGATTTCTCAGCTCATGAATACCCTTACTCTGATTTCAGTCGATGTTCTTAGTCTGTGCATGCACGCAAATGTAACTGTACAGAGTCTCAAGATGTCACGGAAGCAACGAGCAGAATCAAACAGTTGCCAGGTCTGCATAATCTAAGCGACTTAGTTTCTTTTGGGCTTGTTTCTGGAGACCTGGTTATTTGTTTCTCTCGTGAGATCTGACAACCCTAGAATTAAACACGGCACTGCTGCAGAAATGGCTACCAAAACATTTTGAAAGACCCTAAAATGCAGTATACGCTTAATGAAACGAATTTCAATATTTAGTTACACAATTTTGAAGTTCACAACGCAGTGTTCTGTGAGATTATTGCCTGGTTGTAAAGCCCACATCATGTAAATCCGGATTTTTCCCAAAACTGAACACTCAAGTGTGTGTAAACTCACTGATCGGATTTTCTGAAGTTATTGTTTATAGCATGCATGTAAACGCACTCAGTGTGTACCAATCTGCTGCTGAAGAACATCATATTGCCCAAACTGAGTAAAGAGTCATGCCGACACAGGGCACCTGCCCAGCTTGTAGATTACAAATGTCTCTTGAACTACGCAATCCTAAAGTGCTGCAATGCAGGATTCAAAAGAATCCTATCTACGATGGACATGCTTATCAGACACACCCTAAACTGTACTGTTTGTGCTTAACCCTTTCGCAATGACATTTTTTAAAATCTAAACACTTCTGTCCAATACACATTCTGCTCACAGTGCCAGTATCATCCTGCATTAAGTACAAGCTCAACATAAACAGTAACTGAACCCAACATGGTATGCAAATATAAAACATTACCTTTTGGAAGATGACCTTGAGCTCGTTGGGGTCGGCCCTTTTGGTTGACTGCACCTGGAAAGAAGAGAAGCTTTTAATGCTGTGTGCAGATTTGCTACTGGAACCAGACCTTTACCTTGTCAATACAGTGATGGATTAACATGATGTGCTTTCCTAAGTATGGCAGGCATCAGACATCCATCCAATGCAGTGAAGCTTTAGCAAACGTGTTCCTACTTCTAAATTAACCAAATCATAAAAAACGTGCATCATAAAAAATGCTGTGGGTGGTACTGTGGTCTGCACAAGCCTACTGCAGCAGTGACCCAGGTCCTGCAACCAAGACCGGGCAGAGTGAGGAGAAAACATGAAAAAATATAGGGCCCGCATGCTAAAAGACAAAACTGTAATTGATTTTCTTTACATACTCAATATTTTAATCCATCATGTCCAGTATTTCTTGTATCTCTTCCTTGCCAAGGCGTTCAGTTTTTGAGTCTGATCTCGCTACTGTTCAATTATGGCAGGGGTGTCCAAAGTCCCGCTCTAGGCCCAAATGCAGCCAGTGGACAGATTTTAAATAGCCAAACCTTTTTCTAAAAAACCAAACCTAACACATATAATGCATTTACATTTACAGCATTTAGCAGACGCCCTTATCCAGAGCGACTTACAATCCAAGCAATTGTGGGTTAAGGGTCTTGCTCAAGGACCCAAAAGTGGCAGCTTGGCAGAGGTGAGATTTGAACCCTGGACCTTCTGGGCCAGAGTCTAGTACTCTACCCGCTAGGCTACCACAGTCCCAGTAATGCAAACGAGGGCATAACACTACCCCTGGCATTAGTTTCTCTTCCTGCATGTTGTAGCATCTGGTTTGAACTTTAACACAAGGACTATTTATACAATATGTTTGCTGGTTATGTGACTTCAGAAATATAAGACTTGCTTTGTTATGGAGTTCTGTAGGCCTGGTAATGCATAGCAACAGAATAATGAAATACAATCTACATGAGAAATACAGACGGAAGACACTCGACATGTTGTCAAGACAGTATTATGCATTAATGTTTTAAATAAAATGTTCAGCCTAAATAATCTGCATTAAGCAGTATATGTTTCAACGTTTTGATATCCTGTTGCAGTTATTGTGCAAAAATGAAATTCAGTAGTTAAAAATTGTTCTGCAATTTGTTTTTTCATATTTTTAACACAGCGTATCGAATACTTTGTGAATAACATTTTTGGAAAGACAGACCGACCCTTAGACATTTTTGATGTGGTCCAAACTGGCCCCTTTGATAAAACGTTTGGACACCCCTGAGTTATGGAGTTTTGAGTCAAACAACTGCATCCTCAATCAAGCTCGCTCTCGCTCTTCAGACAGTCCCACAGGAAATTGGAGAAACATTAAATAAATGTATTCAATTTCATCACAATGACTTAACTACTCTGTTTTTGACAAATCTAAGTCTCTGACCAAATCATTTAATTACGGCTTTGTTATCAGATGAGGATAATCAGGCATAAAAAGCTCAATGTCTGGATCAGTGCCACTCCCACAGACTGACAATATAATCGTCCTGAAGCAAGTAAATCCTATTGTTAATTAGGTTACAAAGAACACGTGCACCAACATGGAAATGTGAGCAGCTTCTATAGCCTGTCTTCCAGCATCTAACCCAAGTAACCATGCCTAAGCCAAAACCTGCATGCCAGATACATGGAGTGACCAAAAAAGTCAAGTCAGATTTATTTCTACAGCGCTTTTTACAATGGAGCATCGTCTCAAAGCAACTTTACAAATTTAGATTATCTCCTAATATCTACATCCAATCCCAAATTGAGCAAGCTTAGGGCGACAGTGGCAAGGTAAAACTCCCTAAGTGTTATGAGGAAGAAACCTTGGGAGGACCAAGACTCAAAAAGGGACCCGACCTCCTTGGGCGGCAGGACAGCTTGTTTTGTAGGCAATATACTAGTAAACATAGGTTATATCTAACAAACGGTGTGTGACAGGAGCTCGGCAGCCCAAAAGCCATCAAGTATCCAAATGGACAGTGTATTTTGTTCCAACATCACAATACTGTAACTCACAAACGCAACAAATTATCAATGAACACACTTTCTGCCACCCACTCCTAACTCATTCTTTCACTCAGCCTTTCTGAGACTTTAACATGACTAAAAACATTACCAGGAACTCACTTTCAGCTGCTGGCTATCAATTAGGCCTCCTACTGGTCTAACCTTCAAGGAACTTAAGGTGCCAAGCACGTCAAGGACATCTCCATCAGGGAGGCTGCAGTTATTGAGAGTAAATATAGAAAGAAACAGGATAACGTTGTAGAAAAGTAGCGACAGGTGAACACACACGGACCGCTATCACACTACTCAACGGTAGCCAACAGCAACACTAACATCATTTAATTCCTCTTTCCCGACGCTAGAAATCACTATGCAACCGAAAATATATTTAAACATACACTACACATAACATGCAATAAAAAATACTTTATAAGCAACCTGCTAACGCTGCATGTCTATCAGAATGTATTATTGTTCCCGGCTATTAGCCCCGAGCTAACAAACCAGAAAACCGCGCTAGCAAGCTAAGCAAAACCACCGTAAACTGCAACGGCGAAAAACTCGGACTCCTAACTTCTATTGCAACCTGTTGCACCGTCTGAAGCTGCCAACCATTAAACGACAAATCACTAAAAGCTTAAGCAAGTGTGATAAAACGAGTAGATGTAAAGCCAGAGTCACCTTGGCCGCCATGCTGCGTCTGACGTCACTCTCACTCATCTGACAGGCTACCTCTGCAAAATCTCTCCCGCTACCGGAACCCTCCCAAATCCACCGTGCTCCCTACCTAGGACACTACATGATGTCTTAGCAACGCATGCAACCCCCAAGTAAGGAGCTACACTACAGTATAAGGACATGAGTAAGTATATGCAGCGCCAAGGTTACTGTCCGTTATACGTTTTTGTAGCTTTTGAGTTTGAATGTTTTCCCGTGTGTGGGTTTTCTCCAGGTGGTCATGTTTTCATCCACATAAAAAGACATAATATTTATATATAATAATATTATTTTATTTATAAGTGCCTTTCAAGATACTCAAGGACACTGAACAGCCAAGAGTAGAACAAAACTTGCAAGTTAACCGGAAGCGAGTGCAGGCGTTTAAGCGCTCAGGAAAAAATGTACTGTGGAATTTGAGAGTAGAACCATGAAGTGGCCAAATTACCACCAAAATTCATAGTAGAACTGTGAAAAAATTCATGGTCAGTTCATAGTCCATCAAGTTTACAGCTGTATCATGAAATTTCACAGTAGAACCATGAAGTGACCAAATTCTTCTTCTTTCGGCTTCTCCCTTCATCAGGGGTCACCACAGCGAGTTAAACGTTTCCACCTCACCCTGTCCTCCGCATCCTCTACTCTCACCCCAACTCCCTGCATATCTTCATTTACCACAACCAAATAACTCCTCTTTGGTCTTCCTCTCCGTCTCTTGCCTGGCAGCTCCATCGCCAACATCCTCCTATCAATATATCCACTATCCCTCCTCTGCACATGTCCAAATCATCTCAGTCTTCCCTCTCGAATTTTGTCTCCCAATTTTCCAACCTGTGCTGTCCCTCTGATGATCTCATTCCTAATCCTGTCCATCCTGGACACTCCTAAAGAGAACCTCAACATCTTAAGTTCTGCCACCTCCAGCTCTGCTTCCTGTCTCTTTGTCAGTGCCAATGTCTCTAACCCATACAACAAGGCTGGTCTCACTACTCTCTTATAAATCTTTCCTTTCACTTTTGCTGTGACCCTTTTGTCACACAGCACTCCTGACACTCATCTCCACCTACTACATCCTTCCTGTAGTCTCTTCTTCACCTCCTTTCCACACTCCCCATTTCCTTGGACAGTTGATCCCAAGTACCTGAACCCCTGTACTTTTGTGACCACTGATCCATCAAAAATTCATAGTAGAACTGTGAACTTCATGGTCAAACTGTGAAAGTTCACATTAAAACTGTCAAGCAATTCACAGTTTTACTATGAAAATTCACAATACATTTTTTCTGGGTGTAGTATTAATATGCAGTGAGGATCTGGTAGGCAGGAGTATATGTGGGACAAGTTTTGTTCTTCTGGTACTGGACTCTAGATCAGAAGGCCCGGGATTCAAAACAGACCTCTGCTAGGTTGCCACTAGGTCTTTGAGCAAGGCTTAACCCTTAACTGCTCGGATTGTAATGCTGTATCAATTGTAAGTCGCTCTTCATAAGAGCGTCTGCTAAATTCTGGGCCACTGAATTCTGAAATTCTATTTATAAGGTTGCCCATAGAGTCACGTCCCAACCGCATTTACAAAGCAAACAAAAGTCGAGAACGTAACAGCATTAAGTCAGAACACAAATACATTAAGGAAAACCGCAGCAGCATAAAGGCAGAACACAACGGCATTTCCAAAAATGAATTTGGTGAGAACGCATTTAGGAGGCAAACAAAAGTCGAGAACACAAATACATTTAAGTGGAACACAACAGCATTAACCGAAACGAAAAACATTTACAAAAACGCTGCATTTGCTTCTCACATCGGCAGGGCTCCAGGCCACTAGAGGCACCGTTTTAATAATAGTAGTTAATTTGTTGATCATGTTTACTTTATATTACTTACTTGATATTAAGGGTTATTTACTAAATATATTTCTACTCTGTGCTTAGATGTCTAGATGTCATCTCATCTCACATTTCCCGCTTATCAATTTCAGGGTCTCGGTGGCAGCAGGGCAAGCAAAGCCCAGACATCCCCACAACAGCTCTGGGTGGACAACTTTCAAAGTACTGCTGTTGTTGTGTTACGGAATAAAGTTATGAGATTTTTAAGCGATAATGTAGTTTTTTAACTATGTGGTCAGTTTATCAAGATAGCGCCAACATAAAAACTTTAGACGTTTTAAGAGCATGGTCGTAGCACGTAATTCTCTTATTTATTATGCATTATAGGCTTTTTATTGTTTGTGTTTTTTAAAATTGTAATTAAAATATTTGTATTTATTCTGCATTTTAAATATGAATTGTCTGATATGAATTGTTGAAGTCCAGAATTAAATTATCTTCTAGAATCTGACATGTTTGGTGCTTGCTTATGGTTGAGAAGGTTTCTAATTTATACTTAAATGCGATCTGTTTATTATATGCATTGTTACATGTGGATTAAACTGTTAAGTAAAAGAAAGGAGCACTTCCACCATTGACAGACTTTGTGTTAGGGTTTTATTTAGGAGTGTAACAAGACCTTGTTATATGTATGTGTTTGTTGCAACACGGACAGAGTTGAGACCTTTGTGTAGTTGCATGTTACAAGATGTTGTAGTTTAACAAAGTAAGCAAGTTTAATGCTTTAACATTAAGATTCAGTCTTTACTGAACAGACTGAAAACATCAGGACAGAATGAAAGAAGGTGCACAAATTATCAACTTTTCATACAAATCGGTAGACAACTAAGTTAACAAATAACTAAGTTAACAAATAAGTTAAATAGTTAGATAAATGTTCAGCTAGAGAGAACTTCTTATATGGCACTGAGTCAAGTACACTGCTGTTCCAACTGCAGAATGACCCTAACCCGTTTTCGGGACTCACAAATTGAACTTGCAATTGAAAAATTGAAATTGAACTACAACAATAATACAATTAAAAAGTATTTTTACTCCTTTGGAACCACAAGCAGAAGCACAGAAGCACTGTTTTGTTAGCTTTAAGATTTTGTGAAGAGTGTACCATGTACTTATTCATTTTTGAAAGCAAGAAAGGTTTGTTTCCTCTAATTTTACATATGAATATATTTACTCACTCATTCACTCACTTTTTAATCCACTTGATCCTGAAAAGGGTCACATGATGAATATATTTAGCTAATAAAAATAAAAGATTTATTACAAAATATTTCCATTGTTTAACCTTCTCATAATGACATATACCAAAGAAGACACATTTAAAGTGAAAATAAAAGTCAGCAATAATATAAGTTTCCAAAATATATTGCCACAACAGACGAATAACATATTCGGTTGCATTCTTACAGAAAGAACAATCAGTCTCAGTGTCAGGCTTAAGAATATCTTTTTGCCAAACAGAATCTATGGATTAATTGAAACGCATCCTTTCTCACTTTGTTAGAAAATAGATAAGTGGCAAGGAGCTTCCACCAAGGTACATTCTCTGCAATACCATCCCAATATGGCATTAGATAAGGATTCCTAACAATATCTTTCTGGAATAAAGCTCTAATTTTCTGGTTATTCTGTTACTGCTCAGTAGAAAAGCAGTCCACATGAAACGAAAGTGAGGAGTCAAAGATTGCACCAGGATTACATAGCTGGGCAACAGAGGAAGCAACAAAGTCAGGAATAGAAAATGTGGGCTGCCCAATTTTCTTCAGGATGGAAGAGGATGAAATCAATATAGCTTCCTTATTATTACTGTTTAGATGAAGATGAAGTTCTTAGCCACCCAGTTCTTGGATGCCAAACTGCTGCCAATTAGACTGTAGCATCAAGGATTGGATTGGAACTGGATTACGTGTGTATGAAAATCAATAAATGAAGGAATGAATCTGACCTATAGGAAGCTTCTCGAGATCAAGTGCACTACACAGGGTGACTGTGGCATGTTTTATTATTCCTCTGCACTAAAACTGCTCCAGCTTCATTTTTTACACATAATTACGTTTCAGTTTCCTTTTCAGTAAAGCCTCACAGTACATGTCATTAAGTGATCTGTACGGTGGTGCTTGAAAGTTTGTGAACCCTTTAGAATTTTGTATATTTCTTCATAAATATGACCTAAAACATCATCAGATTTTCATGCAAGTTCTAAAGGTAGATAAAGAGAACCCAGTTAAACAAATGAGACAAAAATATTATACTTGGTCATTTATTTATTGAGGAAAATGATCCAATATTACATATTAGTGAGTGGCAAAAGTATGTGAACCGTTGCTTTCAGTATCTGGTGTGACCCCCCTGTGCAACAAAAACTGCAGCTAAACGTTTCCTGTAACTGTTGATCAGTCCTGCACACCGGCTTGGAGGAATTTTAGCCCATTCCTCCGTACAGAACAGCTTCAGCTCTGGGATGTTGGTGGGTTTCCTCACATTAGCTGCTCACTTCAGGTCCTTCCACAACATTTTGATTGGATTAAGGTCAGAACTTTGACTTGGCCATTCCAAAACATTAACTTTATTCTTCTTTAACCATTCTTTGATAGAACAGCTTGTGTGCTTAGGGTCGTTGTCTTGCTGCATGACCCACCTTCTCTTGAGATTCATTTCATGGACAGATGTCCTGACATTTTCCTTTAGAATTCTCTGATACAATTCTGAATTCATTGTTCCATCAATAATGGTAAGCCGTCCTGGCCCAGATGCAGCAAAACAGGCCCGAACCATGATACCACCACTACCATGTTTCACAGATGGGATAAGGTTCTTATGCTGGAATGCAGTGTTTTCCTTTCTCCAAACATAACGCTTTTCTTTTAAACCAGAAAGTTCTATTTTGGTCTCATCATCAACAAAACATTCTTCCAATATCCTTCTGGCTTGTCCACGTGATCTTTAGCAAACTGCAGATGAGCAGCAATGTTCTTTTTGGAGAGCAGTGTCTTTCTCCTTGCGACCCTGCCGTGTACACCATTGGTGTTCAGTGTTCTTCTGATGGTGGACTGGATGATGAACATTAACATTAGCTAATGTAAGAGAGGCCTTCAGTTGCTTAGAAGTTACCCTGGGGTCCTTTGTGACCTCGCCAACTATTACACGCCTTGCTCTTGGAGTGATCTTTGTTGGTCGACCACTCCTGGGGAGGGTAACAATGCTCTTGAATTTCCTCCGTTTGTACACAATCTGTCTGACTGTGGATTGGTGGAGTCCAAACTCTTTATACATTTTCCAGCCTTATGAGCATCAACAACTCTTTTT
The DNA here is from genome assembly GCA_025084515.1 of Ancistrus triradiatus. Lineage (NCBI taxonomy): Eukaryota > Metazoa > Chordata > Actinopteri > Siluriformes > Loricariidae > Ancistrus > Ancistrus triradiatus. The sequence goes on along the minus strand of JAJAGP010000443.1, from coordinate 305,997 downwards.
CTGAGGTCCTCAGAAATATCCTTTGTTCGTGCCATAAGAAAGTGAATGAATGAATTTAACCAGCACTACAACATGGCAACCAGCCTAAATAGTATATTAGTCAAGAAAAGGTAAAGTCAGATTTATTTCTATAGTGCATTGTGAGCAAAGCAGCTTTACAATTTTACATTACCTTCTCATATCTAGGACCAATCCTATATTGAGCAAGCCTAGGGCGACAGTGGCAAGGAAAATTTTCCTAAACGTTATAAGGAAGAAACCTTGGGAGGACCAAGACTCAAAAAGGGACCCATCTTTCTTGGACGGCTTAGATGATATATGTAAGAATTAACTAAGCTATCTAATTAAAATGAAATATTTTGAAGAGTATAATAAAATAGAGAATATAAAAGCTACAGCATATAAGCCAATAGTGAAGAGAAATATGGCAAAGAATAACATAAAAATATGCATATCTGCATTATTTAGTCCAGCACACAGAGTGACTGCAGGATCTTATCATCTTGGCGGGAAAGTCTTGGTGCCACTAAAAGGAACCCTGTACAGACATATGGTTTCTGTTCATGTCCATGTCAATACTTCCTGGTCTCAGTGAAGGAGGCAGGGCTTCCGTATCTGTTAGTGCCACCTGTCAGTCTCAGTGTGCGAGATGTGACATCTTTGTATCTGCAAGTCCCAGTAAAGAAGGCATGGCCATTGTACTGGTCAGTCTCAAGAAAAGAGGTAGCATATCCTTGTACCCATCATCGTACTGCCCATACAGTATCAAGATTGAGAAAGCTAATCAACACACAGTTGCTGTTTATAAATTGCTAAAGCAGGGTACATCACAAGGTGTAAAAGGAGACATCTGCAACTCCTCACCATATGAAGCAGCTTGTGAGCTTAACTCCTGTTTCTCCTGTTCTGAAAGGCAACAGTCGCAAGACCCCCTCACAGTAAGGGTCATAGTGAGCACTCTGTTGCTCCCTGCCCCCTCTATCCATGAATCTACTACCAACAGTGACCAACCCCACTTTCACTCTTACTCAACCCCTTCATAATCAATGAGACGGATATCTACAGGCTATTCAGGGGCCAGAAAACCAGAAAATTTCACGTGTCACACTTAAACACAGTTCTAAGAATCTAACACCATTTGAATCACTCAGTAGCTTTATGCAGAGTACCACGACATTTTAAGCACTCCGTGATCATTCCTGCTCCCAAAAAGGAAAATATGTCCACCCACAATAGCTACAGGCTGTTTGCGTTGCCATCAGTGGTGATGTAATGCTTGAGCGGATAATCCAGTCCTACTAGAGTTCTACCACCAACTCCATCCTGGGCCCGTTATAGTTCACCTACATAACAAATTGTTTAGTGGATGATGCAATAAACTTGAGTCTCCATTATGTCCATAATTACCTGGTTACTATCATAGGATTCTGTTTATGTAGTTCTGCAAAACACTGTTCTACCAGAACGGCTCCATGGCAGGTAAACAGGAAACAGTACGTTAAAACTGGCTCCTTAATACGAAGCATTCAGTCGATCAGCATGGATGATGTGTAGTTTCACCACTGTACACCTCTAATGACCCCTTGTCAAACCTTTTTAGTATATTGTCATTTAGCAGAGACACTTATCCAGAGAGACTTACAACTGATCAAATTTGCTCAGTTGTGGGTTATGTGTTAAGGACCCGACAGTAACAGCGTGATAGAGATGGGATTTGAACCCTGAACCTTCTGGTCCAGTACCTTAACCACGAAGTCACCACAGTACTTCGATCATGACACCTTCCAGGTAGGTCTTATAGGAAGAAGGCAGCCAGCATGGCTCTGTGGTGGTCTAATAACAACTTGGAGCTAAAAGTGTGTTCGAACGCACAATGCAAAGCATCAGATGGAGTGGTGTAAAGCATGTAGCCCCTGGACTCTGGAGTAATGGAAACGTGTTCCAACTGCACTGTGCTAACTGTAAAGGTTGGTGGAGAAGGGATAATGCTCTGGGGTCGCCTCTTCATTCCAGTGAAGGGAAATCTTAAATCTTTCAGCATACCAAGACATTTTGGGAAAGTGTGAGCTTTCAACATTGTGAGAACAGTTTGGGGAAGGCCCTTTTTTTCCAGCATGACTGTGCCCCAGTGCACAAAGCAAAGTCCATAAAGGCATGGCTGGTTGAGTTTAGAGTGGAAAAACGTAACTGGCCCACACAGAGCCCTGACCTCAACCATATCAAACATGATTGGGATGAACTAGAATGGAGATTGTAAGCCAGGCCCTCCTGTCCAACATCAGTCTCATAAATGCTCTTCTGGATGAATGAGCAAATATTCCCATAGACACAGTCCGAAATCTTGTAGAAAGCCATCCCAGAAGTGTGGGACTGTGGTAGCCTAGCGGTTAAGGTACTGGGTTCTGGCCCAGAAGGTCCAGGGTTCAAATCCCACCTCTGCCAAGCTGCCACTGTTGGGTCCTTGAGCAAGACCCTTAACCCACAATTGCTTGGATTGTAAGATTGTACCAATTGTTAGTCGCTCTGGATAAGGGTGTCTGCTAAATGCTGTAAATGTAAATGTGTGGAAGCTGTTATAGCTGCAGGGGGACCTCCATATTACTGCCTATGAATTTAGAACAGTATGTAATAAAAGCTACTGTAGGTGTAATGTGCCCAAATACTTTAGTCTGTATAGTGTATGCATTGTTTTGTACTACATGTAATTTATAGTAGTCCTTGTGCACCCTGTGTGTGTGTGTGGGCAAGTGAGTGCCAATGCCAATTCAAAATTCTGTGTACTGCATATAACGTAGATAAAGGGATTCTGATTCAAATAAAGTAGGCATGGATTCAGTATCTGTCAACCTCAAGAGAGACGAATGACGTCTGTATAACTGTCTCAGTAAAAGAGCTGTAAAAGAGCTGTGGCTTTAGTACCTGTTAAGTATCAATAAAAGAGACATTCGCCCTGCTTCTTTAATGATAACCATACACTTTTCTTATGCATCAGATTTTTGATCAAGAAATAAACTGTAAAAAGGTGTTTATTAGATTTGCTGAGAAAACGAAATGCTGATGAAACACTCCATCATAAACATTTAGCAGTGCATCCAACCCCACAGCTATAGAAGTAACATGTCTGATTGGTTAAAGTAAAACAACAAACAGAAATTATAAAGATGTCCCATGTACTGTCTTTCATTTTTATCTACAAACAGTTTATTTACAAGTATACAAAAGTCCATGAGAGCTGAAGAATCCACGCTGAATCCACACAGAATGTCCTTTTTAAACGTGTGTTAATCACTACACACGGACTTTGTAGAAGTAGCAGAGCCCTCTAGTGAAGTTCCAGCCCAGAGTGACGGACAGAACGTAGATCAGACAGAGTGGAGCAAACGGGTACAGCAGAACCGCTGTGTTCTTCAGAAACGGCAAGGCTGGAACAGAGTGCTGCATTAGCATCTTCACATTCCGTTCGTACAGTTCACAATACAGGTATGCACCGTTTAACGTCCACCTGCGCCCTCTACTGACTAGATTTAAAATAGCAAAGGAGAGCAGGATCGTCCTCTTTGATGCTGTGTATAACAGGTCTTTTAGTGCACCGTAAGCAGAGGTGGGAACAGGTCACTAAGTTGCAAGTAACAAGTAAGTCTAAAGTCTTGGCACTCAAGTCCGGGGTCAATACAATCAATTCGAGTCAAGTCCCAAGTCTTAAACCTCAAGTCCTATTCAAGTCACCAAATGCCAGTGTTTTTAAATATGACTACAATGAGTAAATATTTCTAAAGAATATTTTTCAAGGAAAACATGCAGAGCTGGTGAGGAAAAAAACTTAATTTTTATCAGCACTTCGGAAAGATATCCCTGGCCAACATATACTGGCTTCCACCAGTCTTCACGTCACTCTCTCATGCCCAAATTGGTCTGTGCAAGGGGAATCAGCATCACCGCTGTATTAAACACTTTAATACACACCTTCTTCTAAGCATGAAGCATTCTAAGCTTCCAAGCATTAAGTCCTGAAGTTGGTGTTTTCTCTTATGGAAAATTGTGGGGTTTGATGCAGCAACTGTCTTCTGCAAATAAACTAAACCCAGGAAGCAGGTGGTCCCATGTTACCAGCTGATTTAACTAGTATGTGAGATACTATTTCAATCAGTCGATTCCAATTAGGCTGACTGGAGAAGCATTTGATTAAGCGTACATGCAGGTGGTTGAAATCTTGTCAGAATACAATCCTGATGCAAGACGCATGAAAAGACCAAAATGTAAATGGGGTCAACACGTGGCAGTAACATCAGGAGCAGATGACACAGTTTGGGGACATTCAATTATCCAGGGATCATTATGCAAGAGACTACTGAAATTTTAACTGGGTTGGACTCGAAGTGGATTACTCTATGATTTAATTCAAAGATGCAGTGTTCATTCATTATTACATCATTTGTCATAGCTCATCCTTTGGGTAAGCTAGGGACCTGAGCTTGAGTGGTCTTCTGGCAGGGCCGAGCATCATATGCAATGTCAATTGACAGTGTGTTTTCATGCATTTAATAATCCGATTTCTGCAGATATGTGACTACGCAATGGTCACATAAACAGTACACTCTGATTCGAAACCTTAATCCGATCAAAGAAAACAGATTAAGAAATCCAAAGGAGAGAGCTAGATTTTAGTTGAGTAGTCAGATTTCTAAGCACATGTATACTCTTACTTTGCTAGAAGTTGTTTGCCAGGCACTCTCATTCTAAGAGACTTCGCTTCCTTTGGACTTAGACTAGTTGCTTGTTTCACTTGCGGGATCTGGCAACCCTGGAATTAAATTCAGCATGTGCAAAGTGGCTACCAAACACATTTTTGGAGACATATGCTTGAGGAAATGAAGCATTTTCACCAGTTCCAAAGTAGAAATCCAATTACTGAACGAGTCAGGTATATCTGGAGGGTTCCCTTTATCTGATTATCCAAGTTCATGTGCACGCGTTAATCGGATTACTGACAAAATCTGATTTTCGGCAGTTATTGAATTACTAAGTGCATGTAAACACACTCACTGTCTGAGGGGGAGGAGGTCAGTTCGTCTCCATATACTGCATCAGCAAACCCCCAGCCAGACCTGCATCCCATTAAGGGCAGGCTTAGACCTGCACCTTTCTTCCCTCCAGGAAAAGGATTTGGGCTTTTGATAAAAAAATCTTTATTGTCATAAGATTTTCTTTTCTTCTCTATCAAATTCCAACCTCCATTGAACTGCACTCAAACTGAACTTCACATACTCCACAGGTGGACGCCAACTCACAACGTTCCCAACGAAAAGCGCACACTCACCACTGTAGCCGAGGAATGTGATGTAAATGTAGTAGCTGATCGCGATTAGCCACAGAGTATTTCCCACAAAATAGCCCAAGAACCAGTCTGACCTGATCATCACAACATCTGTCCAAAGAGGAGAAAAACCACAGTCACTTATTCAGGTTTACACACAGTTTCCATATCGACTGGATGAAAAATACACAAGTATGCATCGCGCAACCTCTGTTAGGATAACATCCATTCACATCTACGTCTGTGATCTGATAAGAGTAATATCCTTATTATTAAGGCTATTAACCTAGTTAACTCATATATAACTTGCCAGATACATAAGCAGTTGTAGTACAGAGAGTTTTATTAAGCACAAAGTGTTATTAAATGCTGGGCGATGACTGGATGGCACTGATCTCCTACGAGGAATAGAATCCTCAGCAGAATGCATTTAGTACTTTTTTATAATACACACAAAAAACAGTGATTTGTGAACAGTGATCAACTTCGTTTCATTAGTTAATATACGAGTCAAGGATCACTCTTTGGCCGCTAATGGCCAGGAGTTACCCCAGCTCATGCGTCAGCCCTTCGCGGGCTTTCCTCAGGTAAGTGGCGACACCTGCGGGTGAGCCCTTACAAGCACACCTTTGGGGCTCACTCGTGGTCGCTGCATCTCACATGATTCTCTGATGCACCCGGCTGATAGACGCACACACGCGTTCGCTGCTGTCTGTATTATTCAGACGGCTTCCTTTTGTTTCTTTTATTATATTTCTTTGAGCAGGGACACCGGTACGTCCTTGGGGTATCAAGACCCTCAGACGGGGGCTGCCAGGAGGCAGTTCGGTAAGCCAGGGCCCAAGATAGGGTAGGGTCAGCCTTTTGTTTATTTCCTCCTTTATTTTTACCGAGCTGCTCCGGCAGCTCTGAGCCTTTTGTTCCCGCCGTCTCCGGTTCACGCCGTCGCCCCCCTCACGCCGCGATCGGGAGTATTATTTCCCCGATCATACTCCAGCGACCGCGTTTTACCACGGTCGAGCGGCACGTAATCGCGGAAGCTCCGTTCGGGTTCCGCGCACTGCGCTATTGCGCAACGGAGGCACGCCGTAAGCGTGCTTTTGAATATCTCAGCAGTACGCTTACGGCGTGGAGTTTCTTTTATTTAGTTTCATTCATTATTTATATCCTCGGTTTCATTTCTTTTTATTTATTTAGTTTCATTTCAGTTATCATTACCAACTGGAGCTAACTGCACTTGGGTCCCAACCCGTTTATATTTTTGTTTAGAGGGTTCGTCACTGTTTTTTGATGGCGAACCGTAACAATACGTTCATTCGTGCCTGGAACACATAAAAAAAAAAGTTGGGACAGAGGCAATTTAGAGCTAGTAAAACAATGATAATAATAATAATAATAATGATGTGATTTCAAACAGGTGATTGTAATCATGATTTGTTACAAAGGCTGAGACTTTGAGGAACAAAGCTGGGCAGTTTGTTCATTTCCTTCAGTTCATGCAGGGCAGCATTTAGCAGACGCCCTTATCCAGAACGACTTACAATTGTCTTACAATCCAAGCAATTATGGGCAAAGGGTCTTGCTCAAGGACCCAACAGTGACAACTTGGCATATGTGGGATTTGAACCCTGGACCTTCTGGTCCAGAGTCCTGTACCTTAACCACTAGGCCACCACAGTCCCTCATTCGCTATCTGTAATGGAAATGAATGTTTGCTAGTATCCCTATGGCACTTGCAATTATGTAAATACATGTACCAGTTGTAACTCAACAACAGGAACAAGACCAAATGTGCACAACATAATTCAGTTCATGCTGAAATATTAACATGCAGCATCCATTAACCTGTTAGACACTGTATTGTTACCATCTGAAAAACAGAGAGATAGAAGTGAAAGTTGAAGACTCACGGTTGATGAAAAACAGCTGTAGGAAGTGTAAGATGACCAGCAGAGGGTAGAACGCGTTCAGATGCACATCGAAAGCATAGCCCCACTCCACATCATAATCCCTATTGGGATGCTTCATCAGGTATTTATTACTGACTATCCTACAACCACAGACAATACACACACTTCAAATAAGACCATCAAAACAAGACAATGTCAGGCCTAATTCTACAGATTATGTTTAGCGCTCAGTTTCAGGGTGCCATAAACACCAAAACAACATCAAGCACTAATCTGGCCCCTAATCAAAGATTTTATTGTGCTACTACACATCATCTGGAATGAAAATAAATTAACAGAAAAAAAGAATTAGCCAATAAATTCACAAAGTTAAATTTATTGATACAGCTCGGCACAGCATAAAGTCTGTTTGGACAAGGTCTGTGATCCGATAGGGTTATTATCCTTATAATTAAGGTTATTAGCCTACTTAACCCATATATTACCTTGCCAAATAATTTAGCTGTTGTAGTAAAGCAGTTTTATGGGCACACTTAACAATGTAACCACTGATGCAGAACATTTTAATAAACACAAACTTTTATAACACTAAGCGATGATGGGCTGGCACTGCTCTCTAGTGAAAGATTTTACCCATCTTAAAAGAAACAAAAAACAAACAAAAAAAAAAAAACCCTGAAAATCGGTACATGGTGGTCAATTTTGAATAAATCAATGTATGGGAAACATTGCAGTATCTTGGCTATTTAGTCAATACCTGGTACATGTCAGTATTCCATATAGCACTGCTATATACAGTGGTGCTTGAAAGTTTGTGAACCCTTTAGAATTTTGTATATTTCTGCATAAATATGACCTAAAACATCATCGGATTTTCACACAAGTCCTAAAAGTAGATAAAGAGAACCCAGTTAAACAAATGAGACAAAAATATTATACATAGCCATTTATTTATTGAGGAAAATGATCCAATATTACATATTAGAGAGTGGCAAAAGTATGTGAACCTTTGCTTTCAGTATCTGGTGTGACCCCCTGTGCAGCAATAACTGTAACTAAACGTTTCCTGTAACTGTTGATCAGTCCTGCACACCGGCTTGGAGGACTTTTAGCCCATTCCTCCGTACAAAACAGCTTCAGCTCTGGTATGTTGCTGGGTTTCCTCACATTAGCTTCTCGCTTCAGGTCCTGCCACAACATTTTGACTGGATTAAGGTCAGGACTTTGACTTGGCCATTCCAGAACATTACCTTTATTCTTCTTTAACCATTCTTTAGTAGAACGACTTGTGTGCTTAGGGTCGTTGTCTTGCTGCATGACCCACCTTCTCTTGAGATTCAGTTCATAGACAGATGTCCTGACATTTTCCTTTAGAGTTCTCTGATATAATTCAGAATTCATTGTTCCATCAACGACAGAAAGCCTTCCTGGCCCAGATGCAGCAAAACAAGCCCAAACCATGATACTACCCCCATGTTTCACAGATGGGATAAGGTTCTTATGCTGGAATGCAGTGTTTTCCTTTCTCCAAACATAACGCTTTTCTTTTAAAACAAAAAGTTCTATTTTGATCTCATCCATCCACAAAACTTTCTGGCTTGTCCACGTGATCTTTAGCAAACTGCAGACGAGCAGCAATGTTCTTTTGGAGAGCAGTGGCTTTTTCCTTGCAACCCTGCCATGCACACCATTGTTGTTCAGTGTTCTTCTGATGGTGGACTCATGAACATTAGCCAATGTGAGAAGCCTTCAGTTGCTTAGAAGTTACCCTGGGGTCCTTTGTGACCTCACCAACTATTACACGCCTTGCTCTTGGAGTGATATTTGTTGGTCGACCACTCCTAGGGAGGGTAACAATGGTCTTGAGTTTCCTCCATTTGTACACAATCTGTCTGACTGTGGATTGGTGGAGTCCAAACTCTTTAGAGATGGCTTTGTAACCTTTTCCAGCCTGACGAGCATCAACAATTTTTTCTTTTTCAAGACTTTGATAGATCCCGGTTCTTTAAATAAAACAGGGTGCCCATTCACACCTGATTGTCAGCCCATTGATTAAAAACACCTGACTAAGTTCACCTTCAAATTAACTGCTAATCCTAGAGGTTCACATACTTTTGCCACTCACTAATATGTAATATTGGATCATTTTGCACAATAAATAAATGACCAAGTATAATATTTTTGTCTCATTTGTTTAACTGGGTTCTCTTTATCTACTTTTAGAACTTGTGTGAAAATCTGATGTTGTTTTAGGTCATATTTATGCAGAAATATAGAGCATTCTAAAGGGTTCACAAACTTTCAAGCACCACTGTATATGCAGTATTTAAATACCGTGGTACCTCAGTTCTCAACCACCTTAGACCTTGTCGAAATTCAGTTCTTGACGCATTTTGACTAGATAAATCTGTCCCAGTTCTCGTCAGTTGCTCGGTTCTCTGCACACTTGCTTAAACTTGTGGAAACTTCTGGAACAGATTCATTCAATTTACATTATTCCTCATGGGAAAAATTTGCTCAGTACTCATCGTTTTCGCTTCTCGATATTTAATACAGTGTTCGAACAGCGTCCAAATCGTATAGCTTGCAATTTCCGATAACGTATCATGGACAGTAAGCGACGCAAACCTGTATAGCACTTTTTACAACGGAGAATTTTCTCAAAGCAGCTTAACAAATATCTAGTCCCTCAGCACTAATCAAGCAAAAGACAGACTATAATAAATGAAAGACAGAATACAACACTCATATATGACAAAAACAGGTATTATAAGAGGGTATACTATATAACAATAAGCCATGACAGTCTGTGTTACTGTTTACTGGGCATGACACGATGTTTCAAGTTAATGACAACATGCAGACCTTTTCCACAGTAACACACAACAGCACACTCACTCACCACATTATGGTGGAGATAAGCAGGCCGACGCCGATGCAGTCGATGAACACGACCCAGAGTAGGAGTTTCAGTGTTTCTACAAACCCCATATCCAACACGAACCCAAAACCCACTGTGGATACTGCAGACAAAGGCAGACACAAAAAAATCTAAATAATGCAATCATATTACAGCAATAGTCAAGCCAAGTCAAATGTATTCATATAGAGCTTTTTACAACACAGCATTGTCTCAAAGCAGCTGTACAAACATATTGGCTCAAAGCCCTAGTTGCGCAAGCCTGATGCAATAGTGGCCAAAAAAACGTCCCCAAACAAAAAAAAACCTTGGGAGGACCAAGACACAAATAGGGACTCATCCTCCAGGGGCAGCCTGGATGTTAACTGTATGAATTAAAAAAACATATGTGAAGAAAATGTACTACTTAAAATTGGAAAATAATAATAATATATAGGCCAAGTTGAAATAATCAATGCACAAAATAATATAGATTATTATAAGATAGAGAATAAAAACTATAGCATATAAAATAGCTGAAAATGAAAACACGAAAGATTGGTTGTAATGCATGCTCAGTGAAATTGGAGGAGGGGACGGAAGTTATTACCCTCTGACAGGTACTTAGTAAGGGTATGGGGACTGTAACAGAAAGAGGGAGTCACCACAGGATTACAGTACATGCAGCAGATAAGCAGGAAAACTGATACAGTCTTACAACCCAAGCAATTGTGGGTTAAGGGCCTTGCTCAAGGACCCAACAGTGGCAGGTTGGTAGAGGTGGGATTTGAACCCTGGACCTTCTGGTCCATAGTCCAGTACCTTAACTGTTAGGCTACCCCAGTCCCAAAGTAGAACAGAAGAGATTCTTAAAGAAGAAGTTACAGGTCTGTGAAATCCAGCTTGTTTGTGGGTGACCAAATACTTATTTTCCACCATAATTTACAATTAAATTCTTTAAAAATCCTGCAATGTGATTTCCTGGATTTGTTCTCTCATTTTGTCTCTCATAGTTGAAGTGTACCTATGATAAAAATTACAGACCTCTCTCATCTTTCTAAGTAGGAGAACTTGCACAATCAGTGGCTGACTAAATACTTTTTTGCCCCACTGTAAAATAGACATGTTTGAATGCCTCAGACCGAACAGGAGGTGAGGAAGAGTGCCAGTAATTAGCAGATAACAGCACCACAGCACAGTGGTCTCTCTATCTGTTCAGGCTCAGCCCTTCCCGTGTGTGTACTCACCACAGAGCCAGATGCTGAGCAGCACCAGAAAGGCCGGGTCGTCACGGGCCCACTGGTCTTTGGTCTGCTTGCGGTAGTGGAAGTTGCGGTAGACCCTCTGTGGTGACGTAAACAGGTAAAGCATCTGCCACAAGGCAAACTCAAAGTCCATCTGCCGAAAGTGCAGCAGGCGCCGCAAGTATTTGTAGCGCTTAGCACCGGCTGTGTGGCGCGCGGCATCGCGGGCGCTTAGGCTGCCGTTGGCCTGCTTCTGGGCGGAATACGTCGTCGTCGGCAACATACTGTTACAAAACACAAAGAGAAAAAGAATAGATTCATGCAAAGACACATTATTAGAACGTAAGTGACGTTATTATTACCATTACACGGCTTTTAATCACGATGCGAAAATGTCAAAAAGTCCATCACAGGGACCATTCATTCCACCATTCATTTATTTAGCTAGAGTTTTTGATCTCACTGGTCAGTCAAAGTGTTGCAGAATCCTTTGAATTCTTTGCCCTTATTATATTATAGTTACCTAAATACCTTTTTTGAGAAAATTTAACACAAAACTGAAATCGGATACAAGCCCTTAAGAAGCCTAATAAGCCAAACAGAAGACAGAGGATTGTGGAGAAACAAATTCATAAGGTCAGCCAAAGTCATAGTCGACAATGCTTAAGAATAATAATGATAAATACGTAACAAAATGTCTGCAAACACAGAAAGTACAAAGGTGCACTGGTTTTCGGTGGCTTATCACTAGATGCTTTTGTACAGGAGGAACTTTTGTCTTAGAACTGTCTTACTCGCATGTTTGTACCATAACAAACTGTACTTTTGGACGATTGTACTTCATAGAACTGTCATATTCGAATGTTTGTAGCTCCTACTTCAGGCAGGTACTCTTCTCAGCACATAGGATCCATGAGTGATGCAAGTACATTTACATTTACAGCATTTAGCAGATGCCCTTATCCAGAGCGACTAACAGAAGAGCTTTGTATTCTTCTTAGCAGACATTACCTCATGTTAGTACAAATAAACAATAGCCCAAGAACACAAACCAACTAGAACTTGCTAGGATCTGTTGTGGGTAAATCAACAAAACACACAAGCAAACTTTTTTTTAATATGCAGTTGCATTTTCAGTCTTCACTCAAGTGCTGAGTGAAGCGATGAGTCTTTTGTCACCACTTGAAGACAGCAAGAAACTAGAGCCACTCGAACATTGAGAGGTAGTTCATTCCAACATGTCAGGGGTTGGGTTGGTGTAGTACCTCCAAATCAGTGCCTAGATCTATTTGGTGCACTATTCTGTGGTTCCTCCTCTAACTTTGGTGACCTCGTCACACCTTCTTGAGATACTTCCAGAGGGTTTTGAAAACAATGTGAAGAAACGTTTTCCCTGTACTCCACAAAACTGGACCAACATGTTTCCTCTCTTGTTGTTCCTTCTCATGTAAATCTGCTGTCCTTTTCTTGTTTGTTCAGGATGTTACTCAAACTCTTGACTGCAACCAACTCTAGCAGTGTGCTGTATTTGTAAATGTCCTTCATTTTCTTTGCTTATTTAAAGCTTTTTCTACTTCTTTTAATTAGTAGTACCTACAAATCATGCTTTGGACTTCTATATTATCAATCAATTACAACCATTTCATGGGTACTGCACATATGCTTTTAATACAGCATATACAAGTAAACTGGCAACAATACTAGTAGCCACCTGACAATAAATTATCAAAAATATATTTATAGCAAAAATATTATTACATTTATATGCTAAAACTATAGAACAAGGTCTCAGTGATTGTGGTTTTCCTCTTTTAAGTGAAAAGAAGGGACCTTAAAACAGTTGCTATACACACTGCCTGGACAAAAAAAAAAAAAAAAAAAAAGATATTTGGTTGGACCGCCTTTAGCTTTGATTACATTTGATTGCATTCATTCTTCCCCAAGATCTTGTATTGACGATGGGAGATTTGTTCCACTGCGCAAAGTCTCCTCCAGCACATCCCAAAGATTCCCAATGGGGTTCAGGTCTGTACTCTGTGGTGGCCAATCCATATGTGAAAATGATATCTCATGCTCCCTGAACCACTCCTCACAACCTGACCCTTCTGAAACAGATGAACATCTTGTCCACAACCACAGGATGTCTTTCGACACGGTTGTTTAACAAATGAGAAGCTACTCACGGCATCAGTTAGGTTTAAATAACTTGTTGCCATCTGAAACATAATCACCAATGCAGTAATTATCCGATAGGGGGCTCCTTTAACTCTTTAACTATTTGCTTAGTTAAATCCAAGTGGTGACCCCTTTTTTCCAGGCAGTGTTTTACATTTGTGTAACTCCTACTGTGTGGAGTTTGCATGTTCTCCCCGTGTCCGTGTGGGTTTACTCCGGTTCCTCCCACTTTCCAAAGACATGCGTTAGGTTAGTTGCACTCTCTAAATTGCCCCAGTGTGAGTGTGTTTGACTGGTATCGTTATAACCATGTCACAAATAGTCACCGATGCCTATGTAACTCCAAACAGTTTTGGAGTTTATTAGAAATTTTATTTATTTCATAATAATGCATGTCAAGGTTTACAGACACATATATTACACTTTTTAAAGCTTAGATGAGTAACCGTAGGAAGGCTACAACAAGTGTTGTATAAACAACATTAAACAGCCCTTAAGAGTAAAGTTTGAACTTAAATAGATGGAGTGTAAATAACACATGATCTGTCAAACAACGCCATTTGATGGGCTTAAAGCACTCTGCTGAACACTTTTAGCCTTTGCTCAAAATAAATTATAAAGTAAATGCAAATTGATTTTATCTGACTTATAGATCATTCTAAAATATTTACACGACGTTAAGGATCAATAAATAAATACAAAACTCTGACAGTCTCTCCGAGGCCTCCATGTTCACATCACTGCCTATGACTGCGCTGCTACAACACATTTCATAATAAATGTCACGGTTTCTTTCTTTAATAAAACCAGATCGTAGACGGTTACATACCTGCTGCCTGAGCAGTGGCTCAGTATAGCTCTGATCAGTAAGCAAAGCTTGAATTTTGCCAACACTACACTATCAACACTGCACCGCTTCCACCTCCAACTCTTCCTGTCCCGACCTGAACACGTAGGCTAGGCGGATTACGTCAGGACGTCATTCCGCTTTGGTAGTCTCAAAGCTACCTGGGAAATGTAGTTTTTTCACGAACGCTGAAAATCGCTACGTAAACATACACAAAGATGTATATGGAATATATGTACCCGGGTAAAGAAAACACAATTTCTCAATAAAATGTTATTGGTGCAAAATCGTATAGTCAAATAACACAACCCTAATGAAAATTAACCATGGTTTTATTATTGTAGTTTGTAGTAACTATGGTTAACCGTGATTCTACCATAAACTGCTAAGGTATCTTATGGTAACTATGTTTAAGCTGTGATTCTGCCATGGTTTTACTAAGGTAGTTCATAGTAACCATGGTATAGTTAATCATGATACTAACAGTCCTTTGTCCCAGTATTCAAACGCATAACATGATTACATTACAAATTCCCTTCATTTAGACCAATTCCAAAAGCTCGCTGAGTGCATCATATACAGTTTTGATATGAATATGTAGGTTTTTAGCAAAGTAAACAATACTACTACATGTATCATAATCGTCAAACACTGTATGAAACAAATGTTCTTTTTGCCATCATACATTCATTTAACATTTGTGTAAACCAAGATGTTTTGCAGCAGCTCCTCTAATTTAATTAGTTTCGACTGAATTTACTAGAGGAGCTTAGTATTTGTTGTTAACCCTTAAAACACACCTTCTAATAACCATAGTTTAGCAGTAGTAATCGAGATACCATAGCAACCATAGTTTTCTTTCTGCCAGAAAGTAGCATGGATACCATACTATGGTATACCATGGTAGAGATACCATAGTAACCATTCATAGTTTTCAGGGAGGCACAGTGGTGCAAGCAGTTAGTGTCACAGTGCAGAGATAAATGGTTTGATACCGACCTCGGACTGTGTGGTGGACTGTGTGCCTGTGTGGAGTTTGTATGTCCTCTATATGACTGTGTAGCAATGTAACTTGTTCCTCATAATGAGCTGCTGATGCAACAGTAAATAAATCTCAACATTAAACTAAATTCACAGCTTTTTTCCCAACCAAAAAACTATGGATACATCCCATTGTAACATCATGGTAAAACCATGGTAGAGATACCATGTAATAGTTTTTTTTTCCCTTGAAGCTTAGTGACTCCTCCCAGCTCTGAGATGGACTGTCATTCCATCATATGTTCTCCAGGAAAAAGTGGGGTTAAAACATGGAAAGACACTTGTACAACCCCTGGCAAAAAGTATGGAATCACCAGTCTTGGATGAGCACTCATTCAGACATTTCATTCTGTAAAACAAACTTAGATCAAAAACATGATACAATAATAAGGTCATTCCAAAGTGCAACTTGTTGGCTTTCAGGAAAATCAAAGAAATGAAAAGAAAAAACATTGGGAAGTCAGGGAATGTTACTTTTTATTGACCAAGCCACAGGGGGGGGAAAAAAAATAGAGAATCACTCAATTCTGAGGAAAAAAAAGTATGGAATCATGAAAAAACAGCATTAACAAAGAAAATAAAAATACATCACCTTCAGTACTTATTGTTGCACCCACCTTTGGCTTTGATAACGGCGTTTTCAGGACATGGACTTGATGAGTTTAGTGACACAAACACGTACCTTCTGCCTTACACATTGGTGAAACATCCGGTCGGTAGCCAAGTCTGACAGATCAGCTTTGGCAGGCTCGGCAGCTTATTGTGGACCATTTTTTGTCAATTTCCCACAACATGGCTTTTCATCGGGTGAGATCTGGACTATTTGCAGGCCATGACATACGACTGATGGGCTCCTTTCTCAGGATGCCTTCACGGTTTTTGCCCTATCTGCACAGCAATTGAAGTCACTTAGAAAAATTATTTTATTCCACTCCAAAAACATCTGTTCACTGAAGGGATGAGGAAAAACTGTCCAAAATCTCAATTCGTAAACTTGTGCATCGATTGAACAAGAATTAAACACAGTCATTCTCCCCCCACGTGCCTTTGCCTTGAACATGACCGCCCATATCATTAAAGGACTGTGGAAAATTTGGCCCCTTGCTTTTTCTTTCAAGGCCAGGACCCTCGTCATTAAATTCACTGCGAACGGTCACCAAACACAAGTTCTCCAGGCATCATCACCTTGGTCCAATGCAGATTCTTGACGCCATCACGAACCGATAACTTTAATACAGTCATCCACAGTCAATGATTGCCTTCTCTGATTGCCAATGCATCTTGGTTCCATTTATGTTTAGGGGTCAACATGTTGGTTTTTATTCTGAGCTTTCCTGTATTGAAATCACATTTCCTTTAGGGCGATTTCTAACGGTTCGGCACAAACATTGGCTCCAGCTTCCTCCATCATGCTTCATCTGTTGTAGTTGCACTTATTGGTTTTCTTAAGACAAAGGCATTTAAGTGTTTGCCTTGACGCTTTGATGCTTTCTTGGTCTACCAGTACGCTGCGCTTTAAACAACCATTCACATGCTGTTGTATTTGGTCCCATATCTTGGATACAGCCTGACTGTCGAACAGACCACATATATAGCAAACCTACTTGCGTGAAGAGTTACCTCTTTCAAGAAGTTTCACCAATCCTCTCTTTTGTTTCAAGAGGACATCTTCTCTTGTTGGAGCCAAGTGGCTTATTGCACTCCCACATCGTCCACGCAGCCATCCAAGGTGTCATGCACTGCAGGGTGTTTCTTCCGTTTTAACTGAAGCACTAATGAGCAGATCTACGCCCTGATTGGGCAGGTCGTCCATTTAGGGAAAGGAATTGACTGGGTTGTGTCCTTATTTGCGGACCTCCCCCCTCCTCCCCCCCCTTATGGTTTTTTATTGAGTGTATTCCATACTTTTTTTTCATCAGAATTTAGTGCACCAATCAATATTTTATTTCCCTGTGCTTGGTCAATAAAAGTAACATTCACTGACTTCCACAATGTTTTCTCTTCATTTCTTTGAGTGTTCCTGAAAGCCAACAAGTTGCACTTTGGAATGACCTTATTATTGTATCATGTTTTTGATCTGAGTTTGTTTTACAGAATGAAATGTCTGAATGAGTGCTCATCCAAGACGGGTGATTCCATACTTTTTGCCAGGGGGTTGTATAAGCTACTGCTTTCCTAAAGCTAAATGTAATCTAAAATTGCTTACCAAAGACTTGATAGAATTAAGCATTTGCAATAATTATGATTTTTTAAATTCCGTTCACAGAATTATTTTTAAGTCAGTAGTTTAGATTTAGATTTTAGTAAATAACACTTGATATGTGGTAGTGATCCAATGGTATGGCCTGCTTTCAATGCATTTTTCCGTACATTTTGCTATGTTTTTTCCCCTTACAGTTGCAAAATAAAGACTTGAGGTAGTAAAATATTGCAAATCACCTAAGTCATGATGAGATTTGCTGCTGCAGACGTTGTCCACATACTGTATTTGCATCATCCTAGCTTTCTAGTCCTTCAAGAGAGAGGTGAATTGGCCCAGTTCATCAAAGTCTCAATAATATTCAGATATGAATATTACATGAATGGGATACTGTATATCGGGCAAAAGTAAACCAGACAAAAACAGAGATAAAACTGAAGTTTTAGTCCAGCTGTTCTCTGTGTTGCTTTGATGTGTAAAATTCAATTTCCAAATTGAATTTTCCAGTGTTCTAGTGTTCAGTTCCAGTGTTCAATGTCCAGATGTCCAGAAACAAGAAACGTAACATAAAAGCACACTCATTCATTTAATGCTACATGTCTTTAAAGTCATACAGAATTGCATGGAGGATTAGCTCTTCATGTACTCATGCAGTTGGAAGACGTGATTAGCAGCAAAAAATGTTCAAAAAGCAGACATTAAACAGTATAGTAAGCCCTGCTCAACTCTCCAGACTTCCAGACAGATTAAGGAAGTGTTTGATCACATAAATCCGGTTATGAATACATGCCACCTGTAGGTATTAATCCAGTTGAAAAGAAGGACAGGTAAGGTTACATTGTTGCTCTTCTCCTGCTGCAAGCCTAAATAAGACAGCAACAAAAGACTGACATGATTAAGACTTCATTTTCTTTTGAATTATTCAAATACTAGCAAGATCATAGAGTTTAAGTACTCAAGTCCAGGCTTGGGACCATATATTAATTGCCCTGAACTTTGTATGCACTCGGATGAATTTTTATTCAGTCTTGACTCAGTTTTAAACCCTGGAGACTCTGCATTTCTCCTCAGTCACTGAAGTAACGGACACGACTTTCACAGATGGAACATATAGGAAGGAAACAATAAGAAAGGTACGTAAAGTATTTATTTTGTTTTTCAGATCACAGAGCTCTTGAATGAACATATTTAACAATCAGATCACTGAGGTAAAGTGAAGCAAGACCATAAAGACATTTGAAGGCCAGTAGGAGGATTTTAAAATTGATCCTATTAAGGAGGCTGGTAGGTAGTGGTACTGTTTAAGGGCATGTGTTATGTGATTACTCATTTTAATGTGTGTCCTTAGTGTAAACTAGTGACGGAA
This sequence comes from Ancistrus triradiatus, assembly GCA_025084515.1. Lineage (NCBI taxonomy): Eukaryota > Metazoa > Chordata > Actinopteri > Siluriformes > Loricariidae > Ancistrus > Ancistrus triradiatus. The sequence continues at coordinate 287,001 of JAJAGP010000443.1, read as the reverse complement.
CTCTTGAGGATTCATGAGTCTTTCAATATCAGCTGTTGAGAGAACATCATGGACGTTAGATATAGTTCCAAGCTGACAGAACACTGTTTGGCATACAGTACTTAAAAAGTTCATATTAAGGCCACTGTTAAAAGTATCTCCAAGTTTTTGTTGTAGCTTTTAGAAATCACTAACAGAGGCTCTAAGTGAGCTAACCCGTCTCACCTCTGATATGAGATGACACCTTTGAAATAATTGTATATGAACATTACTTTACAATATAATGTCCATATAATATTACAAAATGTATCTATTTACAGTAGGTATTTACAATAATTGCTAATAGGGTATTGTAATGGCAGAGATAATGGATTAATACAGAACTATAACCATAATCATATGAACAAATATTGTAATATGAAGAGAAGTTCAGATATTGTGATTTGGGTTTAGGAAATTTCTATGTTTTTGAGTCTGTGCAATAGGATTAGACTTTTGTGATGTCATTATTCTCCATATATCTCCAATATTTGCTCCATTTCTCACTCACCTCAATATCACCTGCTCTCCCTGCCCTTTCATCATCCTCATCCTGTCCCTCTCTTTCTTTACTCTGAATGCACCAAAGTGATCCTGAAAAAATATTATTGACCATTAACCATTTCAGATCTGAATGGCAATCATTATATCAATAAACACTGACTCACCTCTTGTACTACTGCATACTTCTATTATCTGACTAGTAATCATTTTCCTACTTTTCTTTTTTCTGAGGCTGCATAATAAATGTCACTGCCTCCCTTGCTCTTGCTCATGATGACTCATTGTGAATGAAAGCGTACTATAGTAAAAATAAAACTACTTGTACTTTAATCAAACAATCCCCCAATGTATATCGTGATTACGGCCTTGGAGAGACTTCATTTTCCCAAGTAAATTGGATCAAATAGATTTGGCGTTATTGGTGACATCTGCTGGTAATCTAGTGTAATTGCATTTTCTTAACATAAATTTAAACTAGTATGAGCATGGTTTGTGGTCTGGGACACATCCACAGTTGTCTGATGATGGAGAGTTTGACTTTTCATAGCTTGTCTAAGATTTACACATAGGATTACTATTCCTACGCACACTTGCACTGCTTCCTCACCCTTTTCCACACTTGGTTGTGATTTTGGCATCACCCTGTCGTAATCCAGAATCTTCATGTGTAATGTTTGGCTGGTACACACGACACTGCTGTGCTTCCTTCTACGCATACTTTATACATCCACATCACAGAATGTTAACCGTGACATCAGGTCAACTTGAGGGTCAGTTTGTGTTTGAAGACCTCTTATTACAGTTTGGGAAACCTTAAAATGTGTGATTTGGATCTGTGTGCAAACGTCATTTGAAACAATTGTGTCAGTGTTTGTCAACTGGTAAATAGTGGATGCATACTTTTGGTGCTGAATATTATCAAGAAAAGTTTGTGAACTCTACAATTAGCTAGGGCCCTTTCGGGATGTCAACTGACCTATTGCAAAGGTTTCCAAAGTGGGGGACGGCGCCCCCTAGGTAGGGCGCAGAGCTTTGAGGGAGGAGGCCGCAGCAAGGCCAACCAGGGAATGTTTGAACCTGAAGAATCTCAGAGAGAAAAAACAAAGGTAGGTTACATTGTGCAATGTCACTTATAATAATTCAACTATGACTAAGGTCATTTGTAACTTTATTCTGTGCTGTCCAATAAGAAGTTGCAGAACTGTATGAATTACAATGTTTAAAATAAATTCCATGGGAATTTGGAAGTACAAGACATTGAAGTGTGTTGGAGTAGGGGTAGCTCGAAAATATTCTTATTTACAAAAGGGGGCACTGCAGAAACCATTTAGGGACGACAGATCTAAGCCATGTGTTTAAAATGTGTGAGGAAACCCACTACAGGTAACAACCAGGCTAAGAACTTGAACCCTAGTCTCTGGAGCTGTGAGGTAACAGCACTTACCTCTATGACATGGTCTCACCCAAAAGCCCATTGCGCTAATATTATTCTTAAGCTATTTTTTAAACACTTTTACAACCAAAATGTTTAATATTTGACTTTCTCTGTCGTTACTGTCCACATAATAGAACATAAGCTTCAGAAAGAGACACGTCTATAGGCTACATTTATTTCTCATGCCAATAAACAACGAGAAACGGAGCAGCAGACACTTCACAGTGTAAGGAAAAAAGGGAAAATGTGTGCAGTTCTGAATTTTTTATACATTTAATATATTTTCATTCAATATTTATGAACTGGTTATTACTCTTCAAAACGTCTAGCGCTGCTATTAAGAGCCCGCGTTTATATGAGTATGGGACGGACTATGACTGCACACAGGTCACCGATATATTTATTTTGTCTGATTTTAATCTTGTACCTCTGGTCCAGTATAAAGTAACTGTAGTGCGACAGCGTTACGAAATCTGAGCGTTGAAAGTATTTATGCTATGGCGAGTCAAGTGAGTTTGGTACATCTCTTTCAGACGTTGTTGTGAATCCCCCCTGTTTTGCGGTTTGGTTGAGTCCGGTGTCGCTCTCGGGAGCCCGCAGTGGTGTCGGGAGCGCGCAGTAGGGACTCATTCTGCAGGGACTAAACGGGAAACGGTGCGGCTTCTCCACTGCAGGTAATTTCATTTAGAGTATTTGTAACGAGCCGCTTTCCACATACAAGTCTGGAATTCTAGTGCAGTGTTGTTTTAGTTTGTTTCACATTTTAAAGGGGTTGATGAGTTTATGGATGGACTTTAATGTTCATAAGTGACACGAAGCAAGTTTCTGGGACTTTTCATTTTCTGCACTTCGCATACGCAGTTGATCATTTGTTGTTATTGTTGTGGTTGTTTCAGTTTGTGTTATGTTAATTATCTGTATTGTACACATTCCTTATTGGATTTATGATGTTGCACAGAACTAACAATATATCATTGTAACTAGAACATCAGTACAGCTTGTAACTGCTTTGCAGAATTGACATTATATCAGTTAAATAAATAGGTGAAATCATTGTTTTACGGAAATAATCCCACACCAAAACTTGTAAGAAGTCTTTCTGATATTTCTCAGTTTGTAGAAATTGAACTTATATCTTGACTAATAATTATGATTGTCTATAAAGTGGGATTTAAAACTGCATGAGATTCAGCATCAGTATCATCAATAGTCATGTGTGGGCGGCACGGTGGTGCAGCGGTTAGCCCGGTCGCCTCACAGCTCCAGCTGTTTTGATCCCGACCTCGGACTCTGCCTGTGTGGAATTTTGCATGTTCTCCAAATTACTCCGGCTACTCCGGTTTCCTCCCACGTTCCAAAGACATGCGTGTTAGGTTAATTGGAGTTTCTAAAGTGGCTTGTGTATGTCAGACATTTTATTTACCCATCAATATGCTGGCACACATTTATGTGCTGCCTTATGGTTCAGAATGTGTATCAGTTTGTAGATGTACATCATGGGTAGCTTCAAATGTGAGGTTTGGTGTTCCATAAGGCTTGATTCTAGGACTACTGCTTTTTCCAGAGTATATGGTGCCATATATACAACCCCAAATCGGAATAGTTTGGACAGTATGGAAAATGCATATAAAAAAACAGTGTTCTTACATTTACTTTGACTTTGGAAGGGATTTTGATATTTCTCCCTCTACAATGCATAATGTCATTAAACAATTCATGGAATCGGGAGGAATTTCAGTGCATAAAGGCCAAGGGTGCAAGCTTAATCTTTGATCCCTAAGACGGCACTGCATCAAGACTCCCCATTCATCAATTGTTGACAGAACCATAGGGGATTACTTTGGCAAACCTTTGTCAAGCACCACAATACGGAGTTACATTCACAAATGGCACTTAAAACATTACTGGTAAAAAAAAACAAGCCTTATGTTAACCATGTCCAGGAGCAACGTCAACTTTTCTGGGCTCGGAGGCATCTCCGTCCCGTTTTTTGATTTGGAGTTGTATATACTGCTTATTCTCTATTTCAGTTTTCTAGTTCTACAATTACAGACTGTAGTCCATCTGTTTCTCTGCATACTTTGCTAGTCCCCTTTACTCTGTTCTCTAATGGTCAGGACCCCCACAGCATTGTCGATTACTCTACAAAGAAGAGTATGTACAAAATATATGAAAATTAGCTAAATTTTGTAAACAACACTTCAAAAGATCTAGTAAATGGAATATTTTTTATATTGGCTTTTTGGCATTTTTGTAATTTGCAGATGGCTAGTGTTCTTAGGCTTACATTTTAGTGTTGATCTTTACCAGTTTGAGATGAGTGATATTAATGGGAACAAATGTGCACTGCACACACACACACACACACACGCACACACACACACACACACACACACACACACGCACACATCTCTTCGGTATGTTGTTCATTGTGCATGCTGACCTCATTGTTTACGCCAACTTCTGGTGTTTATTTTTAATAAAATCAAACCAGAATGGTAAATAAAATACCATCTCTGCAGGGTGGTGTTAATTAGTGGATGACAGATGGTTGTTTTTAATGCTAATTTCAAGTGCTAGTTCAATCACAGATTAGTTTTTCTGCTGGCACTACAACGGCGCTGAGATGCTCAAGAGACCGGAGTTTGATTACTGACTGTGAAGTTTGGCACGTTCTCCTTTGTGGCAGTGTACTTTTCCTTCAGAATGCCGTGTATGAATAAATAATCTAGTTGTTATGTGTCTTTTGACGTGCTTTTCTGAGTAAAGAGACCCAGGAGAACATTAAATCACCGTCAGGCTAAATAGTGACATTTCACTGTTTTCATTGACTATAATGCAGTCCTTAGATTACCCCTGTCTTTAAAGACAAAGAATTGTTAGGTAAAAAAAAGTTTTAAAAAGTGGTCCGAATGGACAGAAGAGCTACTGTAGTATAAGCCACAGATATGTTTAATGCTGATTATGAAAGGAGTGTGTAACAACACACAGTGCAGTGGCCCCTGCTGAATATGCGGCTGCCAAGTCGCAGACTGGTCAGAGTGGTCACCATCCTAAGTGGCTACAATGGGCATGCGGATCAGAACTGGACCTTGGAGCAGTTGAAGAAGGTCGGATAGTCCATCAAGTGGGTGGTTGGGTACGTGTGCACCATTCACCTGCATACGTGATGGCACCTGGATAGATTGTGGGAAGAAGATGCTCCATGGAGGGAGTTTGAGATGTTCTTCTGGGAACAGGGCATTCATGTTGACACTAATTTGACATGTAACACCGACCAGGTACTTTTTGGTGATTGTTGTGTAAATAAAGTGGGGCTCAAAGTCTGAGAGCACTAGTGAAAATGGTTCTTTGGATCTTTATGGTTCAGCATGGCGGTGGAGAGGTTAGAGCGGTCGCCACATAGATCCAGCTTCCCCGATCCCGACCTCAGACTCTGCCTGTGTGGGTTTGCATGTCCTCCCTGTGTCCGTGTGGGTTTACTCTGGGCACTCTTGTTTCCTTCCATAATCCAAAGACATGTGTTAGGCTAATTGCCATTTCTAAAGTGCCCTTAGCGTTTGAGTGAGTGAGTGCATATACCCTATGATGGATTGGCACCCTGTCTAGGGTGGTTCCATCTTTCCTCTGACCCTGACCAGGATTAAGAGGATAAGAAAACCTCAAAAATGGTGAAGAAAACCTCAAACCTGGTGAAGACATACAGGAAACGTTTGACATCTGTCATTGCCAATAAATGTTATGTTACAAAATATTTAGTTGAACTTTTGTTTTTGACCTAATACTTATTTTCTACTATAATTTACAATTAAATTCTTTAAAAATCCTACAGTGTGATTTCCTGGATTTTTTTTCTCATTTTGTCTCTCATAGTTGAAGTGTAGCTATGATGAAAATGACAGACCTCTCTCATCTTTCTAAGTAGGAGAACTTACACAATCAGTGGCTGACTAAATATTTTTTTGCCCCACTTTACCTAAAGACCAAAGAAAATCAAGGACTTTCATGGACTTTCCTCTACAGTAACCTGACCTAAACCCTATCGATTAGTATGCTGAGATAATATGGATCATTAGATTTTGCAAAAACGTGTGGAATCCATGCCAGCTTGAGTGCAGACTGTCATTATGGCAAAAGAATGCTGATCCAAACAGCAGTCAGTAATATAGGAGAGGAACAACAGAAGAAGACGTTTTTTAAGTTTAAGTGCAGCATCAGCCTTTGCTTCAAGTACTGATTGACTTTTCAGTAGCTGATTAAAGACAGTAAGAGACTCAGCCGTTGACATTATGACTTTATAAATCAAAGTAATGTATTTGAAAAGTAGCCAAATGTTACATTTAACCTTTAAGTGCATGTTAACTCATTAACAATGATTCAGCTATTTCAATTTTTTTTATATTTGCAAAGAGATTATTAGGAAGCAGGCATAGGCTTGCCCTAGTCCATCACAGGGCTGGCAGCGGTTGCTGTTGAGCCTGTAATTAGTTTATTTTCTACATAAATATGTATTCTGCGTATAGACTGGAATTGAGATCCAGCTGGTAGGAGACAGTAGTCAATATTTGTCAGCATACTGTTGCTTGCTGTTAAGGAATGTATCACAGAAAATGTATAAGTGACCCTCAAATGCTTAATACAGTAACAATGAGTTAAGTCTCCAAGGTCTAAATAAAAAGATGCACATCAATACAAGAGAGAATACGGCAAATAATAAGAAATAACATTATTTTAAGGAAAAGGAAAACAGATCTTACAAGGCCTTAACCTGGGGGGGTTGTGGAGTGGGGTGGGGTTGGGGGTGAAGTACCGGTGATCAAAGCCAGATATGTCAGATTGGGCTACTCCCACCCAGATTTTTGCCATGTCCCCAGTCACCCCTCAAGATGCATACCTTTAGCCGTTGTCCTTTAAAACGTTTGGTAACCAATCACTTAATTCCATTCTTAGGATTGTGGTGGCTTAGCAGTTAAAGTCCTGGATTATAGACCAGAAGGAAAATTATAAACCAGAATTATATTAAAAACTTATATAAACCAGAAGGACCAGAAGTTTATTACTGATGATCTGGACATGGGTGATTTTTGCAAAAAGAAATAAAAAGCTAATACTGTGATTTGACATCGAGTATGAATGCAAAATGTGACTGAATCTCACATGGTATGGGTGAAAGATTAAGTGTTCCTATATAATTAAGTCAAGTCAAGTCAAGTCAGATTTATTTATATAGCGCTTTTTACAATGGAGCATTGTCTCAAAGCAACTTTACAAGTTTAGATTATCTCCTAATAACTACATCCAATCCCAAATTGAGCAAGCCTAGGGCCGACAGTGGCAAGGAACCCACTCCCTCCCGAGTTATAGGAAGAAACCTTAGGAGGACCAGACTTAAAAAGGGACCCAACCTCCTTTGGCGGCCGTTAGATGATAAATCTAAGAACGAAACTAAAGTCATGGAGTCATAGTTCGAATAAAAATGTGAAGTATGCACATCGGCATTAAGTGGCCGGGTATGGTGGGGCCTTGGGAGCTGATGACAGAAGCAGCTTGACTGGAGCTACAGCAGATGAACATCATGTGTGTGGGGCTGGAACTGCCGGAACCACAGCTCGGAGAGACAAACAGAAAAATGTAATTAGTTATTGATTTAAGAGCACAGTGTTCTATTAAACAATCACTGATGCCAAGTGGTAGCATGAGACCCCGGCAGCATTAGCTATAGCAGCATAGCTAGAAAGAGGAGAACTGGTAGGAAACACAGCCAAGAGGGATCACATGAGACATTGGCAACCCCACGGGAGGCAGAAGACAGCAACCCAACGTCTCTGATCACCATAAGACTCTTTGACTATGAAACCCCCAGTCTCTGCCCTTATTTCTAAGGCAAGGAAAGCACGAGTCAAGATCACGAGGACCGAAGCCCAGTTCAGCACAGAACCGCCACACTCGACACTCCCGGCTAATGGACAAGGCAGGGCAGGCCAGACATGACTCCAGACTCCGGCCCCAGTGACCCAAGCCATGCATCCTGGTCTAAAAATCTAGTCAAAAGCCTGCGCAAATAGGTATGTCTTATAGCCTAGACTTAAACTTTGGATTGGGTGTCTGAATCTCGAACGAAAGTGGGAATTTTATTCCATAGTTGGGGGGCCATGTATGAGAAAGCCTTTCCCCAGCGCCCGGCTGTGACTTTTTTAATTCTAGGAACTAAAAGAAGGTCCTGCACCATGCAAACGCAAGTAGACGAGTTGGATTGTAAAACTTAAACTCTAAGAGTTCACTCAGATAATGTGGGGCCAGGCGATGTAGAGCTTTATAAGTTATAAGAAGTATTTTGTAATCAATGCGGAATTTGACTGGTAACCAGTGTAGTGATGATAGAACAGGAGTGATATGGTCAAATTTTCTAAGTAAAAACCGTATAGTTAATATAATGTAAAATGTGCATGAAAATGTAACAGAATCACAAATTTTAATGGGGAGTAAAAGAAAAGAGAAATAAAAACCCTTAAAAAATCCATTAAAAATCCCCAAAGCCTTAAAAAATCCATAGTTTATTATAGAACTGGGGTAAAAAGTACAATAAAGTTAATACTCCAAAGATAAACATGAATATGGTAAAAGTAAAAGTGACTGTGATTATATTATATATCATATAACTTATATTAAGAATTTTTCACTGAACCCCAGTCACTGCAAGATATATTCAGCCCTGCCAGTGATACCTCTTAATGTAACAGAATTATTGCAGTGCAGCAATAGCGTGCATCAGATTTTGACCCTAACTAGGAAACTGTTTATTGCTGTTTAGAAATAGATAAAGCTGCCTGCCAGACACATCCAATTATCCCATAGGAAGCAACAGGTGTTCGCTACAGGCAAACGCCAGACAGAAGGTCCCATTTGAGACCTCCATTCAGCGGAACACTCTAACATTTATTCCAAAAGACATTAGCATGCCCATCAGTCACACTAATCTTTATAGAGAAGCTAACTTCTAGCCAGAGGCTGTCTTGTGCTTCACACTTGTAATTGATGTAAGCTCGGCGTAATATTGCAGAGCAGAACGCACCTCATGGGGTCATGAATATTCATATGGAGAATGTGTCTTATTACAGTTTCGTGACAGACTTTTTGCCACTGCTGCTTTTCATATGCTAATCTGTTATTTACAGGCTATATGCTGAGTAAATGTGTGAGCTTGTGAAGTGTCATATCTTTAGCAAGAAGCGATTCAGCTCAGTTACAATAGAAGTATTGATAAACAATGATTGTTTTTCAACTTTTAGAAAACTCCTCCCCTTTTTAGGTCTCCCACATCACTATTATCTTTGAGTTTATATTGTTTTCCCTCAGAAGTTGCCCAATTCGCCTGCCCAGAATTTAATCGTAGCGTCAGGTCTTGGGCACTCTTGTTTTAATATAAATCCTTAACTATGTATTTTTATTGTATTTACTGTATATATAATATATAGTTAATACATTATGTGGTTACACATGGACGCATGGAGAGCCATAACATTCGACTATTCATTAGGCACTGTTATGAACAAAAGCATACATAATACACTGCATACAAAAATAATAAAAATATGCAATCTTCTCCATCCTCAACCTGTTCACAACTCCATGCTATTTAAATTCTTTGATTCAGCAATACAAATATGCCTGCCAACTCTGGTCTTCTGCTTCAGGGCATCTGGAACAACCATCTCTGATTTCTAACCATGATATTTCAGTGACCTGGCTACTCATTGGTTTAATGAGCTTCTCAAATCAGTCCAAATGGCCCATGTCTAATCCTTCCACTGAGATTTAAAGATTCTTTTCAGTATTCACCGAGTATAATGTCTCATTTATCCTCTGTACTTCTGTTGTACCTTAATCCGTTCTTAGTAATTATTAAGTGTGGGGTTCTTACAAAATAAAAGCAAAGTAAAAGTAGCCAGGGCCAGCTTTAGTATCTGGATCAGACAACTCCACACGTTTGGCTTGCTTACTTGGGGATTAGGCTCGGCTGATGTGAAGCTGCTTTGAGAAAGCATCTATTACAGAAAGAGCTATACAAGTAAATTGCTGTTCTGGTCTTGTTAGTATGTGTGTTATGTTATAATTAGTATTTATAGTTTATATGGGAAAATGTAAATAAGATAAGATTCAATTGTTCAATTACTTGTTAATGCAAATATCTAATCAGTCTAAAAAGGTGATTTAAGTTACTTTGAACATGGCATGATTGTTGGTGCTAGATGGGCTGGTCTGTATTTCAGAAACTGCTGATCTACTGGGATTTTCTCACACACCCATCTCAAGGGTTTTCAGAGAATGGTCCAAAAAAGAGAAAATATCCAGTGGGCGGCAGTTCTCTGGGTGAAAATGACTTGTCAGAGCCATAGGTCAGAGGAGATGGCCAGACTGGTTTGAGCTGATAGAAAGGCAACAGGAATTCAAATATCCACTTGAATCTTGAAGCAGATGGGCTACAGCAGCAGAAGACCATACCGGGTGCCACTCCTGTCAGCTAAGAACAGGCAACTGAGGCTATAATTTGCACAGGCTCAGCAGAATTGGATAATAGAAGATTAGAAAAACGTTTTCTGGTCTGATGAGTCTGGATTCCTGCTGTGACATTCAGATGAAAGCAAGGATCTGTCCTGCCTTTTATCAATGGTTCAAGCTGGTGGTGGTGTAATTTTGTGTTGGATATTTTCTTACCACACTTTGGGCTACTTAAAAGCAACTGAGAATCAATAAACGCCACAGCCTACCTGAGTATAGTTGCTGACCATGTTCATCCCTTTATGAGCACAGTGTACCATATCCATCTTCTACACTCCACATCACAAAGCCCACTGGTTTCTTGAACATGACAGGGAGTTCACTGTACTCAATTGGCCTCCACAGTCACCAGATCTTGATCCAACAGAGCACCTTTGGGATGCGATGGGGTGTGCAGCCGACAAATCTGCAGCAACTGTGTCATGCAAGGTTATTTTGTTTTCACAGAATGAATTGACTTGAATTAAGGATTCGATTTTTCCCTTCATATTTTCAGTGTGAAATTAATTTCATTATTCCGTAACATTAGTTATAAATCATGTTTCACAGGCATGCCAGTCTGTACGAGGACAGAGCTTTAGTTAGAGGCAAACACTTTAACATGTTTTCTCGGACTGTGACACATCATACATCACTCAGGCAGTGGGGAAAAGGAACACACGCTCTTTGAGAAGATTGCGTGTGATGGATTTAAGAGTATGACTAATGTTTGGGTTGCTAATGGTAGGTAAGGGAAACATAAATCCCACATCTATTTGTACTGGAAATATTTAAAACTCTGAGTACAAGCCTTGTACTGTATATTCATCCGTAAGCACCCGGATAAGCAGGCTATGTTTGCAGGTCATTAAAGGGAAGCTCAGTGATTTTTGAGGAAGGTTAGTGTTTTCACGTTCAGGTTTTAATCTCACGTTTTTGGTCTGGGTTTTTGGGCTCCCTTGCCTATCCCCAAGCACAGGCGTAAGTGTGCCCTGGATGGCATGCCAGTCCATCAAGTCCAGTGGCAAGTATTTACACTTGAGAAAATGCAGCATCTGGTAGCTTCATCTGGATGCCAAGTTGACCCTTCTACAGTCTGAAGAAGCTTGATCAGGAATGGTTTTTTTGGAAGGGTAGCAGCCAAGATACCACTTTTTTGGAAGGGGAACAGGATGAAAAAGCTAAGATATGCTGAGCTCACAAAGATTGGAATGAAGATCAGTGGAAAGAAGTAGTATTGGTTGAAGAATTCAAGGTTGAAATTTTTGGCTCCATTCGTCAACAGTATGTTATGTATGGGCATCACAGCATTGCTGAACCCACAAATGTAAAGGTGGCCTAAGACTTTTGCACAGTAAAATAAGGGATGCATTATGAGTGTGTATTAAAAGCTCATAGTCGCTAATGTAACTTGTGCAAGCTGCATGCTTAAATCATCATACAGAATGACACAGTAAACTGGTCAGGGCTCTTAAATGGAGATATATGGTGGTCTCGCTTCAAGATGCAATTTATTGATCAGTTTATGGCCAGTTGTGCATTGAATACCAATAAAACTCTGCATAATAGAACCTCTGCCCCTGTACCATCTAGCCATGTGGTCAGGAGGGAGGAAGGGTGGGGGGAACTTGCAGACTGATCAGATCAGTGGAGGTATGAGAGTTGGACAGCCACTTAAAAAATCCTTCATGCCGAGGGTGGCTTCAGAAGAGCCAGCAGTGTGTATTTTCATTAACCAGATTTTATGCAAATGTTGAATTTGCTGATGGATGGAAACACATTAAAGGTCTGAGGTTTAAGCAGATCAAACCTTGATGTTCCTTCTACAGTGCTTCACAGTGAGGTGTTCTGGTGTTGATCTGCATTGTCTTTTTCATTCTTCCAAACATAGTGTTCATGTTTGACAGACCAGACCTTAAAACACTACTGCAAAATTATGGTAGAATGGCCAGATGCTCTTTTGTGGTGCAGTGTTTTCCTTGCATCAATGCCATTTGGTTCAGTGTTTTCCTAAAGTGGACACACAAACAGACACAAACACCCTCTCCAGCATTTCATGTTTTGGTCTTGGTGTGATCATCGCAGTAGACCAACTCTAGGTAGAGTAGCAACAGTAATGCATTTTGAATTGTAAATCGTTTATTTCATTATGTAGTGATGAATGCCTAGCTTTTATGACATGATCTTTTAAATAAGTATCACTATTTTTCAAAATATTGTGCTTTCATTTTCTTTAACATGCAGCATATTTTTTGTTTGTACTATTGTGTATAAGGCTGTGCTAAAAAATCGATACAGCAATATATTGTGATCTTTGTTTTCGCAATATATTACATCGATTTTCAGCTCAAAGTATTGTTTTTTTTGAAGGAAGAAAGGAAACATTTTACATGTGGTGTGAAATACAATCTCTGTTTCTGTAGATGTTGCAGTACAGTGTTTGGACTCAATTTGTCTGCTGAATTATCAATGTGATTTGATATTTAAAGACGACTCAGATTGTACTCCGTAACTTGCATTTCAGCTGTTTTTATAATTTCAGTGAACTATGTGGAATATGGATCGTATTGAAATGCGTTGTGATATAATTGCATAATCATATTGTGATGCTTATCGTGAAGTCCTTTCCGATACCCACCCGTAATTCTGTAGGATATTAAAATATTAACAAAAAAGTGGGGCAAAAAAGTATTTAGTCAGCCACTGACTGTGCAAGTTCTCCTACTTAGAAAGATGAGAGAGGTCTGTAATTTTCATCATAGGTACACTTCAACTATGAGAGACAAAATGAGAAAAAAAAATCCAGGAAATCACATTGTATGATGCTTAAAGAATTGAATTGTAGATTATGGTGGAAAATAAGTATTTGGTCAATAACAAAAGTTCAGTAATAATTTGTAACATAACCTTTGTTGGCAGTGACAGAGGTCAAACGTTTCCTGTAAGTCTTCACCAGGTTGGCACACACTGTAGCTGGTATTTTGGCCCATTCCTCCATGCAGATCTCCTCTAGAGCAGTGATGTTTTGGGGCTGTCGCAGGGAAACATGGACTTTCCACTCCCTCCACACATTTTCTATGGGGCTGAGGTCTGGAGACTGGCTAGGCCACTCCAGGACCTTGAAATGCTTTTTACGGAGCCACTCCTTCTTTTTTTTAAACGGGACCAGACATGTCCTTCCATTGGTCCCGATCGGTTTGTTTGGAAGACCCAAGCCACGTCCCCATCTTCAATGCTCTCACTGATGGAAGGAGGTTTTGGCTTAAAATCTCAGCGATACATGGCCCCCGTTCATTCTTTCCCACCTAACACGGAATCAGTCCCGTCCTTTCCCCTCTGCAGAAAAACAGCCCCAAAGCATATGTTTCCACCTCCATTCCGTCCACCTCCCACCCCCATGCTGTTCACCATTTACAAGCAATTGGTATTTTTTCTTGGATGCCTGTTCTTGACAGCTGACTCCCCATCTGGTCATCATCCTTCATTACTTGCTACCAATGGTGGTTATTTGCGACAGAAGTGAAATAAGTTATTATTGTCAAGCGTCTATAAACTCAAACCGATAGTCCACAATTTGCATACTTCTCCGTCTTGTTGACCCAGCATTGTCTTTTCTTGTTCAAATCCCCCCACCGCCCATGCAGTGAGTTTGAAGCAAACAACTAGCAATAAATCTAACAATGTTAATTATTGCATTATTATTGCGCGTAATTATTGCATGTAATTACGCGCTATACAAACAGCTAACTATGCGGGCGGATGTTGCATTTTGTTTAAAAATGCACAAAATAGAAAAGAATCGGCGTAACTAGGGCAACGATGGCATTGATGTGCACTCAAAGCTAGCCTGAATCTGCCCTTAAGTGTTGATTTAGAGCTCCTCCTCTTGTTTCTTGTGACACTGGTTTGATTTCATTCACTATTATGTTATTCTCAACACTGTGATGATGACCTAGCCAAGAATGAATGTGTGGGAATGAAACTATGGGACTAATGGCATCTCTTGTTGATTCCATATTGTTAGGGACCACCCTATAGCACATAGTTTGTAGGCATGAAAAAGCACCTGATCCCTTCTCACTCCTCTGCTTTGATGTTTCTGCTTCTTCACCACTGTCCTCATTATCACCGAGAGACTCCTCATATAAGTCCATTACCTTAGCACACTTTGTAGCATCACCCAGCAAAGCCTTTTTCTAGTTTTTTTGGAGGACCTTCTCAGCAGTGCCGCCCATGGCTTCTTGCTTTTTATCCATGTTTTGGCAATGAGTGCTAGATACTGCTTGAGTGCTAGATACTTTCCGTTGTAAATATGCTACCTTTTAATCTGGATTGCACCAGCCATGTCGTTGAAGCTATGATGATCTATGAAATATCTGTACATAGGCTATATAATGCCAGGGTTGGGAAACAAAGTGCGTCCATCAGAAGACCCGCCAGGCTCCACCAGGAAAATTCACAACCTTCCCGATGGTCAGTCTATGCTTGAGAATGGGGTCAAAAGCCTAACAATGGATGACACTGCAAACATGCGACATGCAGTGTACCAGGCAGCAGGTCAGAACAGACATAAATGTACATGACAGTTGACAGAAAGAATTGCTGTCTGCCTGTCTAACAGGCATCAGCACATTATGAAGAAGCCTCTAGTGTAGTATGACAGGAATATCAGTACTTCATTCACACTCCAAGAACAGTGGTGCAGCTACACTCTAAAGACAGCAGGAACCCAATCTGCTGTCATAATGACTACAGAATCTCAATATTTTCTGGGATATAACTAATAACTATAATTATACCACAGTTAGTTCCGACCCGCAATCTGAGAGACGTCTTCCGCCGTTACATTATTGACCATAACGGCACTGTGACCGGCCCTCTATAAGTATTAATCCGCGGCACACACGTAACCTGGTACCGACGCCGGCCAGAAAAAGCAGTCTAGTTATAATGAGTAAAACACTGCTGAAATGAAAGTTATTACTTTATAAAATCTATTGGTTTTGAAAACGATATGAATTTGGAAGATGAAGCTATTAATGACCAACCTGAGCCACAGGTTTATCAGATTTAGGATTTGGAAGCTGGAAAAGTGAAACGTAGTCAGTACTTTAAATCAATCGTCTCCCGCGCTCTTCATGGATTCACAGCCTGACTGAAGAGCAACGAGACTGAAGATCAGTTTTGGTCCCATCAACAAAAATGACCTGAATCAGCTTCATCCCTCACAAAGACGTCGTTTGCTGGACTTAAACTCTGCATCTTTCATTAAACACCATGCACGGCTAATCGGGCGTTCATTGATCTGACGGGTACGTTATCTGTAAGTCCAGCTCTAACCCAGAGAAGCTGCTGATGCTCTGTAACTCTGCTGTTACATTTCTGACTGATAAGATTAACATTAAGAGCTTCATCATACAAATTTATAATCACCAATCCTAGACTTTGGTTAGAACACCGGGATCTCACTCCGATTTGCTTCAGTCGGTAGAATAGTGGATCTTAGTAACAGCTTGCTTGTAAACCCCACCCATTTTATTTGCTGAATGTAAATAAACTTTCTCTTTAATAAATTAAAACTTACCAATCGATATATTTGTGTTTATTGTCTGCATAATAAACAGTTATGGGTAATTCTGTTCCAACTTTTAATGCCGCGAGGTAACAAGAGAATGGAACTATTTTACCTCGCGGAAGGGTGATAAACGTTTTTTTAAATCGTTTTTTCTGTCCTTTTTATCTTAAAATCTAACAATAAATGATAAACAATAACGGAACTGTGGTATAAAAGCAATAAGGCACTCGAGGGTGTGCATTATTGTGAATATATCACAGGAAAGAGGCGTTACGGCCCTCCGCTTCGCGTCGGGCCTAACAACACCTCTTTCCTGTGATATATTCACAATAATGCACACCCTCTCGTGCCTTATTGCTTTATTAGACCATATTTTGCGTTCTTCACAAATGTGTCTTGGACCTAAAATATTCCAATTTCAACAGAAATATTGGTATCTTTTTACACTCACCGGCCACTTTATTGGGTGTACCTTGCTAGTAACAGGTTGGACCCCCATTTGCCTTAAGAAGTGCCTTAATGTTTTGTGTCATAGATTCAACAAGGTGCTGGAAACATTTCTCAGAGATTTTTGCCCATATTGACATGATATTTTTCTGAAAAATGGTCCCCAGGATGTAACATCATGTGCCCAAAATTAGGATGGACTTTTGCTAAAAAGTCTTTTATTAAAAAAAGGCAAACAACAAAAGTCAGTGGAAATGCCTGTTAAAGGTAGCAATACATAGAGTGTACACTGTGAGAAGCGTATGAGGAACAAGGTGAGTATTGACATGAGGCAGAAACGCACCCATTTCCCTCCTTCAGTTTCCATAGCAGAGCTCTTTAGTTCCAAGTGTGTCTGTGTGTGATATACACACATTGTTTGGCTCAGTTAAAGCAATTTTAAAAATGCAGATTCATAAACTACTGTGCAACTCCACAGTGCAACCGAGCTTAGTTAAACCAGACTGTGGAAAAAGGCGATCACTGAGCAAAAGAGTTGTGTTATACCAATAGGTACAGTATGAGATGTTTCTCACGTCACGCTTGCTTGCGAGGATTGCTGTGGTGATGTAACCAATTCTGTAATGCCTAATCAGCGGACTGCTCGCTTGCTGAGGGTGCACCCCTAGTGAAACCCAAAACAGTTCATCAGTACCCTTAGAAAAGAGAATGAAGGAACTCCAAGTACTACTCCTGCCAAATTCGGTTAGCGTCCTGTTCTTATAAGACGGAATTCCACTCATTATGTCCTATTATCTCCTAGCATTCAGTCACCCCTTCCTAAATGTTAGGTGGACTTGCTTTTAACTTTGTTCTGTGTCGACAAATACAGCACACATAATTTGGCTTTCATAATACTGGTTCACTTTTAGATTATAAAAAATCTTTGTGCGGCAAACTTTAAAGATGTTTTTCTGGCAAGTGTCGCATTTTGGGAAACCAGATCACAACTCAAGTTACTCATCTTCAGTTGTTTGAGAAGAGACCTTTGCCTGTGAAATGTCCCTTCATTTTTCTTCATGTAAAAAGAGTAAAATCTCCTCCAACTCTACTTGAGGTAAGCAGCATCATGTAGGAATGCTGTGATATAAAAAGTATAGCCAAGTCTATACCTATAGACATTTCTTTACTGGCACATGGTATATATCATACCGTCCAGCCATTGCAGAAACAAGCTCTTTGTTAGTTAATTAATATCGTACGTCACACCAACTCTATCAGCACAAACATAATTAAAGCATTTACAGTCAGGATAAATGGAACTGGATGTGGTTTTAAATATTTTTTGAGCGTGACTTTAAACTTTAAAGGTCAACTCATGTGAGCCACGAAAAAAATAAACAATCCAGTCCAGTCTAATAAGGTGTTTATATGTTAAAAGACTATGATATGCCTGTTCTTAGCTGACAGGAGTGACACCCGGTATTGTCTGCTGCTGTAGTCCATCTGCTTCAAGGTTCAACATGTTGTGCATTCAGAGATGCTGTTCTGCATACCTTGGTTATAATGAGTGGTTGTTCGAGTTACTGTTGCCTTTCAGCTCAAAACAGTCTGGCCATTCTCCTCTGACCTTTGGCATCAACAAGGCATTTTCACCCAGAGAACTGTCACTCGCTGGATATTTTCTTATTTTTTCGGATCATTCTCTATAGAGATGGCTGTGCAGGACAATCTCAGTAGATCAGCAGTTACTGGAATAACCCATCTACCACCATCAACCATGGCACGTTCAAAATCACTTAAATGACCTTTCTCCCCCATTCTAATGTTCGGTTTGAAATCCAAGCAGGTCATTTTGAACTAGTCTAGGATGCCTAAATGCTTGTGCATGTGATTGGCTGATTAGATATTTGCGTAGATGCGTTGAAACAGGTGTACCTCATAAGGTGGCCTGTGAATGTATATATAATAATAAAGGTATGTAATCTGTGTGTGATTTTCATTACCTAAGAACGTGGACCACAAAATTATACCTCTATTTAACCACATAGCATTGCAGGGCGAGAAGCTTGCTTTCGTCAGAGGCGATATGTTTTTAATCTAGCTTGCTGCCTGTTTTTTATCATGCTGCCACTTCGGAGGAGGCTGCATTATCTTTTGTGAGTTATTGTACAGTTCTACACATCACATTTCATTCCCGCCCCGTCGGTTCTTTAAGACCCTGTAAATCTGACCTATGTCAGTTCCTGGGGAAGATGATTTATGGTGCGAGTCACAATCCGAAAGGTTATTGAAACGCCATAACTCCAGTGCCGCTGCTCTTCTCGCCCCGCCGGGCTACGTGTCATATTTTAATGATGGGAAGGTCTAAGTGTGTAATTACGATCATGTTTATGCTGCATGCTGGGTCATCTGACTAGTTGTATCCTGTCAGACATTTTCATGAGGACTGGCATCTAATTCTGCTGCTCAGACCTGGACTAAGTCTTATAGTTTCTTGTTTATTATAGAGCCAGTATCTTATTTCGCTTGCAATGGCAGAACGGTTTATGTCTGATTTACACAGCAGCCTTTTATGGTATGTAAACGAAACAAGACAGTGCCTATAAAGATGCCATTAAAAGCTTGTTCATAACATATCAAGTATCTGTATGTGCTCTATGCCAAATTATACGATTAAGATTCTGTGGCAGCTGCATGCAGTGGGAAGAAATTATGAGGGGGCATCGGTGAGCATCACTTCACCAAACCTGAGGTATGACAAGGTGGGACTTCAGCTCTGACATCACATTAATACACATGCAGTTACAGCATAGTAAAAGCACTTTTTATGGACAGGGATCCTATTATGAACATGTTTATTGTGTTCAAATTGGTTTTACTTAAGATGTGATGTACTTTAACTCCCCTTTCCACTACCCATCCACTAAGCTGATATAACTAATGGCAACATCATGCATGTGCTCACACACACATGTCCGTCCTGTAATCCACATGGGGACTTTAAATAGACATACTGATTACTGTAGCTAATTAACACTACACCTACATCTAGCAAATATTTTGGCTTTTTTAGTTTTTCAAATGAAAGTTGCAGTTTCTGTAAAAAAGCATTTGTGCCCATGGGGGACCAGCTTGATGTCCCCACCATGCCAAATATGTCAGATGTTTCTATCCATCTGGTCCCCACGATGTACTATAAACATGCCTACACATTAATTTCACACACACACTTGGACGATTGGGCTAAAAAATTTCAAACTTGTATTCAACCCTCCACAATACTCCTCTCCACTGATCTTCATTGCAGTCTTTGTGAGCTTTACCATATTTTACTCCTTTCAGCCTGTTTCCCTTGTGAAAAAGTGGTTTCTTGGCTGCTACCCTTCCAAAAAGACCATTCCTGTTTCTTCGAACTGTAGAAGAGTCAACTTGGTATATCAATGATGCTGCCAGTTGCTGCTTTTGCCCAAGTGTAAAGGGAGATTGCACTTAAATGGGCTGTGGTAGCCTAGTGGTTAAGTTACTGGACTCTGGACCAGAAGGTCCAGGGTTCAAATCCCACCTCTGCCAAGCTGCCACTGTTGGGTCCTTGAGCAAGACCCTTAACCTACAATTGCTTAGATTGTAAGATTGTACCAATTGTAAGTTGCTCTGGATAAGGGCGTCTGCTAAATGCTGTAAATATAAATACTTGCCCCTGTAGCCTATAGATGCTGATGCTTATTTATTATTTCTTTTTTTTTTTAAATACTGCATACACATTTATTGCATTATACAGGAAATGTGTTGTTATACAATTGCTAAATCAATATGCTGTATGTAATCTAATGGTGGACTAAGACTTTTGCTCAGTACTGTATTAGGGCAAAAGGCAGAGAAAGAAAGCGCAAAAGTCTTCTGCACCACTATATTAAGCTCACATCAGTGACAAGGTATGGTCAGATAATAGGATGTCACTGTAGCTCATTCCAAAAGTAGTTTGGATAATGGATATTCAGAATAATGGAAGTCTATATCTGTTATTTCCTATCAGAAAATCCCTGCCTTTTTATTTAAAACCCAACCTGCTTTCAAAGGTCACAGCATAATACCATCTATATGGAAAGTGGAAAATACTGCATATGCATTTTCCATACTTTCCCAACTTTTTCTGGTTTGGGGTTGTACATAAGGTAATGATCAGACTCCAAACCTGAGGTGTATACAGCTACATTTTTTGTAGACATCTGCCATGAAAATCCTGTTACACATCATAAAAAACTACAGATACCACAAATGGACTTCAGTAGAATTTGTTGGAGCGAACTGGATACATTTTCTCTTTTAGGAGACTGTAGTAAGCTGTGGGGAATAAATATCAGCCCTGTGAATTGGCTCATGCTCACATGTTTTTCACAGGTTTTAAATCAAACCTCTTTACCGTGTCAGAAATACTTTCCACATGTAATTAATCCGTGCTTTTGAGATGTTAAAGCTGCTGTGTGGCTCTCACCCAAAGCATTCTGTGTTCCTCTAAGCCCTCTGAGTGACAGATAGCAGCTCTATTCACTGTAAATAACCACACAAATATTTATATATCTCACTCCCACAGCAGGGAAACATGCACTGAAACCAGCATTCGACACCAAGTCCAACACTGACTTGCCAGAGGTTTCATAAATGGTGCAAAAAAACATGTTTTATGTATGTGTGTATACCCCTGGAGGTTGTTGTCCTTTTTTACTGAGTAAGTGGATATTGAGAAGTGAGAGAATGAAAAAATAAAACAATGTACACCTGTATGTAATGTACACCTGGGTAAAGTGTTTTTGAGTGTGTGTATCAGAAAGAGAGAGGGAGAAACACATTTGCATTCAAATTAGCATATACACATGATTTATTTGCACCACTGCTTGTGCTGATTGGTTAATTTGTTTAACTTTGAATGTAATGCATCTGTTTTTTAGACATTCTTTTTATTGTTAATATGCTGTTTGAATAGTTCAGTTCCATTAATCTTAAGTGCATGATTTGAATGCAACTGGACCTTTTTTGTTTCTTTCTTTTTTGGTTCAGAAACCAAAAATAAGTCCAGTTGCCTTCAACTCAGGCACTCAAGATTATCCTGACATGGCTGAACCTACACAGACATTCTGTTCCATGGCAATACATAACTGTTATAGATTCGGTCCTTTACTACAGTGGGGCAAAAAAGTATTTAGTCAGCCACTGATTGTGCAAGTTCTCCTATTTACAAAGACGAGAGAGGTCTGTAATTTCCATCATAGGTACACCTCAACTATGAGAGACAAAATGAGAAAAAAGATCCAGGAAATCACATTGTAGGATTTTTAAAGAATTTAATTGTAAATCATGGTGGAAAATAAGTATTTGGCCACCCACAAACAAGCAAGAGTTCTGGCTCTCACAGACCTGTAACTTCTTCTTTAAGAAGCTTTCTTGCCTCCACTCGTTAGCTGTATTAATGGCACCTGTTTGAGCTCGTTATCTGTATAAAAAACACCTGTCCACAACCTCAACAGTCAGACTCCAAACTCAACCATGGCCAAGACCAAAGAGCTGTCGAAGGACACCAGGAAGACAATTGTAGACCTGCACCAGGCTGCGAAGAGTGAATCTACAATAGGCAAGCAGGTTGCTGTGAATAAATCAACTGTGGGAGCAACTGTAATAAAATGGAAGACATACAAGACCATTGATAAGCTCCCTCGATCTGGAGCCCCACGCAAGATCTCATCCCGTG